>JAGFMF010011768.1:2753165-2830486 GCA_019455555.1 Galemys pyrenaicus
AGTCCAGAGGGGGGGTCAACTTTGGAACCTCTGACTTTTCAGGGCAGTTCCCCTATGATGGGCCTTTGCCTCACGTCATAGTTAGGTGGCCCCCTTCAGGAGACCATCTGTCCTGCACCAGCGCACTCCCCGCGGCAGGTTATGGTCACGGGAACTTCAGGGCCTGAGAGAGGCGGGCCCGGCCCTGGGGTGAAGAGCAGCGTCCTCTGTGGTTCTAACGGGCAACAGGGCTTTGGCCAGGGATAGCCGGTCAGCAGCCACGAACACAACGACGCACCAGGAAAACTGGAATTTTAGAGAAACAACGGTCGTCTTAAGGTAAGCACATCCGCGTGCTCTTTGGGACACAGCAGGACTAACGTTCCCCGCCACAGCCATGTGCAAGCGGCCCTGAGAACCGTCAGATGGGCCTGCAAACCCTGCGTACAGCGCGATGCGTTTGTGCTTAACACTCGTGTCCGGCACTGGCTGCCCGGACGGTCCCGTGGTGAGACTGCGGTGCTGGTCCCGTCCACGGCCGGAGACGCGGCGCTTGTTCGGGGCAAGGCCCTGGGACCGGGCGTGCAGGCGCCCGACGTTTCTCAGGGGCAGAAAGACCCGATCATCTCGGCTGCCTGCAGCCCCGGCCCTCCGGCGATCACGTGGCGCTGTGTGCCCACTTCATCACCGGCGGCTCCTGCTGGTAAACAAGCCTCGTCACCTGCGCTGGGCGGCGGGAGGAAAACTGCTGAGCTGAGAGACCCGAGGCGTCTGGGAGATGACCCAGTCCTGGCCGCTGCTGCTCGCAGGTGGCCGTGGGTCGGGGCCCTGATGTCCCTGGGGTCTCGAGAGGCATCTCAGGCTCCTCCCCAGACCGAGGAGCCTGGACCCTGCGTTTCAACAAGGGCCTGGGACCTGCATGAACGGGCACTTTGAGAAGCTCCGTCGGGGCAGTAACTCCAGCCTCCAGAGGGCATGACAGTGCGGTAAGATGGAATGAGACGCGTAGTTAGCGCCCACCTAGTAGGTGCTCGGTGAGCAGAGGCCTACCGAGCCCTCAGGCAGCGGAGACGCAGGCTGGCCCCCACCCCCAGCGCGCTGCCAGCTGCTGCTGATTTAGAAGGTGCCGAAGGGCATTCTGCGACCAACAGGTGGGCTTTGGGCCTGTGCAAACGTGAAAGTAAAAATAGTTACGGGTCAGGGAGGCCAAAGAAAAAAGACAAAAACCAGCTTCCTAGCAGAAATGTCTGCGTCATCTGAAAAGGGTGGAAAAACCCCAAAAACCTCCTTTTAAAGTTGGGAAAGTGCCTGGGCGAGTGTGTCGGGCTCTGCTGGCAGAGAGGCTGTGGCAATGCGGAGCGTGCGCGCGTGTGACATCCACATCATTACCAGATAAATTCACTAGGGCGGATGCGATCGCAGTGAATACCAAATGAACCGCAGTGGCAGGGCAATAACTTAAAGTGTCACACAAACAGCGCCAGTCCTGGAGTGGCGGGTGAGGGGGGCTCCCCCCTCCTGCTCTGGCGCCTGTCTGCACGGGGTACGGGGAAAGGGAGCCCACGCCAGGTCACCGAGATGTCAGTGCACCCGTCACACACCTGGCAGGGGCTGGAAGATGTTTGGGGGCAAAAGGACCCGGGGAGTTTGGACCCAGCCTCTGGGTCTGCAGCCAGGAGCCCGTGGTGGCCATGGGCAGCGGTCACCCTTGCATCCTTCAGGACTGGTGCTGGCGGATGTTTGTGCGCGCGTGGCCCTCATCTGAAGCCCCCTACTGATCCAGCTGCAGTTGACAGAAACCAGAGAAAAACTGAGCACTGAAAGTGCGTGCGGAAAATTCGTTCTGTCCTCTGGGTTTCCCTTCTGGTGCATCACTAGGCAGCTGTGAGTTCTTGGTCAAGCACTGGCTTCTCTGAGCTTCAGTTTCTCTATTTGTAAGAGTTTTAAGTTCAGAGTCTTGTAGACATACTATGTGCTGGCACACACTAGAGTTCTCTCCGTAAGTGACAACTGCTTATTTTTAGCCTCCATGTATTTTTTGACGACTTTCTGTGTGTCAGTCTTAGGTAATGCCAACATGGATAGACATGGTTCTTGTCATGCCTGGATAGTGGAAACACAATTAATCTCTTTGTTCAGCACCGGTATAAGGACAGAGGCGTTTACAAGGTGCTACGGAAACACAGAAATGTGTATTTCTCCCAGGGAAGGCCTTCGGGGGATGCGTCTTTTCAGATGGATTTTGAAGGAAGGGTTGGAACTTGCTAGGAGGGCTCGGGGAAGGGCATTGCACAGGGAGGGGAGAAGCACCTCTACCCTCCTTCTGCTCTCTCAAAAGAGGGCAGAGTATGCGCTCTATATTCAGAAAACTTCAGGAGATCTGGTGGGTCAGGACCAGGGGATACATATGGGGAGGGGTGGGCGGTGAGGTCAGAGAAGAAGGTAGGAGCTGTGAGTGAGGGTGAGGCTCTGTGTCAGGCTAAGACGTGTGACTTCCTGGCTTACTGATGGCAGACTATTAGTCCCATTAATACATATCAAATTACCTCAATACTTAGCAGCTTAAGCCATCAATACACCTTTGTTATTTCATTGCTTCAGAAAGCAGTCATTTGAAAGCTTGATGGGGCGGGAGGGTCCTCTTCCAAGGTGGCGTCCTTACATGGCTGGCAAGTTGGTGTCAACACGTGATGTGTGGCGCAGTGGCAGCCATCTTCTCAGCCTGAGGTAAGACTGCATTCTCACAGTGAGGACAGCAGGAGACAGCAAGATGCACGTTTATCCCTGGACCACTGAACCCAATGTAGGTCTTCTTCTTATGGACTTCTTGTTTGCAACTCACAAATGCACTTAGGTGTTGAGACACTGTTGGACTCATTTTTGAAAAATTAAAGCCAAACACATTTCTAACAGATACGTCTGTCTTACCAGGTAGATGGGAGCTCTGTGACGGCGGGCCACGTCTGCTCATTTGCTAGTATGCTGAGGCTCAGCACAGCCCTTAGCAGATAGGTTCTACTCGCAACAATGGCAGATAGGTGCAACAATACAATTATGTATTGTTGAATAGATGAATTAATCCTTTGTAGACATTTCAAACTAATGAGTGAGTGTGAGGAAGGCAGAAACATGCAATTTACGTGCAATAGTCCAGATACATAATACGTTTTACTCCTATTCAGGTGTACTCTCAGAGCAGTAATGTGAGGTGAGTAATGCACTTGACCTTACTGCACAGGTGGTAGTTCTGGGGGTGTGAGGGATAAACTCGCTCACGTTCCCAGCAAGAACCACAGCTGGGGAATAGTGGTGTTTGCAGGGGAACTCAGGTGGTTTGAGGACGAAGCCCATATTCTGTGGACTCTGGTCCAAGCGCTGAGCGCCGCCGCCCGCCGTCCTCCAGGGGCGGCATGAGTCTGCAGGAAGGAGACGGCTCCCACAGGTTTGCCTCGCAAAATAGAACAGATGACAGAACTACCCAGAACCTGGTTCCCTTGAGTCCTGATTCACCAGATGCTATTTTTATGCCATTCACGAGCAGAACAACAAAACCTGGCACCACAAAACCTATCAGTTTGAAGGCAACTTTGGCATCCACGGCTCTCGGCTGCCAGCCTTTGCACTCCCGCTGTGGCAGGTGGGCGCTCGGAGTTGGGCACGCTGGGTTTCGATCCCAGCTCCGCACTCACAGCTGGGCGACCTTGGGCACAGGAGTCAGCTTCTGAGCCTTGGTTTCATTGCCCACAACAGGTCGGGGGATATGGTGAAATGAGCCACCGGAAATGCTCTGGGTGACAGGCAGCATGCAGTTGGCACTCAGTCAACGTGCACCCTTCCACTCACCCCTGAGGTCAACTGCAAGTGACTTTTTATGTTTATAAAAGTTATAACATTTTACATGTCAGGCAGGTGTGAAAGGGATGTGAAACATTCAATGGAAGGCAAGTTTCCCAAGTCTTATCTCTAGGTTCTGTGCCAAAGGAGAGACCCTCAGTTGTAAGAGAGAAAAACTCAACCACCTTCCAGTCGATGCAGAGTAAGCTGAGCTCTTCCATGACTTAACTCAAAGCTGCAGTCTTCCTGTCTGCAGATGAATGACATTTAAATAGAAAATAGTGTTCAGCTATTTTTTATTACCTGCTTTGGGAATATGCCCCAAACAGCAAGCCTTAGTAATTACTGTACACTTTTCTTAAATGCCCTGTTTACTGATTGTCTTATAACCGGATGATACACATACATAATTTTATATTTATGGATAAGTGCTGTTTCCTGACAACTTGAGCATCTAAATTAGGCAACGCAAAATCAGATAATTGCAGGGAAACATTTGTCGTCTGGCATATGAGATCTCCGGGTAAATGGCATAATTATGGAGTATCTGTTTGGAATCAATCGAAGGTGGGTGGCCTGATGTTTATCAGCTACCCTTCCATCATCCCTTCATTTTAAAATCTGAAATTCAAATTTACCTTCAAGAAGAGCTTCTGGCTTTGACAACATTCATCAGGTGTCCATGCCCTTGCTTTTGGAACCCGATGACCTTGGAGAGTGGGCACAAGATGAATGTGTTTAGCTGAAGCAGCTGAGGACTTTGAAGACTATCCATCAAGTTTTGGCATCTTCTTTCTTCTGGTGACAGAATAGCCAATGAGAGCACACGTGGTTCAGATCTAGCCAATCGGGCGTCAGTGATCGGCTCGCTGGCAGGTTTGGGACCTCAGCTGAACCAATGAACATTCTTCCCTGACACTGTTTTAGAGATGCTACAGGGAAGACACCCTTGTTTTCGGAAGGATATATAAAGGAGGATGTGTGTTGTAGGTATGGCAGTAGTCTTTGTTCTCACCCAGTAGAGAAGGCTTGCCTGTGGCAGGAGAATATGAAACTAAAGAGAGAAAGGGGAAGGGATAGATTGATGGGGAAGGATAAATTGATGGAGGAAGCAAGTGAGAGAGAAAGGAGGAGAGAGAGGGGGGCATAGAGAGGGAAGAGGGGAGAGGGGAGAGGGGAGAGATGCTTTGGCCGTGTCTGGCCCAAACCCATTGCCTAGGAATTTTATCCCTGCAGCTTTTCTTCCCCAAGTATTCTTTCCAAACCATGTGAACCTATAAATCTGTTCCCCTGTAGGGATGTTTGAGTTCACGGTCTGTTCTATTTCCTGCAACAAAAATAAGTTCTGATTCTCCCACAAATTTCCCTATCCATTTTGAGGGTGACAGGACGCTCCCGCCCACATGTTCTGGGACTGATTTCCTCCAAACGGTCTTTGTGCAGCCTGTGACAAGGCAGAACTGGTGACGTCTTACGCACTGCCTGTGACCCCAGTCACCCAGGATGGCTGCTGGAGAATATGACCACTGGAGAGCGAGGCCTGGACAGCCGGCCAAGGTCATGGCTTACAGGCCTTGCTGGGTGTGTCCTAGGCTTCTCGCACATCCCTACCTTTGACCCAGTTACTGAGTCTTGGTCTCTGGTTTGAAAAGAGCACCAGATAGAACACAGATCGGTCCGTGAAGGGGCAGAACCAGGCTCTAGCAGACTGGCCCTTGGAAACAATGCAGAGCAATGGGAATTAATTATGGTTTCGCCACATAAGACTTTTAACTTATCCCATGAAGAGCATGAAATGTTACTATAAGGACTTCAGCCACAATGTTGAATGGGAAAAGGAAGGCAGAGAAATTGTGCAAAATACTCAGTGGGTGGTGTAAAGAGCTCTAAGAACCAAGGTGGGAAGGAAACGTGCTATTCCTTGACTATGTCCGGATGTTGGGGTGGAAGGGCATGTTTTTCTTACTTCTCCACATTTTCCTTTGCCTTTCAAATTTTCTGTAATGATGATGTACTAGATTTATCATCAGAAAAATGAAATAAAACAAAATATAATAAAGAAAGATGGATCTTGGCCTGACCATGCTCTGTTTTCTCTCTGGTTGAGCAAATATGTCTGCATGCTCGGCGGGGCATGGGACCTGGGAAATAAGGAGCGCCAAGAATTAACATCTTTCCTTCTCGTCACCCACACTCAGTCCTAGTGAGAAATCTGTTTCTCCAGAAAAATTAAGGCTCCTTGGGTCAGGTCCTGTTAGTAGGTTAAACAAACAAACACCTGTAATCTCAAGAGCCCGCCCCTTCGGGATGGGGAAGCAGGTTAATTCCAACACCCAAGGACCATAGAGCATCATTGGACTGGGGACAGAAGTAATTTGCACGACTCCAGCCAACGCATGAAGCTGTCTGCAGGTTGCTGGGCAGCTGGGAAAAGGAAATGCAAAGCCCAAGCCCCTAGCTGGGCCAGGTGACGTTAGTGCAAGAGGCCCTAAAGTTAGACACCCTAAAACCTGGCCCAAACAGACACTGCGGGCAGATGTGTGATGCTGCTTTGTGCCTGTGACGTACCTTTAGCTTTCTCAGCCAGTAAAGATGAACTTTTTTGTTCTCAGACCTCAGCTCTAAAACCTGTGTTCTCCTAAGCCTTTCTCCAGAAGGAGAGCATCTCGTGCCCAGAGGAGGGGTCCCTGGGGCTCCCCTCTTACTCCCTGGGCTATTAATTGCTGACTCTCTCTCTCGTCCCCTGCCGGCTCTGAGACCTGACTCAGCGCTCTCAGTGCTCTCACCAGCTTGAGACTAGGCCCCTGGTCTACCTCTAGGCCCCCGAGGCCAGGCAGCGGGCAATGGCGGTTCTCCTGGGCTTACCTGCCTGCGCTTGTCGGATGGTGAAACTGGGGCCTGAGGGTCCCCTTGCTGATGGGCTGGGGTCTCTCCCTTGCCCAGTGATGGGAGGGACTGACTTGAGCATGGGAACCGGCGCTGACCTGGATGAAGAAGGAAGGAGCTTGTGGGGCAGTGAGAGGACGGGCCCTTGGAGGAGCTTTGAACTTGGAGTCCAGTAGCCCAAGCCCCAGTGTAGACTTCCTGGCTGTGTGGCCTTGGGCAAGTCTCCCCTCCACCCCCCCCCCCAACCCCCCTGAGCTCCTGTGTTCTTTGAGGCAGAGAAGGCACAACAGCCCCCTGGTGGGTCAGGTCCCGGGTAGCCTGTGAAGCAAAATGTGCATGGAGGTCTGGGGGAGGCCTGGGGGTGCCGCACTTGCTGAGCAAGGGGAGCAGGATGAAGCGGGGTGGAGAGAGGGCCAACTGTCAGGTGATGGTGGGAGAGGCCTCAGCCAAGCACTGTGTCTTGCTACCAGGGCTGGGAGGTCCCGCTGGGCTACCTCGCCTGGAGCAAGAGGGCTGGGCCGGAGCCGGTTTCAGGCCGCCTCCAGGGAGGAAATGTGTGACCTTGGGTGAGGCAGTTCCCCTCTGCCCAATGGGTGCCATTTCTGGGGGAGAACAGCAGCTGAGGGATGAGCCCCTAGGTCTTGAGGAGAGATCTGGATGGCATGTGACAGCATCCCACCCACAGCCACAGCCACAGCCACACCCACATGAGGGCAATTTGGAAGGTGTGGTGCAATAAAGTGCCTGGTACGGAGCCTGGCCCCTGCTAGCCACTCAGTACATGGTTCTGGATGACATTGTGACAGATTGGTCTGAGTACTCTGTTATCAAGAATATTTGTGAAGAAGTTAGCGATAAAAGGAGGCAATGAGCACATTCCAAGCAACCCAAAGGAAATAATCCTGAGTTCAGCGATCTTGCTAAGCCCTGAAGTACGTGTGCATCCTGAGAAAGCCTCAGCTCAGCAAACAAAGACATCGTCTTGCACTGGAAAGGAGAAGTCAAGCCAGGCAGAGGTTGGAGCAAAGCCATTTTGCTCTGAACGGTCCTGGCTTGTGCTCTCGGAGCCAAGAACCCCTCTGGAGCCGTCCGGACGCGCGCTGTGTTCTTGGGCTGCCCTGGCCTGCGGCTCGCTGGGCCCTGCTGCTCTGGTCATTTCCCGCGGGAAGCCTGGAGTCGGGGCTGCACCTGGAGGCCCCCGCAGCTTTGCCCTCTCTTGATCCTCGATGCTGTTGGCTTTCTCTGGACAAAGTGCTGGGTCAGCAGGAGCCTCAGGAGGCCCCAGAAGCCTCTTAGAGCTTCTAGGAATTCGGGCAAGTGCCATGCCGGGGGTGGGGCATGAGCTAATCTTAGCTCCACGAGGGCACACCTGGCAGTTTAATGGGATGAATTCTCAGAATTCATCAGGTGGCTTGATCACAGGAGAGGCTCTACTGATGCTTATATATTGGATGAACAAATGAATGAATAATGAATAAAACATGAATGGATGGCTGACTGGCTGGATAGATGGATAGACGGATGGATGCATGGATGGATGGATGGATGGAGGATGGATGGATGGATGATGGATGGACAGAAGAGTGGGTGTGTGGGTGGGTGGGTGGATAGAAGGAAGGATGGATGGAGGATGGATGGATGGATGGATGCATGGTTGGATGGATGGATGATGGGTGGCTGGAGGGAAGCATGGATGGACGGGTGGGTGAATTCTCCCTAGAGGGTATTACAAGGTCCAAACTCCCTCTCCTGAGTTTTCTCTGCCCAGTATGGCGCTGTTGCGCAGAGCTCTGGAGTCGCTGCCTCCCTGGGCTGGCCCTCGTCATGGACTCACAAGCGAAGCTCTCTGTCGGCCCTTTTGCCATCACGGCAGTGACCACTGTTTTTCAGTCGCCAACCCAAGGGCACAAACACCAAGGGGCAGACGGGCTGTCTTACCCAATTCGTCCTGAACCGTTGCTGCCTCCTGACTTTGTCATTCGCCCTGGAATAAGAGAGGATGGGTTTCATCTTGTTTGGTTGCCTGTGGCGAGGATAACGCCACACGCACGCTGCCTCGCTCACAAGAACCCCCTGCACACTCTCGGTAGGTCCTCTTGCCGCATCAGTGAGGCCGTCACCTCTGTCCTCTCTCCCCTCCCGCATCCCTTGCAAGAAGGGACAGGTGAACGTTGTTCAAGGACGCAGAGCGGTGCCAGCAGCCTCCCGGGAGGCTTCGCTGTGGTCGTGCTCGAACCTGGAACCCCGAGTCCCACCCGGCCATTCACTGCTAGCCAAACGGCTGAGAGCGCCTTGCCTTCTGCTCACAAGGACCGGGTCCTGGTGCCTGGCAGCAACCACGGCCAACCCATGCTGCCGCCAGCCACCATCACATCCCTTCTCCTGTCGCGGCCACCGGCTGCTGGCCGCTGGCCCGTGGCTTCGGAATCGTCACCCCTCCGTCTCATGCTTGTCTCCTTCCTCTCTTGAAGGACTTTCTTCGGCCCTACCAGGCCTTCCGGACCGGGAAGCCACCCCCAGTGCCTCAGTCCACTGACCTTCTCCCGCGGGTTCCCTGCAGCCCAGCTTCTCGGCCGCAGCCCACTGGCACCCAGGACAGACCTTGGCTTGCTGCGGGCGTCCCTGTGTGCTGCTCAGTCGCCTCCCAGCATCCGCCCACTAGATGCTAGTAGCACTCCCTCTCGTGCTTGTGACAACCGCGGGTCTCCAGACTGTGCCAGATGTCCCCGAGGGGCTGGGCAGATGTGCCGCTACTTGAAGGACCTCGAGGGGCAGGCCACGTACCTGCTGTCTGCGGGAGAGCAGCCTCCAAGGCGTGGGGCTCCTGGCAGCAGCCGGAGGTGTGCTGGAACGTGCGGGTCAGACCTCGCCCGGGCACCTCTAGGGCCCAGCGAGGGCTCCCCCTGCCCGCTGCGTCCGGCAGGCCCGTCCCCTCTCCACCAGCCTCCGGGCCTCTCCAGACCACATGAGACAGAGCGTGGCTCAGCGGATACTTAGGACAGAAGCTCAGGAGCGAGGACACGCGGGGGCGCGATGCCAGCAAAGGCCGCTGGCACTTGCTCTTGACCTCTTCTGGCAGATGCTGCCCGGCCGCTCAGCTGGGCTGGGTCTCAGCCCCATGCACACGACTGCTCCCGCCACGTCCTGGGTGCTGTCCCCACTGGGGTATCGTGTGGCGGGCAGGCGGGCTGGGGCTGAGTGCCCAGGGCAGTGCCGGCCGGGTGACGCGGGGCGGGCGGTGTGGTGAGAAGCGCAGCCACCTCTGCCCCCGCCACAGTCTGCAGGTGGTCCCCGGAGGCTGAGTCCTGGTTGCCCAGCTCAGCTCAGGCCTTAATCCCCCGTGCGGCTTCCTCCTTTCCCTTTTCAATTCCTCGCTGCCCGCTGGACTTCACGCTCCCGCAGGCCCTGACTCAGGCTGGGTGGTACACTCATGCTGAAAGGGGACAGTGGCCAAGCCCCGTGCGTGTGGCCGGCGAGGATGGGTCTTCGAGAACCCAGCAGCTCTCGCACCGCCCCTGGGTGCCCGGGCACGGGGCTGCTGGCGCCTGTCCAGCCTCCTTACCGAGGGCACGGGGGCCATTTCAGGATCCAGCTAGGGCGAGCGTGTGGGTGGGGGAGACCGATGCGCCCTGGCTCCGCTGTGTCATTTGGACAATTTCTTCTCTCCCCGTCATTTTCTCCTCTGCGGATGGTCATAGGGTTTACCGTGCAGCCACGGCAGCAGGGAGGGGCCACTGCTCTTGTTTATGCCAGAAACGTGGGGTGAGCCAGGATCTGGGGGTGCCTACCCTGCTGCTAAGTGGACACATTAACAGGGCGGCAAGGAGCCTAAGTCAAACACCGGTCACTTCTGAGTCCTTGAACAACCCTGCGGGACAGGTACTGTTACTACCCCAGGAACAGGTGAGCGCGGATAGCGAGGGAGGGTCAGGGGCTGGCTCAGGTGCGGGATTCACCCACATTTAGTGCTCTTGACCTTGAAGCTGCTCTGGGGTGAGGGCACAGCTGCCAGCTGGGCCGGGTGGATGAGGCTTTCTGATTTTTTTTTTTAAAGATTTATTTATTTATGCATCCAAGAACTGGGGTGCAGGCCAGAGGTGTGGGGGTGATAGGATTCACCAGAAACAGAGCAAGGAACAGAACAGGTGGATCTACTGAACTACACTGCTGAGGGGTAGCAGCGGGGAGACAGGAGAGGTCTGCTGTGCCATGTGGGTCCCCTCCCTGGCTGGGGATCGAGCTTGCACTTCAGTGGCTGCGGATGCTTCACGGTGCGGCGCTCAACCCCTTGCGCCACAAGAGCGCGGGGCTTTCTGAGTTCTGTGTGGCTCTTACTGAATGTCTGCCCCATGCAGGCTCTCGCCTGTGTCCTCTCCTTCATCCTCACCACTGTCCTAGGGCGACCCCATACCCCGCAGGGCGGACCTAACTCTCACCACCAAACCTGCCTGCCCGCGGTGCCGACTGTCCTCCCCGTGTTCTTGGGGTGGAAGCTCTGTAGGGCGCCAAGACATGCCAGTTGGGGCCTTGACCCTGGGGCCTTCCAGCTCCCCCAGAACCCCTGAGAATCCCGAAACTCCCTCCTTACAACCCGCAGGGGCTGCTGAACCGTGTCTACACCGTGCTCAGCCATCCGTAGCCCTTTAATTATGGATGTCTAAATTGATCCTCTTATTTTTCAAAGCCATAAAGCCATTCCCTTACAGAAGCTGCCGCTTAGCCCATCCTCACAGATAAACATAAATGAATCATACCAGTTCCCATGAATTATGCATTAAATACACATCTGTAAAACCTCCCCGTCAATAGTGGGACTCTGAACATATGGGGTTTTAATTGGACACTAAATCAATTTTCATATCTCTGTTGATGGAATTTAAAAAATATTCTGAGCTTTATTCCAAATGTCTGTCCTTGTTACATGGTACAAAATAACCTCCCCGCCTTCCCTGAAAACCCTGTGAGTTTGTTCCCGGCTGGCACTCACTTTCCGTAATTCAGACCTCAGCCCAGGTGCCAACGATAGCGATTAAGGCAGCTCCTCTTGAGCTGAGCGGCGAGCATCCATTGAGGGTAAAAGGTGGAGAAACGATGGGATTACTGAGGGATTATGCCCACGCAGTGTGAGTGGAGGGAACCGCCAAGCAGAGGGAAGAGGGAGTCTGGGAGAGGGCAGAGGAGAGAGCAGGGGAGGGGAGAGCTTGCATGTGGGGGAGCAAAGTTGCCCACTAGGGATCTTTTCGCTCCAACTGATTGTTCTGTTGGTTTGCCCATCCCACGAGGTATAGGCGCCATGGCACTGAGATTTGGGAGGTGATGGGGTTTTCCCGAGACCCTACTAAGAGGCGAAGCTGAGTTTTGGCCCGTGCAGGTTTGGCCCTTCTATACTTACTTTGTGCCATGTAGGGAGGTTCTGATGGTCCATGTTGTAAAAACTTTTCGGGCCACATTCCCTGACAGATGCCCACGTACCACTGCTGAGAGACAGAGGTTGATGAATGAGAAACTGCTAATGAGTTGGTGTGTCTACATTAATTTCCCAGGGGGTTCTGGGACAAGATGTAAAATCTCCTGTCATGTGAGGAAATGAGCTCCACGTCAAAGGAGGTAATCAAGGACAACACTCTGGACACTCCTCTGGGATGGTACCAAGTGAACTCGGAGATCTGGTAGGTGCCCCATGTCCAGTCTTGGGGAGAAGCGATGCCCTTCAGAGCCCTTCACACATCACTCGAGACATTTGTCCCACTCACTTTCACGCTTGGGCACTGTCAGACTGAGAGTTGAAGTAATAAGGGACTGGCTGTGACGTTTTGCTGTGTTGACCAGCTCCTATGTGTTTCCAACTCAGTGTTCAACCTGTAAATTGGGGGAGCAGTAGTATTTGCCATCTGTGATGACACAAAGGTCATGTGTCTCTGCTTTTCAAGGCTCATGTGCTTTAGTTCTAATCCCTAGTTCCTCAGGATGTGACTGTATTTGGAAATAGAACCTTTATGGAGGCAATTAAGGTTAAATGAGGTCATCTGTGCGGCCCCTGGACCAACTGTTAAGATCTTCTCCCCTTCAAGTGGAAGCTCACTTGGGAGATCTGACTTGTTGGGGCACCCTTCTTCCAACAGCAGCTCTAACTGGGGCGTAGGCACAGACTTTTCATATTTTGTCTCAGCCAGGCCTCAGCACCCTCCCTAAAGTACAGAGTAATGGCACTCCCAGCTTCTGTGGGTAAGGAAACTGAAGTCCAAGAGGCTCATGGTCCTGAGCTTTCTACCCAGCTAGAAGTGCTGATGCCTAGAATTAAACCAGGGTGGACCTGAGCTCACAGTCAGTGTTTTGCGGTGGGTCTGCTAGACTTATTGGCCTGCCCTCTTGGTTACGTGCAGTGCTGCATCCCAGCACAAGGTCAGAACAGCCCAGTGAGTCAGTTACCTGGCCTAAAATAATGTGGTCTACCAGACCTTCCAAAGCTCCTTTCAGATTCAGAAGGGCAGGATGCTTGGTGGCCCACGACGCTGGGCACATCACAAGGCGTGGCTGGGGCTGCCCTGGGGCCGCTGACTAACGTGTGACTCTGCACCCAGAGATTGAGACACAGGATGCCTTGTTGATAAGATGTAAAAATAAAGGGGGAAAAAGAAAAGATTGGAATCATGGCTGGGGGCCTGGGGTAGGGTTTATATTATAACACTGGATCGTCAAGCAGATAAAAAGAGTACGTGATCAGCAGACTCACCTCCCCCAGAAGTCCTAGATGACCTAAGCATATTTTCAGTTTCTTCCACCCTGTTTTCCTACCCCAGACAATTGATACTGTATCATAATTCTATCAAACAGGCCAGGATCTTGCTCTTTCAGCAGCATCCTGCATTGTATATCCTGCTCCACGACTCCCATTTCTTCGTCAATGTGGTGTTGTCGACATTTTGCCACTAATCAGCCGTACTTGAAATTTAGACTCAATGTTTGATGGGAACAATCACTGCAAATTCCATCTACTTATTACTTACAATGTGCTTGGCATTGTGCTGAGTTGTTTACCAGCATTTTCTCATTTAATCCTGCCAACAACCCATAGGTAGTTTCTAGCAACCTTTCTTTCTACAGGCAAGGAAACTGAGGCATGGAAGGTTTAGTGACTTGCCCAAATTTGGATAGCAAATAAGGGGTGGAACAACAAGTAGGGGGTGGCCCTGAGCCCCCCTCCTTTAAGTCACTGAGCTGTGTTGATGATTACTGGGAATTTACTGTGGTTGCCTCTTGTGCTGGGGCCCTTATGTGTCAGCGCCATAACCCTTTCCTGGGAGGCCCAGAGAGGCGAAGAGCATCATCTGGAGACCACACCCATGGTATGTGGCTGAGCATTGGCCCCTCCGATCCTGCGTCTTCCTGCTACCCCTGTGTGTTCCTCTCACTCCGGGTTTGCTTTTCCTGACCTCGTAGCTGCCTCTGGTGGCTTTGAGCACTTCTCTATCCTGAAAGGCAGAACCTCCTGGTGATGACAGACAGCTGGGCAGTCACAAGGGAACTGGCCTTGATGCTTATTTCCTCATTATTTTGATTCTGAGCTTCTGCAAATTGAGGACTCAGCAGCACGAGGATTAGGCAATTTTCTTGACTCCTGTAATGTACTTTCTCTGAATTGGTTCTTTTGAGACAATTATTTGAGGCCTTCAGATTGCTCCTGCAGGCAAGCTGCGAGAGTCAGATGGCGCATCTTCATTTTCAGACACATCTTAGTGCGCCCTTCACCCCTTTTGTGGACTCACAAACACAGGAAGGGAATGAAGGTGCAGAAAAGGAAAGCTGTTCTGTAGATCAGAGTCAGGGACCTCGGGGCAAATTATCTGCCTCCTCTGAGCTCTCTCGTCTATTATCCTGCAAATCCTCAGGCTGACCTCTTGAGGTGGGTGCTACTGCTTGCATTTCTCAGTTGAGCCACCTGAGGATCAAGGAGGTGAAGAAAAATCTCCCAGGCACATAGGGGCTATGGTGATGGTGCACTGGTCAGTTGGCGCTGGGAATTTTATGGGGACTATACCTGAGCGGTAATGCATGCAAAATCCAAAGAGGAAGAATGACGTAATATATGTGTGTGCCTCTATCTATATGTCTTAATAAAAAAGAATATATTATATACAGGCGAATGCTCTATAATATCTTTCTGGGGGAAAGATAATAAATATGATTGGATGTTGTCCCCAAAAGGTTGAGATTTAAAACAAACAAACAAATAAATAAAAAAAAATCTCCTAGGTAACAGAACAAGTCTCCAACTCTCCCTGTCTTTCACTGATGGCTCTTTGACCCCTCACAATAAATTATCCATTGTCTTGTTTGGTGCTCACTGAGATGTGCTTTAGCTTCTAGCTGATCGCTTTGGAGAGGCAGTGGAGAGCTTGCGGTCAAAGGGATAAGGGCTAGAGTTAGGGAGATATGGGTTTGAGCCTGACCCCACCACTTACTAGCTATGAGACCTAGTCGTTATTTAAGCCTTCTAAGCCTCTTTTCTGTAAAATGGGGGATAATAAGTGCTTAATGCACCATTTCTTTTGGGGGGCGAGTAATACATTTGACATCGTTTGAACGGTTTCTGATCACCGCGATACCTAATAGGGTTTTGCTGATCTAGGTGCATGTGTCATTATTGTTAATTCGCATTTGTGGTTCCAGTTACAAAAGCTGTTGAGAGGAAAGTCAGGCCTCGAATTCGCAGTTGTAAAGTCTCCAAATCCTTGCAGTGCGGCTTTGAGTAAGACATTCCAATTCTCTGACTTTCCATTCGTTCCATTTCTGTCCAGTGGGGATCTCCTCCGCTGGAATGAAAAAGACCAGGTGGTCCTGGTGAGGTGAGTTCGTCTGCCAAGAGGGGTCTTCCTTCATGGACCGCTTTCCTAGCTATCCCCCTGGACCCCACCACACGCCTGGCCTAGCTGTTAGCTTCCTCTGCTGGCTCCGTTTGTTCTGCAGCCTTATGGATGACTCCGAATTTCCCAACATCCCAATAGAAAGAGCAGGGACAAGCAGCGGGTCAGGGTGAAGGTTTGATGGGCCTTCTGCTCTGTGCTCTCTCCGTTAGTGAGTCCGTTCAGGGAGTCCTGACGGCACCAGGAGCTGCCCGTGGAGTCCCCGAAATCAAACCTATTGTTTTGATTCTTTCCCACAGCTGCTGTCCTTCGATAATCACGATGACTGAGGGTCTTATGGGGAAATGCTGGGACACTGTGAGAGGGTTATGGTCGTGGTCGTTTCGGATGCGTGTTGGAAAGACGTCTGTGAAAGGAAGTGCAGTTGTTCCCCATTTTCACTCAGAAACTTACATAGAAAATGCCTTCGCATCAAAAGGTCTGAAAATGGAATTAAAAATCTCTGTGTCCACTTTGAAGAGGAGGATGCCCGGAGTGACGCTCAGAAACTCCATCCTGCTTTGCTCCCTCTGAGTGATGGGGACCTAGGGGGGAAGGGCAGAAGCAGAACCTCGGGGGCATCTTCTGAGAACCAGCTCTTTGCATCTTCACAAGTCCATGTAAGAGGGTATCATAACCCCCAGTTAACTGTAAGGAGGTTGGTTTTGGAGCGAGAAGAGACTTGCCTTTGGTCTCCCAAGGGCAAGAGGAAGTTACATGGCTGGAATCTGCATGCGTATAATCCCCGAAACTGGCGCATTTTGAATTAACCAGCCTAGGAAGTAATGGCTCTAAAAAGCACTGCCCAGCTGGCCAGCGGAAGGAGCGGTGGGACAGTGTCCCAGCTCCCAGTGATAGGTTCTAGTGACCAGCGGCCACCAGCGGATCCCACGATCAGGTAAACACACAGCTCCCTCCAGGCTGGGGTAGAGTCAAGCTCCCTGAAGACAGATATGACACCGGGCAGTCTCTTAGCTGGGAGCTGGTAGGAGAGCTGTCCAGGCGTGGATGGATGGGAGATGCAAACCTGTTCTGGTAGATGGTGATGACAGGGGACAATCACATTTCTGTCTGCTCTTTCACAAAGGAAAATCAACATACTCCCATCCCCTGCCCCATGCTGCGGTCACGCTGGGGTCCTAGCAGGCCCAAGGATTTGAACCTGAAGGCTCCACCCATCCGATGCACAGACTGGACCCCCTCCTTGGGGCACTCGTCACCCCATCTATCTGGTTGACTTATACTCACCAGACAAGGCCTAGGTTTCCATATTTCACTGGGAACTGGCTATAGAACCTGCTGGGTCAGAGGTCAAGAAAAAGGGAGAGATTCATTGCTTTTCTGAATGGTCTGTAAGCCCAGAGTCATTTGGGGTTCTACCTTAGGATGGAACACACAAGTATTTTGAGAATCCTAGTTTGGGGGACAGAGCATGGAAGTGGCTGGGACAATGGGGGGTTTGGCAGCTGGATGGGAGGGCATTGTACACTGTCAAACATTGAGGAGTAAGACAAAGATTGGAACTGCACCTTTAAGGATACAAGTATCAAAGGTTTTCTATCTGTCTTGCTGAGGACTTGAATTTTTTAGTTGGATGTAAGCTTTCTGCTGATGGAATGGGCTGCACAGGGAGACACTCTGAGATGGTATTTCCATGCAGAGAAGTGTTTCCCTGATTGCTCTGCAGAGTTCTCATAGTGCTGTGGCCAAGAGCTCAGGCTCTGGGGTCTGAAGAGCTCAGGCTCTGGGGCCTGACGACCTGCTTCTCCGTTACTAGTCATAAATCCTCGGGCCCCAGGCTGAGCAGCTCTCGTCCAGAGTGCTATCTCTAAACAGGCACCGTGGTGCATGCCTCCTGGGCGATTGCAGGAAGAAGTGAGGCTGTCACTGTAAGAGCCTTAAGTGCCCAGTGTGGTGAAGCGGCCACTAGATGTCAGCTGCTGTCGCCACCGTGCATGGAAGGCTCAGCTCTTGGCGTGAAGGCAGGAGTGCACCGACAAGGCTTTGCCATTGCCCGACAGGGACGGCACATAAACATGTCAGTTGCAGGGCTCTTTGAAGTTAAATGAGAGGCATGGCTTTTTCATGTGTTGGACCTGGAAGCACTAACTGCCTCGTTGACACCGTTCTCCTGGCCCTCCGCCTTGCTGGGGAAGGGGCACGTCTGCCTCCACGGCTGTAGGAGATGCTGCAGGTCGGTGAACCTGCAGGCAGCGGGCAGCTGGTGGACCTGAGTTCTCAGCATTTTCTGAAGCGCCAGGAGGCCTGGGGTCTGGCAGCCACGACGCGACATTGTGAAGTACTGAGCACGACCCATGAGTGGTCGGTGCCTTGATGGAGCCCAAGGGCCTGGGAACAGGTGGCGGCCCTGGGTCTGGTTGGGAGGTGCCCTCCCCACCGACTTGCTGGTTCGTGGACATTCCAGGCCCAACAGACACTTTTAGTGAGAGAGGAAAGTCCCAGCAGGAACCGAGTCCTGTCAAGATGGGCATGGCGTCGGCGCCAGTCCAGGCCGGGCTTCCGCTGAGTCCCCTGCCGACTGCTAGCGGGTGAGGCCGCAACAGGGGATGTTGATTCATCTTTGAGGGGGGTGGCCCCAAAAGACCTGTCCCAGTGCGATTATTTCTGGAACACCCTTGAGGATTTAGGCTTTGCAGTTCACATCTGAATTGTGCAAAGGGTACTGTCTAGGGTGTGTGTGTGTGTGTGTGCGCGAACACGAGTATGGAAACTCAGTCATAGCAATTCCTGCTCCCTCGAGCCTCTCTCCTGATGGTGGGTGCCCTTAGGAGCCACTTGGCAGATGCTGCTCGTCCTTATCTGCCAAGAGCTGTCAGTCACAGGCGCCCAAGGGCTGACAATGTTTCACAAGGGCCCTTCCACATCTCAGGGCAGTTGGATCTGGGAGGCTCCAGACAAAATTTCAAAATGAAAAACAGATGCAGACACATTCTGGGTTCTTTATCTGACATGTTTCCAGAAGCTGCTTCGGTGGCTTCTGCCTCCAGTGGCCTTAATGACACGAGCAATTGTTTCAGTAGAGTGATTCCACGCCTTTGTAGTAGGATGGCCCCAACAGGGCAGGGGGTTCGTTCACCCGAATGCCAGCATTAGTGTTGAATCCTTCGTCAAAGTCCTTCCCACATGAGTTTCGGGGTAGTGGAGGTGAAGCCAAATTTAAGTGGTTTTAATAAAGTCTCACACAATGGGGTGCTCATCACAGGGACCCAGACCCTAAGTCACTTTGTAACAACAGTAGTGGTGATGATTCATTTGTTTGCTCACTCAGCAAACGTGCTGAAAACGGCCCCATGCCAGGTTCTCTTCTTGGCACTGAGAACATGGGCACATTCTGATCTTTAGGGCCTGCAGGGGAGACGGGCATTCAACTGGGGGTCCACAAATACAAGGATTGCAAGGAAAAGTTCAAGGTGCTCTGGCATGGCGTGATAGTGAGCCGAGCATCCGTTGGGGGGTTTAACGAAGTGAGATGAAATTTGCAAGGCGAGTATAAGCCAGAGGGATGGGCAGGTCGACGAACAGCCGGGCAGAGAGAACAGTGGCTGGGAAGAATGTGGTCCACCAGAGAGGAGACTTTCAGTCCATGTGGTTGAAGCGCAGAGGAAGCTGAACGTCAAAGGCTGAAGCTGGAGAGAGCAGAGAGGGTGACGCCCGCCACGTTACAGAGCTGCAACTGTCTTCCAAGAGTAAAGAAACAGCATGAGAGGTCTCTTAAATGGCAATTAACGAGCGAGGGCAAGAGTGGAAGTTAGGAAGCTGCAACAGTGAGATGACGAACAGCTCGTGAACTAAGGTGGTGGGTCAGGAGAGAGGTGGATACAGCCACGAAATCTTGAGAAAGTGAAATCCACAGGAGCTGGTGAGAGTGTATGGGGGAGAGGGGAGGAGAAGCATCTCAGTAATTTGTAGGCTTATTGCAAGAGTGACTGTGAGACTCAGAGAGCCTCTTCCTGATGTCAGAAGATCGATGAGGGAGAGCTTTCCGGAAGGGATGGCCAGGAGTCCAGCCACAGTCAGACTGAATTTGAGACGCCCGAGAGATGCCCAGAGGCAGGGAGAGAGCGGCCATGCCTGAAACACAGAGTCGTGTCCCAGCGCACAGACTGGAAGTGCCAGCGGGGACTCGCCAAAGGACAGCATGTCCAGCCAAGAGGGATATTTGAAAATCATCGAAGGGGAGCATGGAAGGCTAAGAGAAGGGTCACCAGATTGGGGGGTGGGCAAAGAGATCATGAAGGAAGCAGAGGGATTGTTCAGAGAAGAGAAAAACCCGGCCAGGAACAAGGAAGCTGAGTGTAAAGTGTGCTAAAAATAGCAGCAACAGTTGTTATTGTAGGAAAGTTAACATTAGTTCTGTAGCAGAAGAAGGAGAAAAAGAAGGAGGGGAAGGGGAAGAGGAGGAGCAGCAGATTCGGAGGAGGAGGGGAGGAGCGGAAGAAGAAACCGCAGCTACAGCAGCAGCACTGGGCAGAGACGCAGGTGATAGTAGATGCTCAGCCTATAAATTTGGGGAATGTTCTAGACTAGAGCAATCTATGCATTTCAAGGAGATTGAGTTGCATGACAGCTCAGCTCCACGTGAAGGGTGGGTGGCATTGTTCCCGCGTTGAACATGTGAGGAAATGGAGAAATAGAAATGTTAGGTAGTCTTACCCTGAAAAAGCAGCTTGTTAGCAGCAAGATAAGTGACTGGATTCTGGTCCCCCCAATCCTTAAATCTCATCTCCAGCATTGATGGTTTCCTACAGGGATGGTTTCCACCATGCAGGTTTCCTCCTACGTTGATGGTCCCTGGAAGACAGATGGTTTTCTATTTCGTCCACTGATTGGTCCTTCAGTCTTGAGTGCCACCTGGCATGTAGGAGGAGGTACAGTGATGGGATGTTAAAGAATAAATAAAGGTAGAATCCCCCTCATCGACTTGACGATGGGATGATATCATTTTCATGGAGTTCCCTCCTTGTTCAACCTTTCTGTTTTTCTGCCTGCAAACTGAATATCTCAAACTTCTTCGAAAAGATTTCCCCAAATCAGTGCATCAGAATGAAAAGATTTTGGAATTCTGCATATGTTCATGTTATTGAAAGTGCACATCACAGGTTTATATTTCCAGGAGTCATTGTGATTTAAATCTAGTCTCCCCCTGACGTGCTTCCACCTCCCCCTGTACCCTGCTGACCATTCAGAAGACCACCTAGAAGGAGCATGTCCCCCTCGACCAGCCCACGACAGAGCACAGCTTTGAAATCCTCACATGCCTAGGACGGGCCTGCCCTAGCTCCATAAATGACTCATCACGCCCTTTAGGCATATACTATCCTGCCTCCCTTCTTGTATTTTTGAATGTTTCGGTATAGAAAAAAGATAGAATCGTGCCATGAAAAGAGGACACACTTGGGAGTCTGATGGTGCTGGATTAAAATCTCCATGTTCAGACCTTGGACAAATCATGACCTTCTCTGGGTCTCAGCTTCTTTAATATTTTAGCAGAAAGGCTAATCCATACATCTTCCGCATGTGACGGGGCTTAGTGAGGACCATTTAAAGACTCCAGTCCCAATGCCAGGCATATATTAGTGATTCAACCCAAGGAAGCTTCCCTCCTGTGTGCCTGGAGAGTCCTTACATAAGAGGGCGAAGACCTGCACACCATGTGGTGCTGCAGCCTGCAAGGAGGTGCCTTTCTCCTTGACCTCCTCTCCTGCTGTTTCCTTCCAGAATTTTGGGCATCAGCCATGTAGAAGTACTTAAGCTCCCCAGTGCATCATGCTCCCTACATTCCTTTTATCTCCATGATTCAAGACCTGGTTTGTTTCCCTCAATAAATGGTCTCTGGCCAGCAACTCCTACTTCCATCAAGCTGACTGCACTTTCTTCTCTGCGCTCACCCCCAAACCTGTAATTCACCCTCATGGTTTCTTATTCTTCAGTATCCCATTTGTTTGTTTTTATTCCTTCCTCTCCCAAGCTAGGTGTGCACGTGCCCAGGACAGAGTCCATCTGTTTCAACTTGCATCTCTGCTGCTTAGCAGACCATTAGGAGTCCAGAAATATTTCTCAAATCAAAAAAGATTGTGTTATTATTATTGTCACAAGAATGTGAATTTTCTTCACATTCAAAAAACAAAGCAAGGTGACAGTACATGTGACACAGAAGGAGCCTGATTATTATCATGGAATCTTCTGGATGGTAGACCTGTCTATGATCGTATTCTCTGGTGGTAGAGTTACACGCTGTCGTCTATCATTAGTTTATTGCCTACCCTCTTGCCAACGAATTGTGCCCACCCTCATGCTGGCTGTAGAAACCTGATCTTATTCAGTGAACCCACAGGGTTTGTATGGGCCTTCTGGTCAACAAGACAGCCACACACAGAGAAAATTAAATTAAAAGGTTGACTGGGAAACCTAATAAAGTGGGCCATCCCATCTAAGAACCTTATGCCCAGTGCAGCTGAGAGTAATTCATCACTCCTCCTTGGCTCAGTGCATTCTGCTTCTGTCCCTCATCCCAGGAGATGTGTCCTAAGCCGCCAGTGCCGCCTTGCTGGAGAGGCCACGGGCACCGTTCTCCACCCTCTGCTTATTCTCTCTGCAGCACTTCCTGGGTTTGACCACTGCTCCCTTCCCCAAACACTCTCCACATCTTGTCATATCTGCATGGGAAAGCAGAGTGAGGGCACTGGCTGTGGGAGCAGAAAGCCTGGGGGCTCCTCTTCTCTCCCACTGAGTGAGCTAGCCAGAGCTCTTATTTCACCCATCTCAGCTCAGTCCTGCCACAAAGGTGAAGTCAGGGTTTGCACCTAATTCAAAGAGCAGAAGGAGGAACCCTGAGCTCAGCGCTCCACCAGCAGCGCCGGTAAGAGCTGTCCTGTCACTGGCTCTCTGGTGTTGGCTGATGGTGCTCTCTTCTGTCTTTCTGGGCTGCATGTCTCTGCTCGTCCCTTCAGAGCTGGGCTTCTGCAGGCTCTCTCCGGGGCTCCCTTTCTCGTTTGCACCAAGCATCCTTCTGGGAAGGCTCTTCTACCACCAGGGCCCCAGAGCCATCTTTGTGCTGAGGGGTCCCCTTCTATATGGCTGCCTGGCTCGTCCTCCCAAGCGCCACACTCAGAACTGCGGTGCCAGCTGCTCTCAGACATCTCCCAGGGACCGCAGACTCATCCTGCCCGGGTGGGAGCACCGCCACCTCCCGAGAGCCAGGCTTTCCCCAGGGCCCACTGCCTTGTGGCCCAGCCTCCCAGTCCCAGGAAGTCATCGATCGAGTCCTGCTGTAGCAAGTCATCCGCTCCCACCCCAGTGCATCCTGCAGACCTGCCGCCCGCCACGGTCTCCTAACTTGCCTCCACGCTTGTCCATCCGACGTCAGTGCCTGGCTGGAGGAATCACAGCAACAGAATCAGATCACGCCTAAAGCGTATTGGTAACTTTATTCCGAGACTAAAACCCCAACACCTAACATGGCATGATGGAGGGCGGGCGTGACGCTCGGGGCCTCCCCAGCCCCGCCAGAACAGGCATCATTCTCCCAGCAGCTGGGAGTGGTGACCACCGACAAGCCCCTCGATAGCACGAGCGCTCTCTCGTCCAAGGCTATGTCCTTCCTCAGGGGCTGCCCCATCTAAGGGGTGGCCAGCGGGGTAGAGGGTCTGACTCTGGGGTCCTTGTGGATCAGCTGAGGGTTCTGCTGTAACTGCGCTGTCCTTCATCTTCGCCCCGGCCCAGTCTGACAACCCTCCCTTCCTTGCCGGTGGGCCTGAGAGCGTCCCCAAGGAAGCTCCTGCGTGCTCATTCCCTGAGTCCACTTCCCAGGGAAGCTGACTGTGATGTTGGCTCATGCAGCCCTCCACAACTGGCTCAGCATCGGGCCAGGCAGAAGGAGGGTGCTTGAGGCTGGCTGGCTGGTGGGTCTGCAAGGTGAATAAAAAGTGAGGGAAGAATCTCGTTCACATGGACGGCACTGTACTTTCACTCGGAGGCACTCGGGGTCAGGGTGTGGCCACATCCAGGGCAGTTAATGAGCATGTGGACCCCTAGTTCTTGCTTCCATGGCTGACAGTGGAGAGAGCTGCAATCCACGCAGTGCAGGGAGTGGAGGGGGTGGTGTTACTAACGCTTCCCTATTAGCAGAGCATTTTCCCCTGAATTGATTTTTGTGTATTCTATGCTCTGCCGAGCCAGGGACAAAAGGAAAAGGCGAAGTTTCAGAATGTGCTTTTCTTCTGCAGCCAGTGTAGCTCTTGCTGAATTTCACTTCTTTAAATTACTTGCTGTGGGAACGACAAGGGCAGATTGCTGGTAGGGTTTATTATGAAATGTGGCGCTAACCCCATCACACCAGGCAAAGAGGGATGGCTAAAGCAACAACATCTTGAGCGTTGCTCACGAGCTCCGAGCTTGCTTTGCTCTTCCTTGTCTGCTGGGCTTTGCACTCGTTAGAATATTCTCCAGCTCAGCCTCGCATGCCAAGTCCATCTGCGTAAGTCTTGCTGGGCTATAGGGTTCAGCTCAGACCTGACCTCCTACAGGGTGTCCTCCCAGGCTTGCCTGCAGGATGATAGTCCTCTCTTCCACTGACCATGCCCAATTGACCAGCAGCTTCTTATTTCTATCTTTACATTGGCTCCTTGGAAACTCGGCATTCAATTTCCAGTCTGCCATTAACCTTTTAAATCTATATGTTGTGAAAAAGACGCTCTTTCTAATGTCTTATTTTGCTTACCCTTATTTTCCTTTCCCTTCATTTCTATCCTAACAGTAATTTGTAATCATCTGATTCCAATCACTTTTTTCAAGCAAGAGGTATTTTTCAGTGACCACAATGTATATTAATTACTCAACCAACCACTGACCTATGTTCCACATTGATTTATGAGTCTTTAAAGAAAAGGTGGTGACATCTTTCCACCCATCTCTCTGAAACACCAGATTCACCGTAGGTCCTCATATTTACTGAGTGGACCACTCCATGTGTGTATGTGTGTGTGTGTGTGTACATGTAAAATACCCTAACTGACATCTAGTAGTTGGGGGCCTCAAGGGTGCTGTCAAACCTCCTACAAGCCCAGGACAGTCCCCGATGACAGACGACATGACCAATGAGTCCCTAATGCTGACATCAGGGAGTCCTGGCGCCAGAGAGGCCCCACTCTCCTGACCCAGGAGGGGCTCCCGTACCTCCACGCTTCTCTGCTGCATCTCAGAGGAACTTGGACCACACCCAGGACTGTCCCTGCATTCTGCTCCAGCACCTCTGCTTGGTGGGAGAATTCAGTGATGCCTGAGATAGGATGAATGATGCCACAGACAGAGAAGAGCCTCAAGGAAACCCAGGCACCCCAGGACTCAGTGAGGGCCTTTTCAAACAGACCCTCATTTCCTCTTATATCAAAAGTGAGGGTCAGATAGAAGCTTATTGGTATGGAACTGGGTTAGATTTGCGGCGGGAAGAGGTCGTTCTTCATGGTCAGCTCTTGGGGACAAGACTGGCTCAGATTTTCTGCCAACTTGGAGACACATGGGTAAAATTACTAAGAAATGAAACTGGACAGTTGACAATTAATCACCACGGGAGGCCTGAGAGGTTACCTTTGTGTGATAGTCTTGAATTCTGTTCCTGCCTTTAGATGTACCAGTGATTTATTAAATCAGCGTTGCTTCAACCCTATGTGCTGGGCATTACACCTTGGGCTTTGTGAGTCTAATCTCAATTGACCTGAATACTAACCAGTGAAGCAGGCACCGTCATTATCTTTACGCAGGAGGAGACTGAGTTTCAGAAGAGGTTAGCGATTTTCCCGAGGTCTCCAGATATAAGGTAAAGATTTGATCAATTCCTGTAACTAAGCTTTTTACTGGTTTTCTAGGGAAAAAATCTGGTCCTTGAGTATGTTCGTTTGACCTGTATGATATTTTCCAAAAAGATTATTTGCCCATCGTTAAAACAAAGGGAGATTTTTCAAAACTTGAATCTTTTCACTCATCCCGAAACATAATACATACTCTCTGGTAACCCACACAGTCCCGCCCGGCAGTAATCTGCTGGCAGGGGCTGACGGCTGCCTTGAATAGCTCCGCTGTCACCAGCTTACGTAACCTGCTTGGCATCTGCAGGGGCCTGAGATTTCAAGCTTTGGGAAAAGCCGTTGTGGATCACGAGTGGAATGAACCAAGAGGAACCAAGCTCCTGGTCTTGTGAATGTTACCCTCATGGTCAGACTAATGGCGTTTCCATCAACCATGGGCGCCATGGACAGTGGTGGCCCCGACAGGCTGTACCCCAGAATCCAGGTGTGTGTAGTCTCTAGGCTTGCGACATTCACACAACAATGAAAATGCCTAACGAAGCATTTCTCAGAATGTATCCCTGTTGGTAAGCAACTCTTGACTGTTCTCTCTCTGGGTCTTCTGTCAGTGGACAACATGACCCAACCTATTCCTGAATGACTCCCCCTTGGGTCAGAAGAACTGGGGACTTCACTACGACTTGAGGTGTGTCGGGGCCAGGGATCTGGGCCTCCTTAGGAGCTAGCGAACAGGCTCAGGCATTGTCTCCAAACCTCCCTCAACTTTTTCAGAGTGCCACGGGTCAGAATTCCTGTGGGTTTTGTAAGGCTGTATGTTAGGTCCAGGCCCACCCCACGGATACATGGGGGGGCAAAACCAGGTAAGAGCCTACCTTTGCAGAGTTCTGACTTAACAACACTTACATCTCTTTGTGCTACAGGTTACAAAAGCTTCATCTTTTCCATACATAAATAATGGATAAATGCATGCTAAGTTGCTGTGACTGCCTTTTAGTCCTTGGGGAGGCAGAGAGACAAAGGAATCAGCCTTCCACAGATGCTTCCCCTCTCTAGGCTTCTTTCATCACATTTAGTGTCTGGCATGATCTTGGAGAGGAGTCTGGGCTGTGTTTGCACATCGTGTCTTGGATTCACTGCGACTGTCAGAGGCCATAAACTCACTTCAGCTCACTAAAGACGATGATGAAGATGACAAAGATGTGATGATGACGAGGATGGTGACAACTGTGGGGATGATGATGGTGGTGGTGGTGATGGTGATGAGGTGACAAAGATGGGGTTAAGAGAGCCCCACTATTGAGGCTGCTTCTGTGCCCTCTGATGGGTGCCTTATATATACTCCATCTCCAATCTTCATAGCAACTCTTATTGGTCTTATTATTTACATTGTGCAAGTGAGGAAATGGACACACTGACAGATTACAAGCCTGAGGGTACAAGCTTGAAAAAGTCATTCAAATTTAGCTTTATTTCCTTTCAAAACCATCCACCCTGCCCCATATGTAAACCTCCAACAATTTAAATTAAATTCTCTGGGCTACCCAAGAGCGCAATTTGGAAGAGATCCATCTACCCCATTTCCTAATTATCCCGTGAAAATCTATGTGTTCAGGAGACTTCGGGCATTCATCATTGTATAAGCGCGGGCAGCTTCCAGAGTGCTGGTTTAAGGACTCATTTAGAATGAACAGGGTGAATTAAGGCGCTAGTGAACGGTGGGTCTCGCTCCCTCCCAAGATCTCCATGACAAAGAGCGAGCCATTCTCTCCAAGGTTCTTTCAATTAGGCACAGAGAACATGTCCTGAAAGTTGCTAAATGGTTTAGTGGCTGCTCTGTAGTAAGAAATGTTAACCTTTTATCCAGAGGCGCCTATTAGTACAAATCAACCAGTGGTTAATAATAATAATAATAAAACAGAATGATCACGGAATGAAAGCCTTTTATTTTCATTTCACAGGAATCACTTGTTAAACGTGAAGAGACTTTTCTTTATCTTTAATTGAAGAGAAGAAACACCCTGAGTGTATCTCTAAAGCTGTAATAACAAGATGATAGGGACGGGAACCAGGGAGGGGACTTGCTGAAAGCTTTTCTTTGAGGTTCAAGATGGAAGCAGGTCCTGAATGGATCCTCTTGGGCTTTTCTTCTCCTTGTCTGTTTCTCCATCACAGCACATTGCCCACTCTCTCCAAGGTCTGGGGCATGATCACATACAAGGGGTCTTCTTCCACCATGCTCAGAGGAATGTCAGAACCCTGAGTTGCAAGATCTAAAGGGAAAGAACAAAAAGCCAAGGTGCTTGCATCAGCCATCTGAGTGGGGAACAGCATGAGTGGGCAGAGAGGAGAAGCCTCAGACAGGCAAGGAGACTTCTGGTCTCAGGACTGGCTGGGGGCGGGTCTCCTACTTCCTGATCATGCAGCCTATGGTGGCACCATGCTGGTGTTTACACACTTACTTGATTTGACACACACAATGACCCCATGGAGCAAGGGGTTCTCGTTCATCACTTATGGATAAGAAGTCTAAGATTGTCCCTGGTGTCATAACTAATGAGAAGTGGAACTGAATTCAAATTTAGGTCTTTTCCTGTGACTCTGTTCTCCTAACTCCTTCAAAGGATGATTTTAGCCCCTGGGTACATCCTGTTTTAACCAATGATTCTGTTTTTCCACAGAGGGAGAGAGGAATAAGGAAGTTAAGGGGCAAGTTGGATGGGAGAAAAGTACAGGAGTGACCCGTGTCTCAAAATATCAACTCCTGCACTTCCCTACGGGCCCCATGCTAGGCGTTGCTGGATGCAGGTCCTTATTTTATTGTTATGAGCCCTGTGAAGCTGGTGTTGGGTCCTTGTTGGGAGACTGAAGCTCAGAGAATTTGAACAACTCATGCAGATCATGTAGCTCTAACTCGTAGAGCTGGAATTTGGACCCACATAACCCAGCTGTTTATCTTTTCCTTCATTTTCTTTGTTTCTGGGGTTGAGTCCTCAAAGACATTTCTGAAATGTATGTCATGGAGTGTTTTGCTTATGTTTTCTTCATATATTTTATGGTTTCAGGTCTTAAGTGTTTTATCCATTTTGAGTCGTTTTTGTGTATGTTGTGAAGTTCTAGTCTGGTTTCATTCTTTTGCATGTAGCAGTCCAATTTTCCCAACGCCATTTATTGAAGAGACTATCCTTGGCAACTGGAACTCTTGCAATGATTGGTGAGGATGTTAAATGGTGCAAGCACTTTTGAAGTAATTCTGGTGGGCTTTCCCCCCCATAAGATTAAATATATATCAACCACATGAGTCAGTCATTCCATTCTTAGACATTTACCCAATAGCAAGAAAACCATTTGTTCACAAAAAGATTTTTACAAGAATATCCACAATGCTTTTAGTCATCCCCAAATTGGAAACATACTTTTCCATCAACTGGAGAAAGCATAAATAAACCATGGTGTCTCCACGCAAGGGATGCTACTTAGTAATGAATAAATTACTGATACATGGAAAAACACAATTAAGTCTCAAAATCATTACATGGAGTAAAAGAAACCTTAGAGAAAAGAGCATCTAACACACAATTCTACTTTTTAAAAAAAGATTTATTTATTTTTGCATACAAGAGCTGGGGGACAGGCCAGAAGTGAGGGGGGCCGGGGTGGGGGGGTAAAAGGCCTCATTAGAGACAGAGCAGGGAGTAGAACAGGTAGATCTACTGAAACACACTGCTGAGGGGAGCAGCGGGTGAGGCAGGAGAGGTCTGCTGTGCCCTGTGGGTCCCCTCCCCTCCCTGGCTGGTAGCGGGGATCAAACTTGTGCTTCAGTGGCTGTGGTCTGCTTCATAGTGCATTGCTTAACCCATTGTGCCACCAGGGAGGCCCCCCCACACAATTTTACTTTTATGAAATTCTAGAATGGACAAAACTAGCCTATGGTAGAAAAACTCAGCTTAGTGTATGGGGTAGGGGTTGGCTGGGAAGCAGTAGGAAGGAATGCCCTGGCAGTAATACTTCATTTCTTGATAGGAGCTGACTTATGTAGGTGGATGCAGTTGTCAAACAGTGTGTTCACCTGCCAGGGTTGCCGTAACAAAACATTGCAGACCATGTGGTTTAGACAACAGGGATTTATTGTCTCTCAGTTCGGGAGCTGGGAAGTCTGAGACTGGGTGTGGGTAGGCTGGTTTTTTTCTGAGGCTTCTCTCCTTGGCCTGTGGACGGCCATCTTCTCCCTGTGTCTGCGTGTGGGCTTCCCTCTGTGTGGGTGTGGTTTTCCCTTTGGGACACCAGTCACATTAGACCAGTCCACCCAGATGACCTCATTTTCATTTAGCTACCTCTTTAAAGACCCAATCTCCAAACCCAGTCACGTTCTGAGATACCGGGACTGGGACGTCACATGTCCAGCTACTCAAGGCTCCAGCTACAAATTTCTCATTTAGTTGTTCCATGGACACAGGCCTGCTGGCTGCCTGCCTTCACTCCGATGATGAATTCCACAGCAGCCTCTAGTTGTGCAAAGATAAATCATGGTGGGTCCAAGTGGTAAACCACAGAAATAGCATGCATTCCCCCAGGAGCCCCTGCTGAGAACCCCCTTCCCTATTTATGAAGTGTAGTGATGAAAGCTAAAAGCCAGGGTGGGAGTGGCAGCTTTATGTTATTACCATCCGCACACCACAAAAGAAACCCAGATGGAAAGTCTCATTGGAAAGCCAGTTCGTTAAGAAACCCTCACGACACAAAATTCATCATGGAGAAAAATAGGCAGCCGCACAAGCTGCGGTGATATTTTCAATACTGGCTGAATGTTTCTGAATTGGAACAAAGGGCTTTTTCAATATTCTCAAATGACTTCTAGGCTTACAGTCCAAATCCCGATGAGCAAAATGTTGCCATGATTCAAGTCACAATATCAGGAAATAAATAGTTCTTCTGCCAGTGTTTACATTCAGGGGATTTGGGAAACCTTGACTGAGATGGGAAAAAAAAAAACAACTTTGCATTATGAAGCATGAGTTTTTCTGTGAGGTCATAAGCTATGAGTTTGAATTCTGATTTTGACCAGGTGAAGTTAGGTAAGTTATTTTGTCTCTATCTGAAAAATGGAGATAAAACTACCCATCCAGGATGTGCTAAAATTTTAAAATAAGGTGTAAAAAAGAATATGTGCTTAGTACTTATCCTAGTTCATAGTATTCAGATGGTGGTGGTGATGGTGATGATGATGATGGTGATGGTGGTGGTGATGATGATAATGGAAATGCTGATGACAGGGATGATTGATGGTGGTGGTGATGGTGATGATGATGATGATGGTGGTGGTGGTGGTGGTGGTGATGACTGATGGTGATTGATGGTGGTGTTGATGATGATAATGGAAATGCTGATGACAGGGATGATTGATGGTGGTGGTGATGGTGATGATGATGATGATGGTGGTGGTGGTGATGATAATGGCAATGCTGATGACAGGGATGATGGTGATGATTTGCTGGAGTATGAAGAGCAGGAGGACATGCAGTGAACAAATGCCTAAAGCAGACAAAGAGGCAGTTCATCTGTCTCTCAAAGGAGTAAAATTATATGAAATCAACCAAGATACTGTTGAATGTTTTGAGTTTATGTTAAGAAACCCAACAGAAGGAGACACTGATAGGTAGGACTGCAAATGGTTTATACTTCATCAGTTGTGAGTCTGGCTTATCCACAGAGTGTATGACTGGTTAGTGATGTCTGCCAGGGGTTTGGCAGGAGGATCAGTAACACATGTGAGTTTATGGACTCCACTGAAGAAATCCCAAGCAGATTTTTAGTACTTTGCACTATGGACACTTCCGAGGTTTAATATTATTTGGGTGTGTCGATCTCATTAGATTTGATAGCAAGTAATCTATTACCAGTTTTTATAAGTATTAAAAATTGTTATTTTTGTCAATATAAATATTAATACTAATGAGGACCCATTAAAGTATCTATTCCCTTTTTAGCTTCATCTTGTAAACAATTCTTTGGTAATGAATGTTCATTGAATCAACTGAAAAATGTCTTTCTGATGCTGCTTAGTTAGTGTTTATAATGTCTTATGTTTGGATTGGTCTGTATTAAGAACACTGGAAAACTTCTTTGCCTTAGCAGTATCTCTCAAAGAACACGTAAGTGGAAATGAACAAGCTATTCTTTAACAAAAAAATCATGTGAGCAGGTGTCAAAAAAAGAGAAAAAATTATGTGGCATTATACTGTCATTTGCTCCATAGAAATGTCTTCACAAAACCCTGGAAAAAGTTGTACTAGCTAGGACTTAATGACTGGGGTTGCAATTTACTTTCCAAAACTGTTCATTTGCTTCTCAAAAAGCCACCTTCATTTAAGTCAAGTCTGGCTCACATGGGAAGTTTCACTAAGATTCTATATACAATTATGCTACCAGCATCCCTGGTCTCTTTCATACTGTGGTGTTGCTTATGGCAAGGGGGATGTTGCTTTGTTGAGGGGCCTTGATATTCAGTATTTACAGCATCATCTACACCAAGGCAAGACTTCTGAAGGGCTCTACCCAGTGCCCCCCCCAAATCAAGAGGTTGTCCAGCCTGACTGATGGGTGCTCTCTGTGTTCCTGGCTCTGTGTGTGCCTGGCACGTTTTCCTCTAAATCTTTCAGGTGTCTCCTTCCCCAGTCTGAGGCAGCTTCCTCATGCCAAGGGACCCCCTGCAGGTCTTGGGTGTCTCTCCCCGCAGCTCTCTGCTCTCTGCTGCTTGGGCCTGCAAACCCAACCTATTTTTATCTCATGAATTCAGGGCTCCATCTCTTCAACTCAGAGAGTCCTTGAGGATCTGTCTGGCTTCCCTTCTGCTGCATCCTGGACTTTCCCGAGGCAGTGAGACCTTAGAGGGCTGACATTGTTCCTGCCACATGGGGTCCCCTACTTGTTTGCCCTCTGCATGCTGTCTTATAAGTCATTTCTTATATCTTCTCTGGTTTATAGGGCACTAAGGGAAGCCTGAGCTCCATCTTGGTCAAAAGAACCTCTGGATCTTTCCTAAGCTATAAATGTGGGCATACAAAAGAATCAAATATTTGTTCATTTGGTTATGTTTCTGGTTTCATTTACACAAACTTCTGTGTCCATTTCTTCAGAAACAGAATCTCTGAGCTGCAAATCTTGAAGGAAGCTTAAAGATCAACTTGTCCTGCCCTTTGAGGGGTTTGTAGACATTCTTCTGATGCTAGATTTTGCCTTTGATGACAAAGTCTTTAAAAAAAATGCTGAAGCATCTGACTTAACGCAATGAAGGCCATTCTCACCTCTGTTGTCCCCATCTGCATTACAGGGAGCAGGGGCATGGAAACAGCAGGGCAAACGCCTGATGTTTAAGATACTATCAGTAGATAGGTCGGAATCCTGTTTTGTCACTAAGTAGCTCTGTGACCTTAGGCAACCAACATAACCTCTCTGACTCTTCTGTAAAATGGAGAGAACAATTCCTTCCTTGAAGAGTGGTGGAGGGTTTGAAATAGGCAATGTCCTTGTCCTACTCTGCCTGGAACATAGTAGGTGCTCAACAAAGACTGGCTTACTTCTGGAATTGTTATTACGTGAGAGGAAGAGCCCTCCCAGCCTGACCCTTGAGGAGTCTATGACTCAGGAAGTGGGTAGATACTTCCTTGGTCCCAGTCCTCATTAGCAGCCACAGAAAGGGCCAGGCAGCACTTGCTCAGGGACCAAAACAGCCAAGTGAGCACAGGCAGGGAGACGTCAGCCATCCTCCCAGGGAGGGCAGAAACCCAGGCGTGACTCCAGGCAGGTTAAAGCCCAAAGCCAGGTAACAATGCTCCCTCATCACTACATTTCATAACTGCATCAGCAAAGCCCAGAGCTTTAAAAAGCTCAAGCGGAGCAGAATGCTCCGCTTCTGACTCAGCCATCCTGGGGCTGGGGCTGGGTGTCACTGGCCCGCTTGGAACTTTCCTCTGGCTTCAGGGAAGCGAGCCCTTTCAGCAATCATTTGGGACAAGGACAGGACCACTCGCGCGTCCCCCCTCTGTCTGCAGGGATAACCGTCAAACAAGCATCACAGAACCAACTCCTTACTGGATTTCCATGGATAAGTCCAGTTATGTCACCCCTTGCTTTAAAATTTGAAAACCCTCTAAAACGATCAGTTACAGTTGGAATAAATCCAGATTCTTAAGTGCATCCTAGAAGTGCTACACAATCTCATCCTGCCCCTCACTAATTTTCTCCTCCTTTCCTTCTGCTTTCTAAGTTTCAGAAACACTGACCTTCTGTTTCTTGAACACGAATTCTTCCCTGTTCCAGAATCTTTGTATTTACTGTGTCTTCTCCCTCATCTGAGATATTCTTCTACAGATTTTTGTATGTCAGACTTAATCCTATCTTTATCAAGTCTTGCTCAAGTGTTTAATTGTGTAGAGAATCTCCTCTGAAGATGTGTTCTAAAACTGACTGATCTGAGAGATGTTGCACTATTAGGAACTACTTTTCATTTTACAGATGATGAAACTGAGGTTCAGAAAAGTTATATACTCTGCCTAAAGCCCCACAATAGCTTTGCAGTTGAATCTGAAATCAAAGTGACCTTTCCATTTTATAGTAGGCTCGCCTGTTTCTTAAGCTTATCTCAAATTTCTCTTCCTCCTCCTCCCCCTCTTCCTCTTTCTCCTGTTCTCCCATTGACTCCCCTGGCTCCTAAATCCTCTTTCTCTGCCCAGGGGTAATTTTAGGGTTAAATTGACCCATGTTGTACATCCTACTCAGGACACACTCATGTCATGTTTGAACAGGGGTGTGAGGCAACTTCCTGGGTCAGGGTGAGCCATCCTTCCTCTCTTCTTCCAGTCAGCGTGCTGCCATTTCTCTTATTACAGACAACCCTGGAACCGGCTCATGCTGTGGAGAGACCAAAGTTGCCTTCCTTTTGTCAATTCTGGCAAACAAGACACTAAATTTGTCTGTGAAATAAAATGAGTGACATTCTGTCCTCCCCACCTGCCCCCAGACCACTCAGTCATGCTCGTGATGAGTGAGGTAGCTGACTTCTAAGATGGCCGCCACCGAGGTCTCTTCCTGTACTCACGCAACTCTGTGTGATCGTCTTCTTTCAATCTAAACTGACTTGCTTCTCGCTCTACCAACCCGTGAGGAACTGAATCCTGCCAATAACTACTGGATTTGGAATTGGATCCAGTCAAATACTGGAAGTGACTCCAGCCTTGGCCCACACCTTGACTGCTCCAGGTAAGACACCCCACCTGGACCCTCCAGCTAAATGGCGCCTGATGACTGACCCTCAGCAACCATAAGGTAGTAAATGTGGTTGTGTTACATCTGGGGATAATTTGTTACAGAACAACAGACAATCAAATTGTTATCACGCTTATTTTCCCCAAACCTATGTATAGATTCAACACGATCCCTACTGAAACCTGAAAAGGCATTTTAGAGAACAAAATACCTAAAATAATCAAAGTAATTTTGAGAAAAGAGGAAAAGAATTGGAGAAGTTATATACTTGACTTAAAGGCTTATTAGAAGGCTGAGTAATCAAGTCAATCTAGTATTATTAGTGCAGCGATGAGTTCAGAAAATCCCCACAAATACGCAGTTTTTGACAAAAACACTGACATAACTCACTTGCGGAAGGGGATGTATTTTCAACAAATAGTAATAGGAAAACAGGAAATTATCACCAAACATTTCATCCAAAATGTGTCATGGAGTTACATGGGAAAGCTTCAAATATAAATAAATGTTCAAGAAGAAAACTTTAAGGAGCAAAATCTCATAACCTCAGAGCAGGCAGAGATTTCTTAAGACTGAAGATAAATAACACTGACTCTTCAAAAGAGGAAAAAATATTTGCAGAACATGTATCTGGTTAAGGATTTGTGTCCAGAATAGGAAAAACATCCTTACAACTTAATAAGAGGTCAAAAGCCTGATTAAAAAATTGACAATTTATTTTCATTTTTTTAATTTGATTTTTTCCTTTTAATTTATATACAGTTGACATTAACTGTAATCCCCATGTATTCCCCATCACCTTATTACCAGTGCACCATCACCTCAGTCTCCCGTTCTCCCATCTGCCCTCAACCCTCCCCCCTCTCCCCACCAAGTGTCCCCAATTTGTCCTTGTCTAAAAAATGGACAATTTAAATAGATATTCTAAATAAAGAAGATATACAGAGGCCTGTATAGTGGCACAAGGGGTTAAGATGCAGCACTGTGAAGCTATCACCAGCCACTGCAGCACAAGTTCAATCCCTGGCCAGAGGGTGACCCACATGGTGCGGCAGACCTGTCCTGTCTCCCCGCTGCTCCCTCAGCAACGTATTTCAGTAGATCTGCCTGTTCTGTTCCCCACTCTGTCTCTAGTGACTCCTCTCACCCTCTCACCTCTGGCCTGTACCCCAGTTCTTCTATGCATAGATAAATAAATCTTTTTTTAAAAAGAAGATATACAAATAATCTCTAAGCACATAGAAAGATGCTCAATATCATTACCTGTTAGAAATACACAAATTAGAAACACAAAATATAGACCATTTGAAGGTCTGAAATTAAAAAGACTACCATATTAAGTGTTGATGAGGATATGAAACAACAACTAAGACCGACTCCTATACTTCTTATAAAAGATTAAAGTGGAGCAAACACTTTGGAAAACAGTTTGTTGGTTTAAAAGTTAACATATATTTTCCTAAGACTCAGCAGTTGGATTCTTATTTTTAGAAAACAAATGAACATGTGTGTCCAATAGACTTGAACATACATGTTCATAGCCATTTTATTTATAATAGTGAAAAATCCAAATGCCCATCAAAACAGTGAATGCAAAAACAAATTCTGGAATAGTCGCTACATTTAAAGGGGTTAAACACATCTATATTCATTGTAGCTGAACCTCAAAAGTATGCTGTGCAAAATGAGCCTTATATCATAGAGTAAATGTCACATGCTCCAGTCGTGGGAAGTCTAGAGTAGGTGAAGATTGTAACAGAAATAACCTCAGTAGTTGCCTGGGGTGGAGGGTTGGGAATATATTTCAAAGGGGCATATGGCAACCTTCTGGGGTGAATTAAATGCTCTGTATCTTGATTAGGGTGATGTTGATGGATGGGGAAATATATCGAAACCAAAATCTCTTCACAAAGGAAACCACTTCACAAAGGTAAAATAGATAGTAAAAGTTTTTGCTACTGCATTGGCATTAAATCAGAACGTGATATGCACCACATGCAACCTGCTAAGAGCTTACAAAGAAATCTCAGCCTCTTCTAGAGCCCAGTGGCTACAACCTTTTGCCAACATGTCCTCAAGACAGATACGTAACCTTTCAAGTAGGACGAAGTGAGTGCCCTGGCCGCAGCCTGCCCTGCCTCATTCGCCAGCTGGTCTGGGGGCATCTGTGCTTGTTACTTGGCTTTCTCCAAAGGGAAAATTAACTTACGTTTTTATGACGAGTGGTAGTTTTGCATGTTGGAGTTAGGTGGCTGAAACTGGGAAATGGAGATGTTCTCTTTTGATGATTATATTTCAACGAGATGGTCCTCAGGTCTGTGAGAAAGACATACCTGGTCCCTAAAACTGGCAAGAAACTTATTTGTCTTCTAAAATGATTTACCCACATTTCAGAGAGACAGGGAGAGAACTTACAAGTTTTCTAAGGTAAATTTATGCCCTAAAAAAAGAGATGGGGGAGAAGTCTCTTCTCTTATTTTCAACAGAGAGAATAAAGCCTCTGATTTTTCATTTGTATTTGCCCGTGCACAAGTGTATGTATTTGTGCAGATAAGCAAACTGTCTGCATAATGTGTGCATTTTGTGTATGAAAATCATACCTCACAAACGTGATTTAAAGCATGCCCTGGTCATCTGGAATGGCTTCCGTTTTCACCCAAGCTACTCGGACAAGCTTTCTGGGCCTTCCTTGAAAAATTTTCAAGGATTTCTCTGAGTTATTCTCACTGTCATAACAATGTAAGAAAAATGTTATAGCTCGATTATATCCAGGTTTGTATAACTCACATTAAAGAAATCCTCTTAAGTGTTTGTGATAATGGAGTCCAATTCCTGCAAATAACAGAACAATACAATTTGAAGGGAATTTAGTCATCTTAAAATAATTTAATAGCTACCATTTGATGAAACCTATTTTTTTTTAAAGATTTATTTATTTATGCATACAAGCACAGGGTACAGGCCAGAGGTGTGGGGCTGGTGAGAGAATCCACCAGAATCCACCAGGGAGCAGAACAGGCAGATTGACAGAAACACACTGCTGAGGGGAGCAGCGGGCGAGGCAGGAGAGGTCTGCTGCGCCATGTGGTCCCCTCCCTGGCCGGCAGCAGGGAGCTGCGGTTTTGCTTCATAGTGCGTCGCTCAACCCACTGCGCCACCAGGGCGGCCCCTTGATGAAACCTATTTTAAGGTGGGAATTTTCTCGTTTTTTTTTCTCTCTCTCTCTCCTCAAAAAGTAATGGAGCATGTACCGTGTTCTCCATGTTTCCGGGTGCTGAGCATTTCGTGCGAACCACGCAGCCATAGCCCCTGCCCCGGAGACGCTAGGCTGGAGAGCAGCCGGGTAATACAATGAGTATATTCACACTCAGTTTGTTACACGAGCTAAGAGGAATTTCAGGATGCGACGCAAGTGCATGAAATGTGTGTGTGTGTGTGTGTGTGTGTGTGTGTTTGTCTTAAGATCATCCTGGTCCCTTTGGAAATCTCCCCTGAGGACTGAGGAACCCACTTCCCTTGGAGTTCCTACTTTGTCTTGTGCCTGCCCTTCACTCTCGCCACCTTTCCGTGAATCTGCACACCTCCCTATTTTTTCTTTTTTAAAGATTTTATTTATTTATGCACACAAGAGCTGGTTCAGGCCAGACATGCCAGATGTGAGAGGATTCACCAGAGAGAGTGGGGAGCAGAAGAGGTGGATCTACTGAAACACACTGCTGAGGGGAGCAGCGGGCGAGGCAGGGGAGGTCTGCTGCGCCATGTGGGTCCCGTCCCTGGCTGGGGATCAGATTGAACTGTGCTGCAGTGGCTGCGGAAGCCCCACAGTGCGGCCCTCAACCCCCTGCACCACCAAGGAGGCCCCACTATTTTTCTATTCCTTGAATGCTTGAAACTATTTCTGATGCTGGCCTTTGCCTATCCTCTTCTCTGCTTGCAGCCCCCTCCACCGGGTCTTTGGCTGCCTTCGGGTCTCCGATAGCACTAGACACACAGGCAGGATGCCCCTGCCCCTCTGAGGACATCCCCCATCACTCTCCCTTCAGCCCTACCCCAAGGCCATAGGTCCATGAAAAGTGAGTTAGTCGCAGGCGAGGACACCTGGGTCTCACCACTAAGTCGTAGGATGGCTCAGTTCTCACTTCCCATTGCTTACCAGATGGCAGCCCTCGGAACGAGGCAGTCATACAAATGGATTGTGAAGCTCTTGTGTTACATCTGTAAGACTCCCATCATTTCTGGACGAGTAGATACTACCACAATCTGTCTAACTGAACTCCTCAACAAAAGGGTGATTTGTTCTCATCTTCGCCATATGAATCACAGGCACCCACGGCCTAACCTGGCATTGTCTCAGGGGAAGCAGGAGTGATTTATAAAGACAGCCATGACAGCAGCGTCGCCATGACCCAGCATGCCACACACCTCTTTTCATTTGTCAAACAAATGAATCTGGATGTGTCATTTAAACACAACGGTGATGTTCGCTCATACTGCGGACGATGGGCAAGATGGAAGAGATGTCCCTCTCTTGGCTGGGAGAGGAGAACCTTGCCGAGTTTCACTCCGTGCTCAATTTTTCTAGTCTTTTATTGTTTTCTGATTTTAAAGGATGTCCACTGTCTTGCAACCCCTTAAAGTTAGGAAGATGGGATAATGATGTCTAGTTCTTAAAAAAAAAAAACAAACCTAGAAGATAGCACAAACAAGTAAAAATCTCTGTTTCCCTTTTCATTATCTATTACTTCTCACCAAGTCTACCTTATTTAGGTAAATGAGAATTCCTATACTATGGTATGAGCGAAAATTGAATATAGCTCATCGATACTTTACTTGGTTCTTGTCTGCTTTCTTTTCTCACTTAAAAAATAGAGAAAAGTAACAACGCCTTGTGCCCATAACCAAAAAGAACCAATTCATAATATTTTAACGGAATTGAAGTGTTTAATTATATGGTCAACACTTAAAATATGATTTGCATATTTTATGTAATAATATGGATCTCTATGTTGAATAATGGGAAAAGGCTGGCAAAAACTGGGTTTGCGTTCTTACATGGTGATGTGGAACAAAGCTAAATGTTTCCCTTTAACAGAGCATGAATTTTTCAGTTTGCCGCAGTCCACACTATTCCCTATTGCTTTGTATATACAGTGTTTGGTTATTTGTTTGACCTTGGTAGGTAGATAAATTATGATTTGTTTTGTTGTCTTCTTTCCACTCCTCCCTTCTTGATGGTTCTCTTGGTTTCATAATTCCTCTGATTTTCTCCCTGAGGCCCTACTTTATCCTCTCAACTTTTGACCTACATGTTAGTTTTAAAGTTCCACCCAATTTTCCGCTGGTTGTGCGTAGGGGTAGGTGGAAACTGAGATCTGAGTTTCAGAGGACAAGATGGAGAGGATTTCCCAGTTCAGTTTCAGAAAACAACTTTAAGACAAAGCTTTCTCCTGGTACTGACAGGTCATCTCTCAGCGTAATTCCAGCTTATCATCACTCTGAGTTCATCACGTTCACCAGTCCATACCTTCCTATCCTGGCTGGAAGAAGCTGGAACCCCAGAACAGCAGTGGGTAGAGATGGATTTCCTGGGCATGGAACAAGGTGAGAGAAAGTCTCTACCCCACCACAGTCACTCTGCCAGCTTTGTCAAATACGACAAATATTACAAAATAGAAAAAAAAAATCTTAAACACACCAAGAGCTGGCCACTCAAGTGTATTTCCTCCAGTATGTTTTCAATTTATTTCCTCTACATAGTTGAGACTAAAGTAATACAATTTTGTGTTCTCATTATTTTGCTTGACATTGTTGAATAAGTGTCTCCCCATGATATTAAAAATGTTCATAAACATTTTAATGACTGCGTAACTGTCCAGCATATTATGTGTCCTCATTTGTTTAGCTAGTGCCATTTTCCTGGATAGTTGAGTTGTTTTCTGTTCTCTATATTGTAAAATACCATTACACACAAAGCTTAGTGTTTCAGAATATTTCCTTATGATATTCCTAGAAGGGGTATTCCTGGATTAAAGAATTGGGGGATTGTAAAAGTTTTGATACATTGGCCAAATTGAAGCCCATATTCTGATATTTGTGGGTAGTATATTAGTTGTAGAGATATTACACTATTTCAGTGCAATCCTGGGGCGATGTGGTTGAACAAGAGGGATGTGAGAATTAGGATAATGTATGAGGTATGTTTGGAGCTTTCTGGTTTTTTTTAAGCTTTTTTTAAAAAGATTTATTTTATTTACGCATACAAGAGCTAGAAATAGGCCAGAGGTGAGAGGATTTACCAGAGACAGAGTGGGGAGCAGAACAGGCAGATCAACTGAAACACACTGCTGAGGGGAGCAGCGGGAGAGGCAGGAGAGGTCTGCTGAGCCATGTGGGTCCCTTCCCTGGCCAGGGATCAAACTCACGCTGCTGTGCTATGGATGTTTCATAGTGTGGCCCTCAACCCACTGCGCCACAAGGGAGGCCCTGGAGCTTTCTTGATTAGAAAGTATAGCCAGATTCTCAGATCTTCCACAGAAGTGCATTTAGCTAAATGATTTCCTGAAATTGGCTTCTTGTCAGTTTCATCTACTGCACCGGAGTTAGCCAAAGCAGGCACGTCACGTCATTTTTCAAAGATACTTTATTTTTCTGCCTGACTCTTGACATAGAATCCCTCCCTCTCTGGTTCCCTCCTTCTGTCCCTCCTTCCTGCCCTCCTCTCCTTGTTCCCTCCACTGCCTCTCTCCTTTCTCTCCATCTGTATGTCCTTCCAATGACTAGCGTGTGTTAAGTGTCTAAAATGCACCAGGCACCATGCATGGCTCTTTGCATCATTATTTACGCAACCCTCTCCAGGGCAGAAACCAGGAGGTCATCACCATCCTAATTTCATGGCAAGGAAGTTGGAGCTTAGATTGGTCATCTGCATGTGGGCGCTACACTCCTGACAGGTGAGCGAGAGAGATGGACTTGACTTTCGCCTTGATGAGCCACCAAGCTTTTCAGTAAGGCAACTTGCTGATCCAGCCTGCACTAGCTTTCCTGGGGGAGGGCTGCCTCTCATCTTCTCTTTGAATGCTGTTGTGTCATGAATGATATTGTGTCACCCGTGGGTCTGCTCGAGAGGATCCCGCCCGGACTCCTAGGGAACAGAGGCTGGGTGTTTCTCTATCCTCAACACTCAGCATATAGCTGGCAGTGTATGAATGTGAAAACGTAAAGTGAGTCTTGCTGGAGTACTTCAAAGCCTCACTCATCACACCCTTGTAAACCTCTTGATTTTTTTCTTTTGCATAAAACCTGAAGCTTCCTACTCAGTAAGGTGCACGTCAGCTTCTGGAAGTTTTTCAACTCCTTTGCATTGAGTTCCAGGGAGACCAAAAGACCTAAGACCTGCAATTAGTGAACCTTAGAACCACAGTGATAACCACACCTCAGTTCTTGTGAATTACAGGGCCACCTTTCCTAAGTCAGGCTCCAGCCTAGATTGGCATTTGCAGACGTGCAAATCCTTCTGTTCAGAGAGGTGCAGCAGTCGGTGATGAGTGGATGATTTAACCAGGGCTTTTCATTTTCCCCCTAGATTTGCCTGCCTAGGAAGGGCAGCTGTTCTGTGGGAAAGACAGTGATGCTAGAGGAATCAGGTGGCTGCAACCTGATAAAAAGTAATTGAAATGAAGTGAGAGCAGGTTTAGACCCCTGTAAGGCCACTTCCTAGTGGTGTGATTGGAATGTTTCCTAATCTTTCTGAGCTTCAGTTTCTTCATGTAAAATGAGGACTGTAATTCATATCTCCATTACTGCAATAAGGTTTTGACATAATGAATATAATTTATTTCCAGGTAGGTCTAGCATTAATTAATGATATTGATGTTACAATACAATTTACATTACGATTCCTCTCTCTTTCCTCCCCTCCCTCCTTCTTTCCTTCTCTCCTTCCCTCCCTCCTCCGCTCTCCTTCACCTTCCTCCATGTCCATCCCTCTCCCCCTCCTAGTCTCCTTCCCTTCTGCCATCCCTCCCTCCTTCCTTCCCTCTTTTTCTCCCTCCCTTCCTCTCCCTCTCCCTCCTCCTCTCTTTCCCCTCCCTCCATCCTTCCCTTCCTTTTTATTGCCATGTCTGTTTTACATTTTTTAGTTGTTTTCTCCCAATATTTTCTCTGCACTTAGTAGAAGCTTCTCCAAAGGCATAGCATCTCTTTGTCTATAGGTTTTACCTTCCTCTCTCCATTTCTTCTAATGACATATTCTTACTGTAACATAGAGAAATGACATATAAATAAATGTTTAGATAATATTATAATGTGGTGAACAGGTGGGCCTCTGGAACAAACATCAAGGTGAAGGGATGGGCCAAGAGGGTCACCTTTAGACAGGGTAATCAAGGAAGGCTTCTCAGAGGAGCTGGTGTTTGAGCAAAGGCTTGAAGGAATTGAGGGAAGAAGCCATTTGGATACTTATTCTGGGCTGACGAGCCAGCAAGCCCAGAGGTGCCAAGGCAGAAGTGGAGTTTATGGGTTCCAGAAATATCAAGAGACAAGAGTGGCTGAAACGGAGTAAGCAATACAAAATAATGCTGGAGAGGAAGGCAGGGGCCGGGGCAGCTGGGTCTCACAGGACATGGCAATGGCTCTGTCCCCAGGCGAGGAGGGTCCAGTGGAGGATTCTGGGCAGAGAGCAGACTTTCTCCGTATATGCAGCTTCCTTGCTGCTGCGCGGACAGCGGACACAAGGAGACCAATGGGAGGTTCTTCTGGGGGTCAGGCAGAAGATGGCGGTGATGCCTGCTGCAGGGTTGGGTGGCCAAGATGGTCAGGTGGGCCATGGGGTTTTGCTGTTCTGTGGAGATGTGTACCTGTGTGGTTTATGGAGTGGTTTTCTCTACTACTATTGCTAGGAGTGTATGTGTGTGTGTGTGTGTGTGTGTGACTTGAGTTAGTGGAGTAGTTTGCTGACGGTGGCAGAGGCTGTGCTGGTGTATGTGCATGAATGTCTGTGTGTGTGTGATTGGGAGTTTAGTGGAGTGGTTTGCTGAAGGTAGCGGTGGCACATTTGCTTGTATGTGATGGGTGATTGTGTGTGTGAGAAAGGAGAGGATAATGTGGATGGGCTTGGACTCGCATCATTGGAGGAGTTAGGGGCAGTTCATGCAGAGCTAGATTCGTCCAGTCCGTCCAGGTAGATTTGATATTCATGAATCCAGAAACATGAAGAAGCTCATCAAATTGCATCTTACCCAAAATGCAATATAAATTCAGCAAATGAATAAGCTGATGCTACTTCTGTTTCTATTCAACACGAGAACAATTACAGCTAAACACCTTGGAGAAAGCTATCCAGTCTTCGAGTTTGCTAATTCCATTTCTAAAATAGCTCTAAAGTCTTTGCTTGCTCATGGCGGGGATAATTAAAACTAATGAAGTGAATTTAGGGGTGTACATCAGAGACTGAGCAGAGAGAGTCTGACGGTGATTACAGACACTGCGGCTTCTTTGAAGGTAATTCTAGAACGACCCTTCTTCATTTGTATTCATGGAGATATGGAGCCATTTTCACGAGGCTGGTAAACATTTCAGAGAAGCCATCCACATGGTACATTTCAGAATTGAGAATTCTTCATTCCATTTTAAGAGTTTTAGGATTTTACCTCCTGGTTACAAATGACTAAGCTTGAGACATTATATGTCTTTTATATTTATTCTGAATAATGAATTTAAGAGATGAGAAGCTAGCGACAGGAGAGATGATGGGGAGGAAGGAAGAGAGAAACTCATTTATGTGTTTATGGTATAAATATTTATTGAGCACTTATGGGCTAGTCCCGATTGTGTGCCTGATTGTGTTCAAGGCACCGAGGAACATAAACAAAGCAGACAAGGTCACTCTTCTCCTGAGCTTACATTCTACTTGGGAGAAACAAAAGCATAAGTATTAGTTGGTGAAAATTACTGTGCAAAAATAAATGTAGGGACTAGATCTGAGGACTTGCGTGGCAGGGAAGTCTTTCAGAGCTTCTGACTTTTAAGTCTGAGATGCAATGACAAGAAAGAAGCAGACACCTGAATAGTGAAAGGATAGCATGTCAGTTTAGTGGCATGTGCAAAGGCCCAGGGGTACAAAGGGGCACATATGTGAACTGGGAGGTCATGTGGACTGATGGAGATAGAGGAAGCACACGAGTCAAAAGGTGGAGGCTGGGCTTAGGGAGGTCCAAGACTCTACCTTTGGAAAGCAGGAGAGAGGAAGTGACATCTCATCATGGGCCAGTGTCTCAGCTGGTGTTCAGACGGGGGCATCTGACTCCAGAGGCTGAGCTCCATTTCTTCTCCTCATTTAAAGTACTTGACATGAAGCAATGACTCAAAACAACGGAACCAAAAGACAAAAGGAGAGTTGTTTGCTTTCAGGTTCTTGTTTTCCTGTGGATTTCACCACTCAGTTTTCATCCCCCGAGACTCAGTCATGGCTGGAGGGCGATGATTGCGACTCAGTCACTGAGTCCCCCGCCCCACACAGGGCCTGGCACTCAGCAGGACCGGTGGGCATCCCTTAAACGAAGGCTGGGATGCCTTGGCACACCCTGTTGCGAGGCAGTGGCCTTCCCTCCGTTTTGACAGAGGCCCCTCCTGTCCCAGCTGGAGCGGCCTCAATGGTCCACAGGAGGTGAGGTAGACCATGGAACAAAGATTTCAGCAAGGTCTTCCACCCTGGGCTTCGTCCCCCAGTGAAGAAAGCATCCCATCGAAACAGGAATTAAAGCAATAAGTTGTATTTGGCACCAGCCAAGGGCCCACACAAGAGCTAAACATAGCTTCAGGGAGGGGAAAGGCGCGATGAGGCAGAAGAGGAAGCTTCTTCTAATTCATTCTGCTTCCAGCGTGCAAGACAGCGATTTTGTCGTGGGCAGGACAATTAAACTGAAATATGGCGCAGCTAAGACTAAGAGCTGGTCTAACGGGAAGGTCAAGAAACCCAACGGCCAATCTCCGGGGCACAGGCGCGGGAGGTCCTTGCGGTGAGGTCTAATTACCTTGGCCGTGTCAATTTCAGAGCTGGGGCTGGACTAAGAGAGCCCCAAGTCCCCAGGCTTAGTGAGATGGTTGCTGAGTAATGAGAGGTCGGCGGTCGCGGCTTATAATAGCTTTGCAATCAGCATGTGTCTCTTGGACCACACGGGAAAATGATGAATCGTGTCTGTGTGCACCCCTCGCCTCAGGTTGAGGGGGTCCGTGGGGGTTGTGCTAGTTGGGGGCTCCCAGGGTAGGGAGGGGCGAAGCCGTGGCTGTCCCTCTTCTCCACATCTCCTGAGACGACTCAGGCCCTCGAGGAGGAAACACATTGACCTAAAGCAGGAAGGAGCTGGCGAAAGGCGGGGACAGAGCATCGGTAATTCTGAGTAGCAGGAGGTGTCTGGGCACAGAGCTGGGGGCGGAGTGTGACGCTGGAGAGACACCTGCTTCTTGGAATGAAAGGGCAAAAGGTCCCCAAGGGCCACTTGGGGAGGCTCAGCCACCTGGAACTTGGGGCACGCTGGAGGCGTCTCAACCTTGCAGCGAGTCTCAAACTCCTCAGTCAGCCCCTTGCTTCTCCCACTCCATCCACTGGGGCCCTACAGGGGTCAGTGTGGGAGTGAGGGGGCCGGAACACTTCCAGATGGTGCCTTGGAGCACCCCACATCCACTCCCCCTGGAATCTAACCTCCAGTTCCTGTCTCTCTGTTCTCTTTCTCCTCCTCACTCCGCAAACACCACTGCCTTAAAGCCATGGCACTATACGGCCGGGCTTAAGATTGTCCAGGGACTTCAGAATCAGGGCCTTGTCCCCACCCAGCGCTTGACCTTGAGGGACTGGCGGTGGGCCTTGACCTGTGGCTTGACTACTTCTAAGACAGGCTCTTCAACCACAGGTGGTTTTGCCCCAGGGGACATTTGGAAAGCTCGGGCTCAGTTTAGGCCACGGCCTGGAAGGGATGGTGCAGGCATCAGAGGGCGGAGGCCAGGGAGGCACAGGGCAGCCCCGCAGGAAGCGGTTAGCTGACCATAGATGTTCAGGGGTCGTGTTCACCGCCAACCACCGCCATCTCGCTGTCGCCTGTGTCCTCAGGCGCTTCTCCTTAGTAGGGCAGAGCCAGGTGCATAAGAGGCAGGTGGCGGTGGTACAAATTTACACGGAGACAGTCAAGATGACGCATTCTGGGTGACGGCAAAGGACTGAAAAAAAAATCCCACCAGCGATGCAAGACGGTTGGAACAAAATCACCCAAAGCTATTTCCAGGGCAAGTATCCAAATTACACTGCATCTCGGAACGCAGTTGGGCCTAAGAATTGAAAGTCAATGACTGTCTGAAAGCAAAAATGCAGCGGATATTAGAATAAAAAAAAGCAGGCACAGAATAATGCAAACCCCTCCCCCGCCCCCCTGAACACACAATGGAAAGAATACAAAATGCGGCAACACAGAGAGCCCTGCAAACCGGGGTCTGCAGGTGGGGTCACCAGCAGGAGATGGCAGGTGGGGGAGCGTGCTGGCAGCCATCATTCCCGACTTGGGGTGCGTTAGGCATCCCCAGCCTTCCATCACTTCCTCTCTCAGAGTCGCCTTTATTGTTACATTTTGGTGAATGTAAAAATTTATGAGTAGTAGGCTGCGATTTCCGTCTCATTCTTTGTGGGGAGGCAGTCTTTACTAAGAATAAAGAGCTGGGATTTCATCAGCATAACCACCACAATGACATTAGCCTCAGAGAGAAAGTCAGTATTAACAAGAGAAAGGTATGCTCTGGAAAACAGTACAGTTTTTTTTTTTTTTTAAAGAAAGGCTTGTTTGCATATAGATCAATGGTCTCCAGCCTCTGTGGACTGCATATCCCATTAGAATATTTTGAGCGTTCTCCTACAGAATATGTTTATTTATGAATTGCAAATTTGTACTACTGAAGACATAAAAAAAGAGAAAAAGAAGAAATAATAAAAGGAAATTATAGGTAAATTCTTTCCTTATGCACCCCCAATAAATTGTCCTGCCCAATCCCAGCCCTTCGTACCGATGCTCACCTCTGGGTTAACACGGTTAATTTGTGCTGCGGGCACCGTTCTCAGGTTTTATATGTATTAGCTCATTGAACCCCCCTAATAATCCTGAGGCATCAAAAATTGCCATTCCCACTTCCCAGATAAAGAAATGCCAGCACAGAGAGGTGAAGTAACTTCCTTGAGGTGACCCAGCTAGTAAGAGGAAGATCAGGGACTTGAGCTCTCACCGAGGAGTCAAGCTGTCACCTGAGGAAGCCTCCTCCTGCCAAGCGGGATCAGGCTGGATGTTCAGAAGTCGAGGGCTTCGGGCTTTGCCGAGGCAGTGCTGGACCAGCACGTAGTTAAGATGCTGAGCAGGAGGAGAAGGAGGGCAGAGCGAGGCGGAGGCCGCAGAGGAGGTGGACTCCCATACTTCCAGAGGTGGCCCCTGATGGAGCGAAAGGCCTTTGGAAGGGGCAGCCCAGGGCTTTGCACCATTGAGTGACAGTTGGCTTCTTTCTGCACCTGCTCCCTCTGCCGGATGCTGGGCAGGGTGGGGCCACAGCCTGGTAGCTTTTAGGAGTCTTCTCACAACCCTGCTACCCTGACCTTTTGTTTTCTCACCTAGTTTCACTGTCTGTGTCACATTCCTACTACCACAAAGAATTCCAGAATCAGCCTCTGAAGGTGGAGGTGGGAACACAATTCCGCATACCTGTGCCTCCTTTGAATATATTCGGTAACTTCAGCAGCCACATGACCAGCATGAGAGCAGGTGGGATCTGGGGAGCCATGTGGGCCAATCCACGCCTCCGAACTGAGGTGAGAGAAGCAGCAAGACACTTGACTGGGATCCCGTTGTGCACAGCTGAGGGGTAGTGCTGAGACTAGTGCTTAGGTCTCTGGTTTGTCTGGATTATGCCAGGAGATTATGCCATGCCAGGAGATTAAATTTGAGAGGCATCGATTAGGTCAAGCCCTTTACAAGGTTGAAATGCATTTAGGACCAGTGGGGAGGTAGATTTCTGCTTTCTTTTAAGTTACTGGGAAGCTAGACTAAACCAAAGTATAAATGTACTAAAGAGCCCTGGAATGGACTGAAGCATGTTTCTCCAAAAGTCATATGCTGAAGTCTTAACCCACACAACCTCAGATATATTTGGAAATAGGGCCCTTCAAGAGGTGATTAAGTTAAAATGAGGCCATTAAGGTGGGCCCTAGTCCATCTGGCTGGTGTCCTTATCAGACGAGGAAATTTGGACATATAGAGACATCAGGGAGAACATACTTAGAAACGCCAGGAGAGAAGAAGCGATGCCTGCAACTCAAGGAGAAAGTCCTCTGAAGAGATCAAACCTCCTAGCACCTTAAACTTGAACTTCCAGGTCCATAACTGTGAGAATATTTAAGCCCCCACCACCACCCTGCCTCGTGCGTGGTACATCGTTACTGCTGTCTTACCAGACCGATACCAACTCCTTCACTTTTCATTGTAATGACAGAAGTAGCTAATAGCTTTCATCTAGTGAACTTCTCACTCAACCTCCATAGATGTATCTTTTACATGTGAGGAAGAAACGAAGGCTGATAGGAGTTAGGATGGAGCTAAGTTTGTTGGCATTGATCCTCATTATAACTGAGATCACAGCAGTAAAAGTGAAGTAAGGGGTGTTCAACACAAGCGATGTCATTGCATCACTTCCTGTTTTACAGGAAGTGGGAGGGAGCCATGAGGGGATGCCGGGATCAATGCCAGTGTCTGGTCCATCAGTCTCATCCTTGACAGTTACCTCTTTTCGAATCTGTGGCCTGTTCAAGAATGACTTTTAGCTTCTGCTGTGCACCAAGCACTGGGGCTCCAGCAGTGACTACAACATGGCCGACATTGCGCTCATGGTGCGTTTGGTCTGGGGTTGCTTCCTCTCTCAGAATCCTCTCTGTTCTTAACTGTTTTCTTTCGGTTAACTGGGTAAAGAAAGAGACAGCAGGCCCTCTTCTCCATGTGTTTTCTTTCCATCTTCTGACAGGCATCCTCATGTCTGACAGGGGAAATGATTCTTCTCGACAGCGATACAGTTATGAGTTTTGACTGTTTGCAAAGTTCCCTAATTAATTCTTTATAGACTTCTTTGGCAACTGAATCTGTGTTGTGAGTTAAAAATGGGAGTTTGAATGAACTATCGTGGAACATCCTGCTCCCTCTGGAGAGCTCGCACTCGGAGCGCACTGCGAATCTCCTGCTCACCTGCGGGGTGGTGCCGGTGCCCACTAGAGAGCCCCTGGACCATCTCCTGAGCAACCCGGCAAGCCAGCCGTCTCCCTCAGCACCACAAGGGCTGCTGGAAGACTTGTTGTGGGTGACCTGAGATCTCTTCTGATCAGGTACCTGACATAGCTGAAAAGATGTGGGAGAAGAAGTAGGAAGGGAGAAAATGAAGAGGAGAAAGTAGGGGAGAGGGAGAGAGTGAGAGGGAGGGGAGGAGTGGGGAGGGATGAGAAGGGAAGGATGGGGAATGTACCTAAGAGAAACAGATCAAAGGAGATAGAGAAAAATAGATATAAATAATAATAATAATAATAGTAATAGCTCTCAATTATTGTCTGTTCTGGGCCAGGGCCGGGCAGGCTGCTCCCACTGCACATTATCTCGTCTGTTCCCCCGATGACCTGTGAGGTAGATACTGCTATTTTCCTTACTTTGGAAGTGCGAAAATGAGCTCAGAGAGACTAAATAAATTGCCCAAGTTCACACAGTTCATAAGCTGTGGAGTCCACCCGTGAGTCTAGGCAGATGGACCCAGAGGGTGTCCTTTGAATGTCTGCGATTGAGGGACAGAGGGTTAGAGACGCAGAGAGAATGAGAACCCACACTCACAACCTGGGCACGCACATAAAGAAATGCAAAGCGCGCACACTCGGAGCGCCAGAGCTAGAGAGAGAGAAAGAAGGAGAGACTTAAATAGAGAGTCTGCAGAAAAGAGTTAAAGAAACACGAGACATTATCTGGGCTAACTGACAGGGAGACAGAGGAAAACAGAGGCCGAGAGAGACGGGGCGTGGGGAAGACGCTCTGTCCCTTGGTGTAGGGCTGAAACTTCCGGCACAGCAAACACCAACGGTGTGGTGCTCCCGTGCCAGACACTGATCGGCGTCATCTGCTTTTTCTGACTCAGCTTACACAACCACTCACGTCTGGAACCGCCGAAACCTGCCGGTGGCTTGCAGCGTGGCCAGCCAGCCCTTGGAGGTGCAGGCACCCCCCTTCAGAGCTGGGGACCCCAGCACAGGCTTCTTCCCGGGCTCAGGGAGTGTGGGGAGGGGAGCCTGACGTCTGCAGGGGTGTGTGATGGGTGATGATGGCCAAGGAGGAGCCGAAGCACGGGGGCGTCTGAATTCCTCTTACCTGTTCAGAGGCAACTTGTGCACCTCGTTCTTGGGTACCGGAGGCCTTGGGAGGGGCTTTTGCATCTGGAGCGTCACCCTTTGTATGCAGCAAGGGAACCGAGGTGCAGAGAGGACAACCAGCTTAAGTTTGCAGGGCTTATCGGTGGTAGGACCAGGGCTAGGGTCGGAGCGGCCTGTGTGAAGAGCCCTGGGCCCTCGCCGGTGGCAGCTGAAGGGCGGGTCGGTGCAGTCTCAGACCCAGGGAGCAGCAGTGGCACTTTCCAGCAGAGCCCTGGCCCTGTTTGCAGGAGGCTGGAAAGCAGGGGCCTCCAGCACGTGAGCAGCTCAGATGCCTGCGAGTTTTTATAAGAAAAGTCAAACTGGGCCTCCCTGGTGGTGCAGCTGGTTGAGCACCGCACTGTGAAGCATCTGTGGCACAGCAGTGCGAGCTCGATCCCCGGCCAGGGAGGGGCCCACATGGCGCAGCAGACCTCTCCTGCCTCCCCGCTGCTCCCCTCAGCAGTGTGTTTCAGTCCATCTGCCTGTTCTGCTCCCGGCTCTGTCTCTGGTGGATCCTCTCACCTCCCATGACTCTGGCCTGTACCCCAGCTCTTAAAATAAAAAAAGTCAAACTAATTGACTTGCACCCAATTCCCTGCCAGGTGCACCCAAACAAAGCTCAGACCTCCATGAGTTTTGTCCATCGTCATCCTTGACACCAAATGCCAGAGATTAGCATCACTGCGCTATTTTTGTTTAATTCTACCCCATTGGGTCCATAATGCTGGGCCTCAAAGAGGGCAAAAATCCACCCTCCAAGGGCACTGGACATTGGTTTGATCACAAAAGAGCAAAGCCCCCTACCGCAGATCAGTACGGGACTGGAAACCCAGCGAGGTCGTCAGCAGCGGCAATAACCAGTGAGCAGGTCCCGAGAGCTCAGCGCTGGGCTTCCCGAATAAACAAGGGCAAGCAGGAGGGTAGTGGAGCCAGGGCGCTGGAGTAGGCGAGGCCAGCTTCTGGGCTGGGCCAGCCCCACCGCTTGCTAGCTGTGATCTTCAGCAAATGACTAGACTTCTCTGAAATGCAAACTGGTTTCAGATCTTGTGCTTTTGTCAACACAGAAGCTTCCTAAAGCAGTCTGCTCCTGCAAACAGACTTGTCTACTTACCTGGAGGGGAGGGCATCGGGACTGTCCCCGAAGGTTAAGAGAATCGGTCAGGGAGGGTTTCTAGAAGAGGCAGAGCTGGGCTTGTCGCTATCACCCCCCTGACTTCGTCACATCACCCTCACGGCTGAGAGACAGTCACCTCTCCATGTTATTTATAGACCAGCAGGACACGAAATGAGCCACATCATCCACGTTTATTCTCAGAGCCCCCCTGAGTTCCTTATGTCACGGTGGACAAGTGCAGGCCCAAGACCCAAGATGCAGGTGTATTGTTCAAGGTCAGAGCTGGGAAGCAGTGAAGATACGTTCCAGATTTACCTATAAAGTTCAGGTAGACCCCAAAGATCCATTTTCCCTCTGGTTGAATCTCCACAATGCTCGCTGTGAAATTGAGTTGTACCTGACTGTTGGCTTCTGTTATAATTTCAGAGAAAAATCTTCTTCATTCCTGATAGCGACACAATTGGCACCAGCTTTTCAATCTCAGTTTATGTTATTTGTGGTCACAGTGTTCTCGGTCTCTCTGCCAAGTAGTTAGTGGTGGATAAACACAAGCTTGAGCGCACCCAGGGATCTTGCTGCTCGATGTTCCTTTGGAGAGTGAGGGTTTCCAGTGTCCGGGAAGGACGTGTCCCCAGATCCTCAGCGGGCACGTCTGTCCATCGCAGCCACATTTAGCTGACATCAGCATGCTGGTCTTTGCTCCATCGAAACAATGTCCCTGATTCTGGAAACAAAAGACCTCAGAGGAGAGGCTCCCCTGTGAATGAGATTAAGATTTTTTCAATAACAGGGGCCTCCCTGGCAATGCAGGGGTTGAAGTCTCAGTGCTATCAAGCTATCGGCAGCCACTGCAGCCCGAGTTTGATCCCCGGCCAGGAAGCTGACCCAAATGGCGCAACAGACCTCTCTTGTCTCCCCGCTGCTCCCTCAGCAGTGTGTTTCAGTAGATCTGCTTGTTCTGCTCCCTGCTCTGTCTCTGGTGAATCCTCTCACCCCCGCACCTCTGTCCTGTACCCCAGTTCTTGTATGCACAAATAAATAAAATAAATCTTTAAAAAAGGATCTTTTTTTAAATAATAAACTTCAACGCAAGTCATTTTAGATAACAAGGAATTTGTTGGAAGGCCACTGGGGCATCTCAGAGAATCCAAGGAAATGTTGAACAACAGGGCTTCTGATAAAAATGGAGTGTGGACAGGCTGATCCAGAGAGTCTGTGGGTCCTGCCTCTTGAGACCTGCTACTAAATCCCCAATGTGGTCAGGTGGCCTTCTCTTCTGGATCTATCAGCACATCCTACTATGCACTGTCACGTGCTGGAGCTTGCTGTGACAGCTCACCAGAACCAATAATTACACTTTGAGCAACTTTGTGACTCGGTTGCTAAACCATCAAATCAGTATGGTAGGGATGGTCTCACTGTGGAAATGGCAAATTCTGCACATTACTTTTCCTGGCGAGATAGTTTACCAGCACCCCCCAACAGTAGACAACATGTATTACGACACGAATTACCCAACATCATGCTAGGACAATGCACTTGATGAACTTGGAAGTGATGGATGTGTTTGTTATCTTGATCTGTAAGCATGCCATAATATATTTACAACATAGCAAGTCAGCTGTTGCACGCCTTAAATACATACAATTGTATTTGCCGGTTATTCCTCACAAAGAAAAGAATCAAAATTTGAATCAGGCTGTGGATGTGATGTCTAGTGATACTATTTCTTTGCTTTGTGAGCTTGAGCAAGTTTCTTAGCTCACAGGAACCAATGATCAAACTTTCTGGATTTTTAAAAAAGACTTTATTTATGCACACAAGAGCTGGCATACAGGCCAGTGGCGGGGGTGAGAGAGGATTCACCAGAGACAGAGTGGGGAGCAGAACAAGCAGATCAACTGCAACACACTGCTGAGGGGAGCAGCGGGAGGCAGGAGAGGTCTGCTGCACCATGTGTGTCCGCTCCCTGGCTGGGGATCGAACTTGCCCTGCAGTGGCTGCAGAAGCTGCACAGTGCTGCTTTCTGGAATTTAAGATGAATATTGAAACAGAATTGTACTTTCCTATTGGATTTTGTTATAATGTCAGAAAGAATCTCCTCCCCTTCTAAGAGCGTAATTCTACATCAATAGGGTTGTTATGAGGACTGAGTGAGCTCGTTCATGGTGCTGGACCGTGGCAAGTGTTCTCTACAGATTAGTTGTTTTCTTCACTGTCTTGAAATTGTCTATTGTTTATATAAAATTTTCTGGACCTTCAGTTCCCTGCACAATTTTTGGAAATAATAAGCACTGAAGTGCTTGATGAATGGATGAAGAAAGGAAAGAAGGAGGGAGGTAGGGAGGGAGGGGGTAAAGGAGGAGAAAGAGAAGATAGGTAAGTGGGACCATGGGAAATATGTCCATTTCCAGCCACCAGTTTATCCCAGTATCTATCCCCAGCATAGAACTGTGTCTGACTCATAATCAGTGCTCACTGAATATTTCTGAATGAATTCATAGCTGTAGAAACCCTAAATTCTCATTTGGACCACTCTGTTATGTTCTTTCCTTTAGTGTCAAGGAGAGTCTTCCCCTCAAGCGTAACCCATTCATTATTCATGTTTCTACTCTTTAAATAACGCAAATCTAGTCATTCCTTACCTTTACATAACAATCTTTTACATATTTGAAATAAGACATCGCTTCATGTTTTTATTTCTCTGGGATGAGATTTTTAGAGTCAGAGCAGAGGAAGGGAGTGAGGGCACACTTCTTGACAAAATGTTAATGGAGAGATTTCCCAGAAATTATCAACGGTAAGCCAGAGAGGCTAAGAACAAGGTGAGCGTGATGGCCGGTAGGAAGGGGCGCCAGTGCCCAGTCTGTGGAATGCCAGCTCTTGTCTCTTCCCGGGAGTGGACTTCTAAGGTCCCTGAGGAACTTGAAAAGGCCAAGACAAAGCTGGTTTGCAGTTCTAAGGGAAATGTGACATCCTGCCTCACCTCTGGCCAGGCACTGGTGTCTCCAAGGAGAGATTTCCAATCAAGCTGACGTCTGGAAGCCCAGCGCGGGGTGAGTCGTGTCTTCCCTAACGTCTTCCTGGGAGTGGAGCGCCTTTCTGGTAATTTCCATCTTTCTGGGGTTAGGAGCAGCAAAGACCCAAATTTTTTTTTTTTTTTAATAAAAAGTCCTCATCAGCATCATATAGTGTCACAAAAACTGCCACTGAAGATTATCTGGAGCTCTCCGCAAACCGCCAAGATGGCGCCCCAGGAAGTCGCCACGCAAACTGCACCCCGCGGGCGGTGCGTTCCCCATCCCTGTAGAGCCCCCGCGAGCGCCTCACGCTGGACTTGTCCAACTTCTGTCCTCAGGTTTCGGGTGCACGGCCTTATAATCCGACATCGGGGACACGGTGTTGCGATCCCCACCAAGGCTCTCGTTTCCACGCTCCACTGAGCAGCCAGCCTTTTCCCCAGTTTCTCCACCCCGCGCCCTCCCTCCACGACCACCATTTTGTCCTCAGAATCTAAGACTTTTGCTTGTTTCTGTCTCTCTCACAAGTGCACGGAGTCACCCGTGTTTCTGCTCCCGGTCTGACATTCCACTTAGCATGATGCCTCGCGGTCCGTCGTGTTGTCACAACAATAAGATTTCCTCTTTTTATTCTTTTAAAGATTTTTATTTATTTATGCATACAAGAGCTGGGGTACAGGCAGAGGCATGCGAGGTGAGAGCATTCACCAGAGACAGAGTGGGGAGCAGAACAGGTGGGTCCACTGAAACACACTGCTGAGGGGGGCAGCAAGCGAGGCAGGAGGGGTTTGCCTCGCCATGTGGGTCCCCTCCCTGGCCGGGATCGAACTCGTGCTGCAGTGACTGCGGAAGCCCCATGGTGCGACGCTCAACCCCTCCCGCTATCAGGGAGCCCCACGATTTCCTCTTTTTAACAGCGGGCAGTGTTCGTGTGTGCTCAGCCTCTGGGGCTGCCCGTGCACCGAAGGGCACTTGGGCTGCTCCGAGTCTCGGCCACTGTGAGTAAACTCCCGGAAGGCGGAAGGGCAGCCTTCCTGTCTTGTGACGGGCCCCACCAGCCGGGGGCGTTAAGTAACACTCAGGGTCCCATGGCAATGCCTGGCAGAGTCAGGGTCGGAGCTGCCTTCTGTTCCTGGGTTGCTACATCAGCCGCGCCCCAGAGAATTCTCACGCCTCTGCCAAGACCCGGCGGCAGACTCTGTAAGAGGAAAGAATTTTGGACGTTTTGATTTCAGGGCTTAGAACTCTGGTGAACGTTCTCAGAAGGGTGGCTGACCTTGTTTTTCTCTTTTTAGGAAGACGGGTGGGGGTGGGGGGGATTGAGAGAGCTCTGTGGCCGCGGCACAAAGCTGCACCCCTGGGTGAGACCTTTCCTGGGGAGCCCGTCTGGAGTCTGGCGCAGCGTCTTCCAGGAAGGCCACCCGGAATTCCAGAACGCGACCGGAAAGCACAACAGCCACTAGGGTGCGTCCCCTGCGGTGTTCAGCGACGGCGGGGGACGGTCCATGCTCACTTGAGACCCTGATGGAGTGCCGCGCTCCCGGAGGGAGAGAAGCTGCTGGCGGACACCATGGATCATTCATCTCCGCCTCTGGTGGGGCGCGGGTGGAGAGCGGGCGCGAGCGGCAGGCTGACCTTGTTAAGCTAACTAAGCGTGGCGCTTCGGTGCTAATCACAGGAGCGCTGCCCGCGTTCACGCAGCCCGGCAAGATGGATCCCTGGTGCGCCCTTCGCTGGCCTGCAGCCACGATGGCTAATTGGAGCGCTTCTCTGGTGTCGCTCTGGAGAGCCAACAGCTGCACACCATGCACCCGCCCCGACCCACTGTCCTGCTGTTAATATTTATTCTCGAGTCGTTTGCTGGAAGTAATACGCTTAAGAGGATTATTTCCCCCAAAGGAAAAACCCAGACTGTTACCGAGGCTGCAAAGGTAACGTCAGCCTGGGCTGATTTTCAAGACGCGGCATCTGGAATTTACCGGGCTAGATCACGACCAGCACAGCCAGGTAGTTCAAGGCCAGACACGGGTTTATATGTGGACGTCAAACGTCATGGGCGGAAGAGTCTCTCCTAGCTCCCACTGCTTCCACTACCTTGAGACTGAAAGGGGTTTCCTTATTCTTTGGTGTTCTGCCTTGTTCCAGAATGGACTAGAAGTGATGGGGATGGATGAGGTTCAGCGCTAAGTCAGTAAGTGGTCAGTGACACCAGGTTGCTGCGATTATCGGTTATTTAAGACTTGTAAAGTCAAACCAAGGGATGCAGCAGGTCTTCAGAGGCCGACATTCCATGGCATTTCATTCCATTGTTGATGAAAAAGAAAATAATCCCCTCCAGGAAGAAGGAAATGTGTCTACTTGGGGACCTGGTTTTATTACATGGCATTTCACTGACAGTTGTGGTTTCCAAGCCCCTGTAGATGACAAGCAGCGAGGACTGACTGTGTTAAGGAAGGTTGGGAGCTGGGGAAGGCAGAAAGTTGCCGATTCCCTCAGGTGGGCAGGTCCTAGTGCTGAAGTGCCGCAGTGCGGAGAGGGCTCGGACATGGCGTGACAGTGGGTGGCTGGAGGCCAGACCATCAGCTCCAGTCACCTCCCTCTGGACAGTCGTCTTGCCGTGCAGATTGGGATAAATGTGGATGCTGCCAGTGAGGGAGGCCGGTGTCTCCCCAGGTACAGGTGAGGGTGCAGGTGGGAGGGGCAGGGGCCACCCCAGCAGCTGATCAAAGTGAAACTGACCTGTGCACAGGGAAGCGTGCCGATGTTATGAGTGGACATGGAAACTGTCTATGGCCAGTGAACAGGGACTTGTCTCCATTTCCAGGCATTGCTCTTTAGGCGAGGGTACCCCACATTTCTCTGGGGACCCACTCTTCTCCCCACCAACTGTGTTGGCTCCTGCATACGCCAGGCCGACCAGCCCTGCCAACAGAGAGGGTTAGGGACAGCTACCCCTTTAAGGTCAATCTGGGATCGGGTCCAGGAATTTCTGGGACCTGCTGGGAAAACAATTTCTTTCTGCTAGCCTTGCTAAGCTGACAGTATCTTAAGTTGCTGAAGTCACTCAAAAATTTTAATCATGTTTTAATTACATTAGTTTTTATTGAAGTAACACTGCTTTACAACACTATAATTTAGGGGGATAGGTTCACACCTCCCCAGATATATGCTGCCACACCACACGTACCACCAAAACACCCGTAGTCTTCCACCCCTGAAGGTGTTTTTTTGGTTTGTTTGTTTTCTTTTTCCTCCAGAAGCAAGGAAGAAACTGGCTGGAAAAGAAGCTTAAACAGAGCAAAATGGGGGTGAGAGATGGCGGGAAGTGGAGTCTTGACAATGTCATTTGAGCATCTTGATCCAGCCATGCCTGCAGCTATCGACAGCTGGGCTTTGTGCTCCATTGGCTTTAACTAATTTGTGATGAATATTTTCATTACTGAAATAAAGAGTCCTGGTGTGTTCTAGCTAATACAATATCCATGGTCGAAATAGCACTGCCTTGAAGTCAATTTTCCTATGTACTTGGTGGAAGAAGTTGAAAGCTCAAAACAGAAATAAGACGGAATAATTCCAGCTTGTTAACCATGAGAATGTTATCTATCCACTGCTGAATAGGCCCAGCGCAGGTGTTTTTCACAGTTACACTGATTTTAGCAAAAAGCCCACAGGATGCGCTGTGTTTTCCAGTTGAAGACATAAAAAATGAGAGAATTAATGAATCATGCCCAATTTGCAAAAGGCAATTCATTTATGGAGCTTAAATTTGGATCCAGCTCTGAGTCCAGGACCCATGCATTTGACTGTACTGTGTGTGGCCTCTTCGCCAACGTGCTGACATCTCGGGGGGTGAGAGTGGAAATGTGGGTTCCTGTGAGTCAGGAGCAGTCGGAACCACACCTCTGCTCTACCTTTTGAGTACAGCAACTAACACTTGGGCCACAGAGACCGAAGAAACAAGAGATGAAGAAAAGAAGGAGCCGTAAGCAGGAAGCACAAATCAGCTTGCAACTTACAGTCAAATAATTGACCAAGTGCTTCCTATCAGCTGCTGGAGGATGCAGCTATGATGTCTGCCCTCGCCACCAGCCCCAAAGGGAATTCCAAAGACACCCGCAGAGACCATGGCATTTCATCACACAGCCTGCAGGGCTGGAGGGAGAGGAGGGACAAATAGGCCCGTTTCAAGCACATTTTGCTATCGATTGGACTAACAGCCACGAGGTGCAGCTGATAATCTCCCACAGTGCAGGCTGGCGGGAAACCATCCCTGTTCTTGACTCTAGAGAAAGTGTGTCTCAGCATTCAGCCAAGAGAGTGCCTTGGCAGTGAACTTGTCACTCGTTTGCGAGCAATTTGTTCTGGACTTGAAACCAAGCCAACATTGTTTCCCAGCCCTTCCTTGAGTGCAGCACTGCAGGAAGTGGCGTGGCGTGGCGGGATGGCGCAGTACTTACCATATCCCTGAGACCTCGCGGGGTTCCTCAGAGGAGTGGCCACCTCACCCCTGGCGCCCCCCTTGCGCCCCTCCTCTGCTGAGGCGTCCGTTCTTGTCACTGCCCTCAAATTCCCCTTCCTCTGCATTTTCACCCAGTTCATTTCTACTCCTTCAGATCACACATTTTGGTAGTTGCTTGTGTTTCTATCAAATTGATGAATCCCTTTGCAGTTACATAATTGCCATTCTCTAATTTTTATAATTGCTTGTATGACTATTCAATTAATATCCAACCCCTCCTTTTGAAGTTCAGTTCCATGAGCATAAGCTCCGTGTCATTTTTCTTCACCGTGCTACTCCCGGGAATGACCAAAGAGCCGGACACACAGCAGACCCTCAAGGGGCATTTTACAACACCCCAGGAAATAGCAGGTAGTACCAATCACACATTACAGATGGGGAAACTGAGGACATGAGCACACTGACGACCAAGGCAGAACTTGAACCCAGGTCTGTTTCACGCAAGCTCTGCCTTAACCATCCCCGTCCTTCCAGAAGTGTTTGGCAGGGTCCAAAGAGTTCACTGAGGTGCGGAGCGCGGGACTGGCGCCCTCTACAGAATGGTCTCAGAAGGTGATGGCTCTTCCTTGGGACTCTGTCTCCATGGCAGCAGGACTGTTATTTCACGAATTCAAAGTCCAAACCCTTAGATGGGTAAAGAGACTGTGCTCACTCCAGTATTTAACAAGCTGACATTCTAGAGGAATCCAGAAACAATGCTCATTACTGAGTTATGCCATCAAAACATTCTGCTGTCTTTGGTTTTGGGTGAAAACTGCCCATTCTTATTTTTTAAGCTCCCCAAAGGCTTGGATGAGCGTTCAGGTTGACGTGTCTGATCTCGTCTCCCCTAAGTCACGAGCACCATCTCATAACCCGTCTTCATCCTCCCATCCTCACTTCCCCCGCACCCCCAGTCTAGTGGCTTCCTGAGACGCTCCGTGTGCTGCTTCTCCTTCCATGGCGGGGCTTGGCTCCCCCAGGTCGCCGCCCGCACCTGTGCGCCGACGTGCCTTCACACACTGTCTTCACCCACCACTTCATTGCTGTGCCTTAGCTTTTCCGTCTCATCCAACTGCCGTGACCTAGCTGAGGCCATGGACTGGATCCCCAAAGTGCCATCTGCAGAGCAAATGCTTGACCCCCGAAAAAGTGGGGTTTGTGAATTAACCGAATGTAATAAAGGGGTGAACTCACCTACTTTATATTTCTCACATTTTCCCATTTGAAACCTATGTTTCCAAACATCCAGGTATATTTCCAGGCCATCGAGACAAAAGGTTTTAGGAGAACAGTGTGCCCATTCAAACACAAACAAACCTCAGCATAAAATCATCTGTCTTGGGCAAGATTATGCGGGCTTGTATGATTTTGAAATGTGGCCTGGCAACAGAAGCAAGTCCAGTGGGTTTGAAAGCGGCTGCAGGTAGAAACCTTCTCGCGGGATGGGGCGCCCGCGCACAACCAGCGCATGCGCACACTGCGGGCCCTGCGCACCGAAGCGTCTCCTGCCTTAACAGAGGAATTTCTCACTCAGCGAACCCTCAGTTCTGAGCACCCCTTCTCCTCTTTTTTTTTAAACTTTATACACATCATCCTTCAGACACATCCTAGAATCGGCAACTCACTTTCTTTGCAAAAAAGGGAAAAAAACCCACCACTACGAAACACCATATTTTCTGAGTTTTTCTAATTGATTCTTTCTCATCTCCATATGGTAAACTCATTATGGCCTTCGCTAAAGAACAAAAAAGGGAGGAATGACTTTTTTAAAAAATTGACTTTTTCAATTGCAGTCTGGCATGAAAATTTCGATGCTATTGTCTTTTTTTTTCCCGATGCTATTGTTTTGCGACTCAAAACATGTTGAGGGCCGCGTCTGTTTTTGATTCGTGCCCGCTCTTGAGCTTCATGCACTATCGACGCGAGCCCTCCTCAGCCCTCACCTTTGCTTCCTCGTCCCAGGGGAGCGCTCTGCCAGGAGCCAGAGCTCTGACATGGCGATCTTGCTCCTCCGCAGCCAGTCAGATTGGAGAAGCGCACAAACGTCTTAAGGACAGTGTGAGAGAACCAGTGGAGATGGGAGGGGGAGACCGGCAGGCCCCTCCAGCAAGGGCGCTGCCATCTCCCTCTGCGTGTGTCTGCTCTGTGCACGGCCCTATTCTTCCACTGCAAGAGGGAAACTCGACTCCAGCCTGCAAACGTGAAATCACCTGGGGGTCCCTGGCTTCTGTCGCCGGCCAGGGCAGGGACAGGCACATATTTATCTCAGGAACAACAGCGGCCGGACTTTGAAGCCTTCGGCCCTCTTCGTCTTCTCCTTTACTCTGGATTTTGTTTTCGTTTTCATCCATGGCAGTCTGGCATCTCCTGGTCTTTCTGGCTCCCCAAAACTTTCAGATTCAATCCCTTCATCTCCTTTCTCATGCTCAGGTCTTCCACGCAAGTCCCTAGTATCTCACAGCTTATTGGTTTTATTGGTTATCTTTACCTTTTGATTCATGGGTTGGACTGCAACCCCCTCCCCCCCCCCCATGTAGAAATTGCTTATGGAAGGTTCAAGTTCTGGAGGGGCCACCAAAGAGATCATGTCACAGCGGGGGTGTAGATCACAGGAAAACACATACTGCAGGCAGCATAGTGAGAGAACCCCCTAGCCCCTACCCAACCCCCTCCCCCACTGACCTGGATAAGAAAGGAGAGGCAGTCTCTGGTCATCAGATTCTGAAATCAATATACAACTTTGCTTTATCAGGACAGAGACAGACAGCAAAAAAGAGTGTGTTTCTAGGCTGGAGAAATAACCCTAATTGTTAGTAGCTAAAGATAATCTGTCTATGACTGCACCGATCAGAAATAAAGACCAAAAAAAAAAAGAGAGAGTATTAGAGAGGCCATCGATTCCAGCTCACCCAGGGCAGACAGATCTTCTCCAGGGACTCCGGTCTGGGGCCTGAGGGCAGGTGTTCATAGTAAGACAGAGGCCGTGGTCACTCTAACGGCCTGGTGCCTGCCAGTGGCCTTGGACAATAGTCTAATGGACCTGCTCTTGCTTGCTGTGACCTTCTGTTAATGCTTAGTCCTGCCTGGGCTGAGATGAAATGAGCGCCTTCAGGCCTGGCTGGGGTGCACACATTTGTGTTTCCTTTCTGGCAAGACTTTTTGCAGGGTTTATGAAGAGATTGTAAAAACGTTTTTTCTATGTATACCCTTAGAAGACCTTGTGGGGTTTGCCTAGCCCAGAAACCGTGGTGCTGTGACGAAAAACTGTTCTCAGACTCACCTGCTGTCTTCCCTCACTGTCAAGTCTGCAATGCCTGCCCTTCTCGGGTAAGTTCGTGAGCATCCTTCTTACTTTGTGACCCAATCTGCTGAGCTCTTGTTCACAAATGGGGATGGCGTTTTCTATAGAAGTATGTTCATCACAGAGTCATTTGTAATAGCAGAAGTTTGAGATGACCTAATTGTCCCTAAGGGAATGGGTACATTTGTTAGGGGACAGTCTTAAGATGAAACAGTGGAATTTTGCAGAGTGCAAACTGACAGGAGGAAATACTCATAAGCTATGCTGTTTAAAGCCATTTTTTTTTTTATCATTTTAATGAAGAAATCCAAGTCACAGATATGGGAAGTGATAACAAGTAAGATGGAATGCTTTTATAAAATGTGTTCCAAAGCTTAATGGTTCGTTCCCACCGTGGATATTTCAACTATTTGGTTCTACAAGTGACCCTCAGCTAGTGCCAGATGCCATGTGTGTATAGGTGTATTGGTATAAAAATGGAAGGAGGTAATAACTTGTACTTTTCTGTTTTTGCCAAAATTTTCATAATGAGTATTAGTTTCATAATAGAAATATGTAATTTTCAGCTCTGTCATTTTCCTGATTATAGACCTCCATGTGATAGCCCTCTCGAGGTGCTTGATTATTTATGAGTCTTAGATGAATGTACTCCGGTTAGAATTCAGTGCTCCTGTCAACAGCCCCTAGCTTTCTTCCTACTTACCATCGTTCAAAACCTCCTAGGTTTTGTAAACTATTAGCAAAGCAATAAAACTTTATTTTTTAAAAAGCTACTAGTGTTCTGTTGGGTACACTTGATCTTCCTGCAAATACCCTTAAATATGTACTTTGTGGGCTAGCCCAGTCCAGAAATTATTGTTCCTTCGCTGAGAACTGCCCACCTCCACCCCACACCCAGCTGACTTCCTCAGCACCATGTTTGCAATGTCCCTCCCTCAAAGAAGCTCATTGGATGAAGTGGATGGTGCCCTAGTCTGAGTCCAATCAGATCACTCTGTTGGAAACCTATAGTTGAACTGAGGCCACCATCTTTATGGAGCAAGAGGCAACGGGAGCTTGTTGACTGATAAGTGATAAGCTAGGAGGGAAGGCAGAGGGGAATGTGATGGTGTTTGATTCCAATTTATGCTTGATTTCCCAGTGCACGCCATTTTGGGTTCTGTATTCCTCTGTTACATTTGGAAGTATTCTTGTTTGGCATAAGTTGGCTCAAATTGGTTACTGTTACGTACAGTTAGAGACCTAACTATCATGCATCCCATATTTATATTTTTCTAAGGAAGGTGTAACTCTAAGAAAGGTTATTCTTTTTCTTTTAGCCAATCTGAATCCCACTCTTCCTCCTGCCCGCCTCCTCGGGGGACTCTTCCCTGATTAACCTCGTCTACATTCATCTTCTAGCTGCCCATAATTGCCTCCATCTGCCGCAGACCCACCTACTTCACTGTGTGTTGGCATCTGCCGTTTCATAACTGCACTTGGTAAGCATCCTGGGAGCTGAAAATTTGTCCTTTTCATTTCTTTCGAATACCACACCACCTACGGCTCTGCTAGGCAGAAATTAATTTCCTGAATGGGAATAAAACTTCAGGCAATTGTGGGGAAAGGCTTGCACCCATATTGACAACCCCACATGAGTCTGCTCTCACTTTCTTAACCTGTTATGGGAGTGGTCCGCGCTGGTGCTTCAGCTCACAGGTGATTCAGCAAGCACAGGTGGGTACTGGCAGGGAGAGAGGACCTCTAAGAGTGAGTCATATTTTCTCATGACCTAGTTGTTGCCCTCGTGCTTATTATTTAACCTCACTGACCTGTTTTTTTTGGGGGGGGAGTTGTTTTTTAAAAATAGAAAATAAGCTGTTGATATCCTTTTCTTTATTTATTGAGAATTAAAATAATGCATGGGGATGAGTGTGAGTCTTAGGAACTTAAGCTCTAGAACCAGACTACCTGGGTTGCATCCTATCCCCACCGCTTACTCGTGTGCGAGCTTTGATAAGTGACACAGCCTGTCTGAGGGAGGCTGATGCAGTCATGGCCCCTGTATCTAGGCCTTTCTATCTCTGTTAGGTGTCCCTTTGGCTGGCACTGCTCACATGGCCCACCTGGCTGATGGACCAGCAGCAGACGAGACACCAGCAGAGCTTGGAGAAGTGCTTGTCTCCTCTTGCTGCTGTGGGCCGTTGACGCCACGCGCAGCAGCCCAGGCTAGTGACTGGATGATGAGAGACACAAGTTGCCTTGTCTCCTGGCCCACAGTTTGCCACCCAGATCACCTGGCTGTCAACCTGTCCACAAAATGACCGGTGTCCATGAGGAAGCCCCTCAAAATTAGTGGAGCTGGCTTGGTTGATTCACAGAGTCTTTTTTTTAAGATTTATTTTACTTAGGCACACAAAAGCTGGGTACAGGCCAGAGTCGTGGGAGGTGAGAAGAGTCACCAGAGGCAGAGTGGGGAGCAGAACAGGCAGATAGTCTGAAATGCGCTGCTGAGGGGAGCAGCGGGCAAGGCAGGAGAGGTCTGTTGCACCCTGGGGGTCCCCTCCCTGATTGGGGATTGAACTCGTACTGTTGTGCAGTGGATACTTCACAGTGTGGCGCTCAACCCGCTGCACCACCAGAGAAGCCCTGATTCACAGATGCTTGAGCTAACTAGATGCTTGGTTCTTTTGAGCCACATGGTTGGGGATGCTTGTTAGCTGCAGAAGGTAACAGCTATGCTCTCCATGACTGTTTCTTCTCATCTCAAAAATGAATAAGAGCACCCACTCGCCACCACTGTGAGCGTTACACGAGTCTGCAGCCTTTCTCTCAGTGTGTGTCCATTGAAGAACTGAGTCCTGGCTCACATTAACGTCAGGCTGATTTTCTTCAACCTTTTTGAGTCCAAAAAGAAAAAAAACCATTGCTTTCCACCCACCTTGTTCAAGTTAACTGGATCTGGAAGTGTCCTTCAGCTTCAAAGAGGCCCTGGTGTGACAGATGCCGCCACGCCCCCCCCTCCCCCAGCCCCGCCCCGGCTCTTCCTCCCTTGCTCCCAGACTGATTTGTGCTGCGATCACCTTGTGCACTTGGGCAGCAGGCAGCAGAGGAGACGTGTCAGCCCTGCACCGTGTGCCTCACGCGAACTCATTCCCGTGTGCACATAATAAGCAAGAAGGACTCTTTCGAACAAAAGATAAGGGAAGATCCTATCTTGACACCGGAGGGCTGTGATAGGCAGGAAGCACGATTCTCTTTGTCTGGTCACCTCAGCAGAGGCACAGTGGCAGGATGACCCGTGAAAAGCGTTGATGGGTGCCCGGCTGCTTTCCGGCCATGCGTGGGGAGATTTACAGTGCCTGCTGTATTTGGTGGCTGTAAATCCCTCTGTTTCTGAGATTTAATGTCATTGTTTTCAATTTGCCAAGAGGTTCCTTTCTCCCATGAGATGTGAAGAAGTCTCCGAAGAAAAAAGAGACTATTAATAAAGCAGGTGGTGTCAGGCAGAGGATGGGGCTCTTTGTCCGGCTGGGGAAAAGAATCTCTGATCAGATTCAGCTGGCGACCGGAGGCAGGTGTGCCCGCAGGTTAAGAGCGTTCTGTTTCAAGTTTGCCAAACCGAGATGAGAGGGCTGGCTCTGCTTGTCACTCTTTTATGACCTTGGGCTAGTTATTTAATGACTCTCCACCTTTGTAAAGTGGAAGGGTAGTGAGTTGTGCAGATTAAATAAGAGAAGAAGAGCGTTTAGCCCAGGATCTGGCCAACAGCTCAGTAACTGGGACTGATCTTATTGCTATTGTGAACCTGATATTACCGCTATTGTATCAGACAATTATTGTCTATCTCTTGTGTACCAGCACAGGGATAGGAATAAGAGATATAAAGACTAAATGGGTCCTCACCTATGTCCTAGAGCAGGAGTTGGCAAACTCTTTCTGTAAAGAGCCAAGTAGCAACTGTTTTAGGCTCTGTGGCCCAATGGTTTCTGCTTCAGATAGTCATTCTGATGCTGTAGCCAAAATATGGCCATAGACAACAAGCAGGCATGTATTTATTTACATGTGTCAATAAAACTTTATTTACAAAAACTATAACCCTAGGGCTGTGGTTTGCCAACCTGGGTCCTAGAGAAGTAGAGTTAAGAGTGTCTATGGCTTTTAGTGGTGTTGGTTCAGTGGCCCAAAGATGTCAGCTGTAGGTTTTCTGGTTCTCTACATACTTCCTTCTTGTTTGTCAATCATATCACATCCACATTTGAGACAGGACAAGAGAGAGAAGGGAAAAAGTGATTTGAAGCATATCCTTTTATTAGGAGAGGAAAGACTTTCCCAAGATCTTGCAGATTTCAGTTTATGTCTGTCTTACTGCTGGACTGTGCTGTGTGACCATTTTTAGCTGCAGTGGAGGCTGAAAGGTAAATATTTGCTGTCACCTCTGTCATTTATGGTGGGGGCCATGGAGAGAAGTGGGTGAGAATGGGTGTTAGCTAAGTCAGCAGAACTGTCACTCCACTGGCTAATGCCATGTCACTGAGAGATTGCTTAATGATTACACACACACACACACACAGGGTGCAATGGAGGAGGGAGAACCTAATTTCTGTTAGTTCAGAAGATCATAATTATGCATTCATTACCAAGGCTATTTGAACAAGAAAACGCAGGTGTCTAAATGGACACACAAGCATTTGATAAGCAAAATGAATCACTGCAAGACTTGAGTATTATTGTGCTAAATCAGTTATTTATTTTCCAAACAACTGCTCCTTCCAACCTCAGTGGAAGAAATGCTCACTGGCCCGTTCGTGCTGACTTTGGCTGTGCCGTCTCGTTTGTGTTGAGTTTGGCTATAGAACTTTCATGGTGGGTAATGGGCACTTGCCTCACCCCCAACTGTGTGTTCAGTCATCTGACTTGGCCAATCAGATGGAGAGACTTGGGATGTGGCTGTGGGCACGGGCTGGTCTTGCATCTCTGCCATCGCCATGAGAGGCGCTTCCCCTTGGTAGCTGCTGACATTTCAGCCCGAGCTCAGAGTGAACACCTGCAGGAGACCTGTGCCAAATCTGTGGTGAGAAGCCAAGACCCCAGGCTCGAAGCAGAGTTGCTCAGCTGAGCTGAGTAAACTCCTACCCTACAAGCTCACGAGCAACTACATGGACGCCATTTTCAGCCATAGTCTTGGGATGATTTGTTACCCAGTGATATCTACCTGATACAACTATATACTGTGAAAGCACAGATTCCAAATTCAGAACTGTGCTGGCACGGATTGGTTATTCACACACCATTCTTTGTGGTTGGGTAGCTGCTCAATTCCAAAAACACTGAGACAAATAAGGTATGGTAAATTTCAACACAGAGTGGTATGTTTAAAAATGCAAGTGGGAGTAAAGTACTCATCTCTAAGAAAGGGGAGTGGATTCTTTATGGAGAAGAGGAGAAAGAGCCAGCGGGGAGGGAAGCGTTCTCAGAAGTAAAGAGATGTGCACTGTGATTTCAAAGTGGAATCGAAGATCACTAGGCAGATGAAAACTGGGACGATGGGGCAAGGAGGACTTTCTGGGCAGAGCGTATTATTCATAACTCAGAGATGACAAAAAGCATGCAACATATGGGGAACCATCCACAACCCAGTGTTTCCAGAGGGCTGGTGAAGACAGTGTGAGAGAAGAATCTCTTGAGGAGGGGATGAATGCAATGCCAAGGAATTTTTGCTTACTCTTGAGGATAATGGAGAACACGGATGTGTTGGATTTTATTCAGGTGAGTAATGACAGCACCGTGTCTGACAGCCACTGAAGACAGACAGGGGCACCACAACTCTACGTGAGTGTCGTTCTCATTTAACAGGTGGAGAAACTGAGGCCTAGAGAGACAAGGGGGCTTGTCTGAAGCCACAGTGTGACTGAGTGGATTCTTCCTCCATAACCACCACTGTTCCTGCTTCTCTGTGCAGCAAGGGGGAGGCAGCCACAGTGCTCAGGAAGTGATCTCCATGAAAGTCAGAACAGCCATGCCGCCTGCCTCCAGTTCCAACACACCTGCTCACCCTGTTCCGCGACAGTCACTGTGCTAGTTAATGAAAGGTTCGAGGACAAACAAGACTTCTCCTTGCCCTTAAGAACTGGAGGCACAGAAAACACAATGCACAAACAACTTTTTTTGTTGTTAACTTTACTTACTTATTTTATTGCGCTTTGGGTTATGACACTGTATCTGTGTATACTGTATCTGGAAGCGTACGTTTGCAACTCTGCAAGTTTTTACCCCATCATGCCTATCACTAATGCACCCGTAATCTTCCACCACAGCCCATGGTGCCACCTCCCCTCTTTACTCCTCAGGGGGAGATTTGATAGACAGAAGAGGAGTAAGGGGGGTGGGGGTGGGTGCGACATAGCCACAAGCCGAGGTACAGGTGCCAGAAAAGACAAAGGAAGGCTTACTCTGCAGAGCCTCTGGGGAAGCACAGCCCGCCATTTTGATTTTGGACTTCTGTCTCCCAGGACTGTGCGAGATCAAATTTTCTGTTGTTCAGCTGTCCAGTTTTTCTTGTTACAGCAGCTACAAGAAACTAATACAGGGAGTAAACTCTTACTGCAAGACAGACCAGAAAGGACTGATGTTTGATTAACAAAGAAAGCACTTTTGGAGAAGCATGGCAGAGAGTCCCAATACCGATAAGCAAATGTTAGACTGGGAGGGGTGGGCTCTGATGGAGGGGTGGGTTCTGATGGATGGGTGGGCGCCCACTCCCGGTAGCTCTTCTGGGCTGTCTGTATCACAGCCTGGGGCATTCTTGCTCCTTCCTCAAGAGGAATGTGAAAACAGAGATCCAATTTTGCCCTGATATTTATGTCCACAGTTAGACCTGATTTCTTTCGATGTGATGCAAAATCTCTGAAGAATGGACATCAGTTCTCAGCAGCATGTCTGTGGGAGGATGGCTTTAGCTCGGGTTCAAGCGAGTGGGCTTGTGTTCAGTCAAGTTTAACAAAACTTTGCTAAATGTCTGTTCTATTCCATTCCCTGCAGTGAGCCTGGGGTCTTGGCCTCCACGCTGCTTCCACCTTAATGAATGGCAGCCGAGGGGTGGGGAGAGGAATGTGTTCTAAGTGTATTTGTGCATAGGTGCTGGGGACGTCATTTCACGTGTGATTTTGCACGTGCGTGTCTGTGCATGCACACCCGCACCTGTTCAGGCAGGGTACACACCTGCCTGTCTGTGGGAGTGTGTGCAGGTCTGCATGCATTTGCTTTCGTCCACACAAATGGGTCTGCTCCAGGTGCAATTTGCAGGTGTGTGACTTTTTTATTTTTGCAGGTTTTATCTGTCTTTAGGAAAACTTTTGTAGTCTTTGCACAAAGACGAATTGCTTTCCTTGCTGAAAGTAACCCATCTTCAGTTGCTATTTCATGCAGTCACAGAAGCATGTAATAGAGGACTGCGTGATGTATCTGGCTGGGCTGATGAGCTGTCTTCTGGGTAAGTCCGCCAGGTAACCTCTATCACGTCCTCCTTCCTTAGACCCCTCCACCTCCTGGTATTTTCTAGAAGGAAGCAGATTCTCTGTTTTGTCCCATTCTCTTTGTTCTGCCCCAGAGAGGCTCAAGCATCTTTGTCTATTGAGGTTCTGGAAGCTGCTAATCCCAAGTTAGGAATTGACAAGGTATCCTGTGCTTGAATCCAGGGGAGTCCGGTCCTTTGAAGAACCAACACAGAGCTCGTGAGTGGTATTGTGGGTTCAGAGTGAAGGATAGACTTGAAGGCATGCAAAGCCATGCAACTGAGGCCCCTCGTTCAGGCTGGGCCTTTTAATGGCAAAGCACTGAAAGGACTTGCTGTTCAACATTAGGAAATAAAACAGAAAACGCTGGTGGAGGGTGAGAAAGCTGGAAAGGAAGCAGCAGCAGATGGAAGTCTATATTCTAGTCTGAGTTCTCCTTCCCATTGCTGTGTGATGAGCCAGTCACATCTCTCTCTGAGCTTTAAAGGGCTGGAATGAGCCAGCTAGACCTTTGAAACACCTGCAAGTACTGGTGAAAAGGAAAATTTCCTGGACCCCACTCCAGAAGTCTTGAAGCAGAGTCTCCAGAGGTGAGGTCCAAGAGCATGCATTTTTCATCTGCTTCTCGGGTGACTCTTTTGCCCTCTGAATTTTGGAAACAAATGGACAAGTCTGCTTCTGCAGCCCCTTTCAGATACTGGGGGAGAAAATGTTGGCAGAGAACAGACAGAATGTCTCCAAGAAAAGAGTGCAAATTTACATCTTTCAAGAAATAGAAAAGAATAAACCTTTTGAGGACGAGCCACATCGGCCTGGGAGGAGAGAGAGCCTGGGGCCGGGTGTCTGGCCCAGAACGTTGAAGCCAGGCTGGCAGGGCTCCCGGAACAAGAACACTGCACCAACCTCTCCACGCCGATTCATCTCCCAGCCCCTAGAGCAGGGGAGTGCTCTGTCCCTCGAAACGTGTTGCGATTTTAAATCAGAGCGCTACAGCTGAAGAAAGAGCCACGTTGCCCCGATCTTGTGCATTAATACACTGAACTGTCATTTTCCAATTGTTGGGTTCTACGCTGGTTCACATAGGTGAGCCAGGCCGTCTGCATCATTAAGTGACAGTAGTAATAACGACACGACTTAAGGTTTTAGACATTTATCACCAGCTGCCATGCCTTGTCTTCATAGGAATTAACCCACTAAATCCTCAGCAATTCTTGGAGATAGGTGCTAATTATTATCCCCTTTTCAAAGATATGAAACTGCAGCCCAGGGAGGTTAAGTAATTTGCTCAAAGTAACACAGCATAGGGCTCCCACCAGCCTATAAAAGCCTACGTACAATCAGAAAAAGGTGCTCCCTTTTGAAGTAGAACAAAATGCTTGGGAAGATACAGCTCAACCAAGTCTACAGCTTGGCAAATGGTTGGCATTTTTATGTAAGAAAGAAGCAGCCCCTTGGTTCGGAGGGACTGAACCCCAAGTCAGCTTGTATGGGTTGGCAAACGCAAAGCAGTCTGAGCCCACTTATCCCTCTCCCTCGGGCTCGTGTGTAGTGTACGACCACACTGAGCGGCCCCAGCACCGCAACTAAGGGGCAAGAGTGGGGTTTGACCCTCCACTGCTGGACTTCAGAGCTTGTTCCTTTGGGGGCAACAAATTTCAATTCTCGGCAGCGTGAAAATACTGTGCATGGAAATGCATGGAAGAGAGCTAAGGCCAGGGGGTGCTCCCTGCTCAGTCACCAGCTGGCTGATTGCTCACAGGAACACCACTGACCCCTGAGTTTGGGTCATTGCAGTTTTAAATGATCTTTTCTCAACCAGATATTTTTAAGGTTCGAAAGGACATAAAGGAGGCCCTCAGACTGAATGCCGTACGGCTGAGGAGCTTGATAATCTGCAAATGAGGCTCAGATGGTCTTTGCCCTTTTCCACAGGCGGCAGCTACCTGATCAAAACTCTAACTTACAATCTGGTATTCCAAAATGGGTGGTCAAGAGAGAATCTTATGTTAAGAACTCATGAAACTCAACAGTAAAGAAATAAGCAATCTAATTAGTAGCAAATGGGCAAAAGACACGAAGAGACATTTCACCTAAAAGGATGTACAGATGGCAAATAAGCACACAAAAAATCTACTTGACATGATTAGCTAGTAAGGAAATGCAAATTAAGACCATAATGAGACTGAACTACAGACCCATTGGAATAGTTAAAATAAAAATAGTGATAACACCAAGTGCAGGTGAGAATGTGGAGAAAATAGATCACTCAGTCATTACTGGTGGGAATGTAAAATGGCACCACCACTCTGGAAAATTCTTTGACAGTTTCCTATTTAGTAAGACTTATAAACAGACACATACCCTATTGCTCTGCAACTGCCTTAGGAGCAATTTGTTCAGCGAAATGAGCATTCATGTCTATAGAATAACCTACATGTGAATGTTCGTAAAGGTTTCATTTCTATTATCCTTAAACCAACTTAATTGCCCTCCAGTGGATGAACGTTTAAACAAACGTGGTACATCTATGCAATGGAATACTATTCAGCAATAAAAAGGAATGACCCCCTATTACACATAACAACCTAAATGGATCTGAGGGGGCATTTGCTGTGAAAAAAAAATCAATCTCAAAAGGTTACGTGCTATATGGCATATTCCTGAAATAACAAAATGATAGAGATAGCTAGAGATGTCTAGGTGTGAGAGAGATGGGGGGAAAGAGGTGCATATGAAGAAGTTATTAAGTAGCAGTGTCAGAAAGCACTATGATGGGACAACACTGTATTCTAATTGTGGGGGTAAAAAAATCTATAGGTGACAAAAATTACTCAAGAACATATACACACACAAAAGCTCATATAAAACTGGTACCATCTGCACAGGTTCTGAGGACTTCTTGGTTGTGGTCTTTTATGAGAGTTGTGCAAGGTGCTGCTGGCAGAAACTGGGTAAGAGAACATATTGTCCCTGTCATTTTTTCCCCTATTTTCTGTGAACCTATCACAATTTCAAGATATTCGATTATGACTTATAATTAGGAAAAGTTCACACGCTCTGAGGGTACAGGAATTCAGTAATACATGAGTCTCACAAGTAGAAAATAATGCACTGAAGAGTGAAAACGAAGAAAGACATTTTGTATCACTGTATCTGACTCACTTTGTTTGCTAATAATAAATATGATCAGCAACAGTGTGTACAGGTAGACCTTATCCAGGACTGTGTCTCATTATTTCGAAATAAGACCCATATTAGAGAAATCCTCACACATGTGTGAAGATGCTAATAGCTACATGACTTCTAACAGTGAGAAGCTGAATATAAATGTCCATGGAGTTAGTTCCTTATCTTATGGAAATTCCACTTTATGGAACACTGGACATCAATTAACAAGAATGAAGGAGATATTGATGAGCAGGCATGGAAAGAGGCCAAAAATCTTGAGTGAAATAAAATCATAGTATTTTTAAGTAATTAAAATTAATTTAGAGAATAATAAATTCTCTGTTATATGTATATTGCTTATATAAAACTATATATAACATAATTATTTTTATTATTTTTTTACATAAGAAAACCAGAAAAACACATAAATACATGTATATTTGCTTACAAATGAAGAAAATGTTATATGGAAAAATGCCCCAAACTGGTAGTAGATGCTCAAAGATGAAGTCAAACATTTGCCAAGTACCAGCCTACACACTTTGCAGATATTATCTCATCAAATCTTTGCTGCAACCTCACGAAATAAACACTATATTATAAACATTCGTTTTCCAATATGGCAGCATGGAAGTCGGAAGTGACTTGCTCAGGGTCACACATCTGTGCTCAGTCTTACTGCACCTGCCTGATTCCTATGACAGTGTACTTACCTTTGACTTTGGACCCTCCTGTTGGGTCTGCTGGGAACGGTCAGTCCAGAATCTGAAAGAAAATGACTCACTGTTGGAGGAGACCACCATCTAGAATGCAAAAAGGAACTGGGGACAGAATGACTCAACAGAGCTGTTGTGTACCTTCCAGGTCTGCAGGCCTCTGAGGCCTCACTTCACTGTGCTCTTTGACCAGAGCTATAGCTGCAGTGCATCAGGCCCCGGTCTGCTCCATGAAAGCCAGTGACAGGACAGAACAGTCTGTCAACCATCCTCCTCTGTGGGATATGTATATACACATGGATATCATTTGTATATATATATACTCACAAATATAATACACAATATGTAATATATATTCCTCTAAAAATTTGAGCTTTCATAGCATCTCACATAGAAACCTTCCTGATTTCCCCACACCAGGTCTTCTATGTTATAACTTCCCTATGCACGGCAGAATTTTCTTTTGTGACATTTCAGAATCAGGTAATTAGTAGTGCAGTGGGATCTGTGACCAGTTCTGCCTTCTCTGGAAGGTGAGCTTTGGGAAGGTTGGGCCAAATTTATGCTAAATCACAGTGTTCTGCTCATCGCTTCCGACAAACATGGACACCAGGATCCCACATTCAAATAAAGTGTTCGTGGTATTACGAATATAATGAATATAATAATTATTTTGTGATTTGGGACCTTGCTTCACTTACTCATTCAAGGACTCATTAGCTGGCTTATCCCCTCCAGCAGATGAGGCTTTCCCAAGTGCTGGGAATACCCTGGACATTATCCCTGTCTTGGAAGACAAAGCTCGCCTGGAAGGGAGCAGCCCCACGGCAGGACTTCGGGGCTGAGTCTGCTGGCCCCTGGGGCCGATGCTGGACAAGTGGCCACTTGTACCTCTGAGGTCTCGCCAACGCTCCCGGGGATCCTGTGTATATTCCAGCGTGCTCCTGACACCTGCCTTTCACAGTGGCCTCAAACTTCCCTTCCAGGGCCCTGCTTGGCCCCATGGAAAAATGTTCAAGTTGACATCAGCAAAAAGTGCACCTGCCGGGGGCCATGCTACTCATGCTGAGTGACAAAAGTCTGGCGTGAGGGACACCCCTGAAAAATCAGGAGCTCCAAAGCTGGCCCCTGCCTGATCACCACTGTTTTGGCCGATGTTACTGTCACCATCTTGTAAAGGCATATTAAGTGCTAATTGGAAATTTCCCATGGGGGGGAATTTTAAGATTGGCTGTTTTACTAAACAAACAAAATAACTGGTTGCTGAGCAATTTTGATGACGAACCATTGATTGATAATGTGCTGTAATGTAAATTCAAGAAAACCAATATTGTAACAGCTGAGTCGTGGGGAGTATAGAGGGACTCCGTTGGTGTCTTTAAACATTGCTGGCTAAGTTCTGGGTTTGAGATAGGTTGGGGTTAGTGGCTCCTTTTGGGGATGGAATGGTAAGGAATAGATATAGTTTGGAGTTTAATTTTTGTATTTCCATTTTGCTTGGGGCCTGTGGTGGAACAAGCTAGTTGATTGTGATGGAGCTGGGTTATTACATCTGCCTCAATGTTTAGCATACGGATAGATACATGCTGTTGTGCACCTACCTGGCATAAACATGTTGTTTTGCACCAGTCCTAAGAAAATGTAACGAATGTTGTTCTGCTATTCTCAAAAACATGTTTTTGCATAGGGCTGGGCCCTGTTTTTCCTAAGAAAATGTTACAAATGATGTTTCCCTGCTTTCCTGCTTCTTGTGTGTGAAGTATAAATAAAAGACCTGTGAGCCTCTCAGTGAAAGATGTGGCACCCTAGAAAGAGTGTCTGTTTTCTCGTCCCCTCTCCCCTTTCCCTATACATTCATCTGCCCATGCTGTCTCATCAGGTGGGACCCTGGTTCATTGCCGGAGCTGGTCTACGGCATGCGCCCCTGTCCAGTGCCCTCCTCTGAGACCAGGAAGCCTATGTTCTGTATGAACAAGACGAGCTTGATCCCCGCATCATAGGGCCGTGGTGAGGACTGATGAGATGATGTGCGCTTCACCCACCAGGCTCCCCGCTGAGCCCCTGGTGCCTGCTCCACAGAGCTGAGGTCACCTCTCTTTGTGATGTGTCCCCCATCATGAGCTCTTGTGCTTCTTCCAGCCCCAGGTTGAACCTTGGGCGCCCTGCTGTCCTCAGGGCAGGTAAGGAGATTCACCTTTAATGCAGGTTCTGGGGTTTCTGAAGCTCATTGGTTAATCAGTACTCACCTGGGTTTTGAGAAAGACAAACCCAACATAGTCACGCAGCTGCTATTCCAAACCCTCAGGAGACTGAATTTTTTCCCCTTAAAAACAAAGACTTACTTCTCCATTTGAGTGACTAACAGCTGCTCCCCTCCCGCCCTCCTTTCCTTTCTTCCTCTCATCATTTTCCCCCCTCTCTGAGTTAGTTTTTAATATTCTCTCTCTTGTCATCAGCATCTTCCCGAACACCGGATCTGCTCCTAGGTTTTCTGAGGGTCACTCCCGTTCAAGGTCATGTACAAAGTGGTCATGGTAACAGCAACGCCTAAGTTTATCACAGGCGTATTACATGCCAGCGCATGGACCTTCATGCTAAGCTTTTCTACGTATTATTCAATCCCATAGTAATCCTGAAACAGGGGAGGAGGAGGACGCTCTGACCGAGACAGGGGTCAGAGGCCCCAAAAAGGCCCCCAAAGGCCAAAAGGCCACAAACCAGAGTCAAGGGCTATAGCAACAGGGGCTATAGCCTATCAGAGGACATTGCCCGATACAGGTCACTGTCTGTGGGTTCTCACCCGCGCGCACAATTGCAAGGGACTGCAGGCTACACCAACAACAGTCATGGGGTTTATTTACAAAC
>JAGFMF010011768.1:2831524-2842476 GCA_019455555.1 Galemys pyrenaicus
ATCCAGGCAGCACACTGCTACATAAAAGGTCTCTGAGGCAGGACTGCCACACTAACTTGCAGGGGAGCCAGAGACCACTCCTCCTGCCGGCTGCAGCCCGGTAACAATCCCACGAGGTAGGTACTACCGCTATCTCATCTTACAGAGAAGGACACTGAGTCACAGAGCCATTAGGCCACGTGCTTGCCATCTACTGGGAAGCGCTGGGTCGCAGTGGGCCCTTGACGGCCTCGATGCCCGCAAGTCTCAGCCCACAGCCCTGGCTGCCGCGTGGGTGTGAGAACGGCTCTGCTCTGCCACCGGCTCCGGTGTGACCACCGCCTGGTCCTTGACCTCTGCAGGCTACTTCGTCTTCTCGAAAATAGGGTTTCCGTTCTGGTGTTCTCACGAGGATCCAGAGAGCCCTGGCAATGCACACTCCTCATTAGGCGCTCCAGCCCTCCTCTTCCCCTGCAGAAGTGGTAAACGGTGCATTCATCCAAGACATGATACCAGAGAGAAACCCCTCGGATGCCAGCTGCCGAGGCAGAGAGGCTTGGAGACTTTCAGCCCACAAAGTGCTCTGAAGTCGCTCGAAGCTGCAGGAGGCGCCTCGTGGCTCTGACAGAAGGACGTTAGGGGCCTCCTGTCTGGGCACCATCACACGTTCTGTGGGGCATATCAATTATGCATTCTCTCGCCTCCATGAATATTTCAGGCGTCATAAGCATAAATAAAACATCCATTAATTAGGAGTTTGCAATCAGATCCTCTTTTCCCCATCCTCTCTGGCTACCAGCCTGCTTTCTAAGCCTGAGCATTAGGGCGCATGGTCCCCCATAAATCACTGAACACCACCCACCCATGGAGGTGTGAGCCCCTGGCCAGCATGGAACAACGGTCAGAGGGCCTGGCGTGCAGTCTCCAGGCAGCAGCACGAGAGCCACCGAGTCCTGCTGCTCTTCCTTTGTAGAAGAAATTACAATTATTCACGAGGTGCTGCTCAACTGAACGCCTGGATCCTTCCCCCACAGCAGGGACAGATTTCCTGGCCAGGACTTGCTACTGGAGGATTTAACTTTGGTTAAAAGCGAACAGCTCCTGCAAGGGGGGTTCATACACTTAATTACTGGGGAGTCTGGGCGCCCGCTGTGAGGCTGCCAACAATTGCATTAGGTGGGCACTCTTGCTCCTGCCGGGACGTACAGGTGGCTGGGGTCCATCACGCATCTCTGTTCACTTGGCCCAAGTGCCAGCCTGTGACCTCTACTCATGTCCTCAAAGCGTGGACTGACCAGTGCCTTCCACAGGTCCGTCGACACAGCAGGAGAAGCCACCCGCATTTCGGCACTGGTCACTTGTTCTGACAAGCTGAAGGCCCAGGGACCTATAAGAGTTTTGTCTCAATTAGTTGGCTTGGCAGGAAGGAGGCTGGTTCTTGGACTGCTCTCAGAGCTCCCTCATGCCAGGGTTGCTGTCCACAGAAGCAGGGGGACTGGCAGTGCAGGCTGAGCAAGGACTAGGAGGCTGAGAAGCCCGAGGAGGGCGGGGACCCACGGATCCGAAGCCATGGAGCTGGACTTTGACCCAGCCTGCCTGATCCCGAAGTTCCCAAGGTGCATGACCCAGTTCTTGAGATCGAGCAAGATATGCTTCATACTCAACTAACAGCCAGAGCTTTCTGTTGTGAGTCACTCCCAGTTCCCAACTTTCACTAGCAGGATGAATGCACGTCCTTTCTGGTCTAGAAAAAAATTGGCTTTTCTGTGACTGTAGATGTGTACCCCAACGTCTTTGATGTTTACTGTTCTGGCTCCTCCAAAGTTTTGCTCTGGGAATTCCATCAATTGCACCTGCACCCAATGCTGAGTTCTCTGCTGAGGGTCTTCGGTCTTAGTACTTGGCGTCCCTCATCCTCTGTGCAAAGATCTCGATTTCAGTAATTCGTGCATGTACTTGATGTGGGACCAAACCTGCACGTTCCCTTGACAACTTCAGAGTTAATTCATCTCGCCTCGAAAGCAACCATGCTCTCAGCACCACCAAGGAGGAAGGTGAGTGTCTGACATTCTGCCGGGCCAGGCGTGACTCCTCCCTGGGTCTTCAAGTCTTCAAGGTGAATTGCCACGTGATCGCCCTATTTGGGTCCCGACCTGCCTTTGCTCTTGGGGACCCTCGTCCCACCTTTCTAATGCCAGTTGGCAAGGAACTGGTTAAAAGCTTTTACCAAATGGGTGTTTTCATAAATTGCCAGTGCTGTGACAGCTGGAGCAACCTTTTAGGGAAGAAATTGGAATGTAACTCAAAAACTCGTAGGACTGTTCCATGTGGTTTTTTCAGTGAATTGACTGCTGGGGATCTCTCCTAAGGGAATCCTCCTTATCACCTTATCCTGCTTACTGTGTGCCTTCTCTCTGCCTCGCCGTTGCTTACATAAGCATCTCACTTGTATCCCCGACACTACCATGGGCAGACTGAAATACTGTACCCACAAAGACAGGAGAAGCACAGTCCAGAGGGTGAGTCACGAGGCCACCTCCGTTAGCTGCCAGGCAAGAAAGGACCCAGACTGCAGCCCTCAGACAATTGCCCACGCACTTGGCCACACGCCTCAGCAATGCTGTTTTGGAAGCTCCGTCTAATAAGTTAGAATGAATTTTATGGAAAGCTGAGTAATTATATGACTTGAGCACAATTAAAAATTGAGTCCATTCTGCCAGAATTTGAGGGATTCTTTTGATTAATGCTGGATAAAGGATCCCTTCTTCTAACCAGAACCTCAGGGCCAGATGGTCAGGATTCTGTAAAACACCAGACGGATTACCCGATGGCCCCATGTGTGCCCGTGTGTCTGTGTGACCTTGGGGCCTGTAAGTGACCAAGCAGAGAGGAGTCTCCCAGCTCCTGCAAACAGACACCGGATTTGTGTTCTCAGCAGCCAAATGGTTTCATGGGGACATTTGTCCATTCAGAAGCACAGGGCAGCTTGAGCCGTAGCAGCCCCAGCCCGGCGCTGTGATCACTTAGCAGCTGTGTGACCTTGGCCAAATCGCTGTGCCCTCTCAGTGTCACTTCTTCCATCTGTAAGTCGTGCATGAGTGGTTAGGGACTTGGTTCCCAGCAATGAGCTGAGTCTGGGTGTCACAGGAAGCGTGCCGTTAGAGGATCGGAAAGTCGGGTTCAGAGCTGTGCCAGTGGCCTCGGCGCCCCAAACCTCGGCGTGGCAGCTGCGGTTATCACTTTGACACACGTCAGGGTCACCCACCCCCCACACAACTCAGGCCAAGCACACGACACTTTTCTGTAGCGTATCGAAACGTAGAGTTCTCTGGTTTGTTGGTGGACAGGAAGGAGGGCTGGGCTACAGGGGAGCTCAAAGTCAGTCACCTGGCCCGGCCTCTGTAGGTTCTGCTCTTAGAGAACAGTTGCACCTCTGGGGGTTTATGTCTCACCTGCAAGTTCGCGCTGAACAGAGCGAAAACCTGGAAGGCTTAACGCTGCAGGCCTGGCTCGCCCGCCCCGTGCAGTCGTCGTTCGAATGCCCAAGACCATGGTGGATGCCAGGGCTTCTCAGAACCAACCCAAAGTAGCTGCTGAGGAGGTGTGACTTGACCAACGTGGGTTGAGGATGAGCCACCTGTGACCCTGGGCCCTCGTCCCCACCTTCCTAAGCTCTTTGTTTGCTTCCCCAAAAAGTGCATTTTCTCTGCCCCTTCTAGGGAGAAGGTGACTTTACACCCTGAGTGTTTCCCTTTCCCTTCCCAGGTCCACGTCTGCACTGCTGCTGCAAACACGTCTCAATCAGCTCCAGTGACAGCGGACGGGGTGGGGGGACCCCACTAGGGTTGGTCATTCTTGCTGGCAATCTGTTACAGGGCAGGGAGAGGGGCACCTCAGAACCCCCAAGCCTGCCCTCTCTGAGTGGGTTCTGCCATCCGCCGCATCAAGACAAACATAGAAGACCTTTAATGGAAAGGAATTTTAATACAATTAGGGCACAATACAGAAAGGACAAAGACTATAGTTACTAAGTTAAGCATCCAAAGTGACCCATCTCCTTAAGGATAAGAGTCCAGTCAAATAGGACTGGCCCAAAGCAAGGTCCTAAAGCTGCCACAGTCCAAAGGACCTTTCAGTGGAGACCCATAGAAAAGGGTCAGAAAGAGTCAGACAAATCTGGGAGGAAAAGAGCAAAATCAAAATCAAGATAAAAGCTGCCATTGTTAACCTCCCCACGGGTCTCTCACCCACATCTGTTCCAGCCAGTCCAAGAGCAAAAAGCAAGCACAGCTTCTTCACATGTCTCTGCTCCACGTGCCTCCTCCACGCCTCCTTGCTGCTCTCCATCCTGCTTCCTTCTTCCTCCCTTCCTTCTCTCTGCAGAATTTTCTTATCCCTGCTCAGCTCCACCCACTTAGGGCAGAACCGGGATTCTGGAACTTCCCCCTTTCCTGGGGAAAGTGTCACAAAACCACTATCCCCCTGTGCCGCAGTTTCCTCATTGCAAGTCGAGATATCTCTTGCATTTCTGTGGAGGAAACTGTCGGACAGGTGGAGGTACAGGGCTGTCCCGTAAGGGTCATCTCTGGTCACGGACCCACTGTGGCTGGTTGACAGGCGGGCAGGTGCTGCTGTGCCGCGCAGGCTCGCTGTGGCTCGGCAGTGAGGGGCTCGCGTTTTTTCTGCGCGCACCTCATCATCTGTGAGACGGCCCTGCCGACCTCCTAGGCTTGCTAGAGGTCAGTCAGTGAGGGGCAGCGGGAGAAGTTGCTTAGCTACGGGCGTGATGGACCACAGGCCGGCGAGGTCTGTAGGCTCTGCTTCCCGAGCGAAGTGCGGTGTCATCTCCGCGCGCACTGGTGGCTGATCTGCCGAGCCCAGCCACTGGCTGAAGCCCCCTCTCGGCCCCACCACGGCCCCTGCTCAGCTGTCTCCGAAAACCATCTACTGGGGGGGCCTTCCCAAACACCCCTTGCTGCTTCGCCTCTTCCTCTGCACCCGTCTGGTCCTGGGCCGCAGGGCCCTCACCCGCCTTCCCCTCCGCAGGCCTAACTGCCGCTGTTAAAGCTGGGGGAGACCGGGGTGCCGGGGGCCTCCTGGCTCTGGCCCTCACTTATCCCGCAGATGCACTTGCTGCACAGAAGGCGATTCTAGCGCTGGTGTTGCCCCTGGCTTTGTTCCCCACGTGCACTTGTGCCAATACCGAGGCCCAATTTTTTTCTTGAAGTCCATCTACGCCAATTCGCCAATTTAGCTGTGAAGGTGCGTGTGTGTTCGTGTGTGCGCGCATGTGCGTGGGTGTGAGCGCGTGTGCACACCCATTTGGTCTCATCAGCGCACATGTCTGGGGCCGCACTAAACCACTGTCTTTGAGAAAGAACCACTTTGCCATTCTGTGTCAAGCTGATTAATTCGCAGTGCAGCTATAATGAAAAACAAACCCCATTTCTGCCCTCTCCCTGTTACAGTCTGCATTTTCTCTGATTTTTTTCCTTCTTAATCTATCTTCAGAATCTTAACAGCTTGTGTAATCTTCCAATAATTCTATTGGACTTTCTTGTGTGACTTTCTCTGAGAAAATGGAAAAAAAAACCATCACTCTGTCTTCTCATAAATTCTTAGAGGTTGTGCCTAGTTTCTCAATTTATAGACTGTCTTAAAAGAAAATCTCAAAAACGTTATCATACTTGATTCAATCTTGAGCCTCTTATTTTGAAAGCTCCTAATGTATTTCATGGAAAAGATCATTACAGTTACCACAGGATTTATTCTGTGCCAATTGCTGGTCACTGTTCCATGCATTTTTACATGTTTTAACTCATTTAAACTACAACTCTAGAAGAAGGTACTGTTTTATCTCTATGTTAAAGATGATGCAACTGAGGTTCAGAGAGGTTAAGAGACCTTCCCAAGGTAACACAGCTGTTGATGTTAGCATTTGGCTGGGCTCCTGTACTTATCCCAAGGCTGTTTCATCACATCACAAAGCAGCTAGTGTAACAGGGTGGTCCCCAGGAAAGGGGGAAGTTCCAGAATCCCGGTTCTGCCCTAAGTGGGTGGAGCTGAGCAGGGATAAGAAAATTCTGCAGAGAGAAGGAAGGGAGGAAGAAGGAAGCAGGATGGAGAGCAGCAAGGAGGCGTGGAGGAGGCACGTGGAGCAGAGACATGTGAAGAAGCTGTGCTTGCTTTTTGCTCTTGGACTGGCTGGAACAGATGTGGGTGAGAGACCCGTGGGGAGGTTAACAATGGCAGCTTTTATCTTGATTTTGATTTTGCTCTTTTCCTCCCAGATTTGTCTGACTCTTTCTGACCTTTTCTGTGGGTCTCCACTGCAGGAGGCCAGAGAGGTCTGCTGCGCCATGTGGGTCCCCTCCCTGGCCGGGGATCAAAGTCAGGCCGCAGGGGTGATAGCCCTGAGACTTAACCCTTAGTCCACCAGGGAGGCCCATTAGTTGAATCTTTATTACCTGCTGAATATCTTGAAAGGTACTTTATAGTCATTTTTGATGGTTCTCAAACCTGGTTCTCAATCACAGTTTCCCAGGAATTTAGGGAAATCTAGCCTCTCCAGCCTCCATCTCTCAGCTACTCAAGAATAGAAGTGAGAACAGGAGCCTGCGGTGTGAGTTCTCTTCAGTCTAACTGCTGGAGAGGTCCCGGCAGCTAGGTGGGGGGTTAGGAACATTTCTCTCCTGCTCTCAGGACAAATAACTGCTGTACTGCAGCAGCCCCCCGCCCCCCCCAGGCCACCCCCAGGGGCAGAAGCAACAAGGAAATGCGCATTTATTCAGATTGGCGCTGCCTGGGATCTCTCTGCTGTCCTTTGTGTGGGCCTCTAAGTGTAGCTGCTGCAGCTGGATTCTGACTACAGCTTCATTTAACAGAGGAGACACTGGGCTGAGAAGGTCCTGGGTTCATCTCCAGGTCACACAGCAGGGCCAGAGATGCCCTGGGGAGAAGCCCTGGGGTGTGTGTCTGTGGGATGCTCCAGGTACTCCCACAAGCACCTCTAATTCGCCCTCACTGTGGCAGCTGTCGGCGCTCACAGTAAGGTAACCAAGTCTGTAAACAGAACTGGGGAAGAACAGCACAGAAAATTAAGATCTGCCTGTTTTCCTTCACCTCCATCTGTCCTCTCGCTTGGATGTTCTTGTGGCCTGCTGAACCCCGTGCAGGGCAAGCCGAACCCCTCTAATGCATTATCCGCAGAGCAGGCAGGCCGATTACAAACAAGTACAAACTGAGGTTCTGAAGCCTAGTTAATTAATCTGCCGCCCATGGTGATTTCCTGCTTGTGCTGTTGTACTGCCGTTGCAGTGGGGCCGGCTGGAGGGAGATGGGACAGGCAGGGCTCATGGGGTTTGTGTTGTGACTTCCTGTCTATAATTGTGTCAGAGTAAGAAGACAGACAGAAACCAGATAGTCAGATAACAGGTAGACAGATTCAGGGCTCAGAACTCACTGCTCCCGTTGCTATTCATCCCAGCCTGTACACTCTAGCTTCCTGCTACTTCTCCAGCACTGCTACTGTGGAAAAAATATTGCTGCATAATGGATATGGGATGCCTCCCCAGTCACAGAGTTTAGCCTAAGTGCAATTAACATACCAATGCAGGTGCAGTTAACAAGTTAGATGCGTGGCCAAGTCTCAGCACTCCTAAACAAAGCTGCATTTCGAAGGGTCAGATAAAACTGGTCAGGCTGGTCTGTGTCCTTGGAAAATTATCTCCCTGCAAAACTCCCCTTTTCCTCTGGGAACGAGCCTTCAATCATATGGTTTTGTATATATTTTTTTTACCCATGTAGCAGTGTAGAGATAGTGAAGAATTAAAGGAGTTTCCAGCCTTTGTTCTGGGCCCAGATTTTCAGAAAAGGTCCGTGTCTGGGTTCATATTCATATGACTGTGAAATAAAGTGCCTTCTCTGCAGAAATCCTGAGTACTGCCTGGTTTCTCCTTCCGTAGCCTGGGTTAAGAGCCAGAGTGATTCTATAACACTACCACCTCCCCATGATGCTCCAGCCAACCTGTCTGCCTCAGGGCCTTTGCACTTACGATCTCTCTTCTGGACATCTTGGGTATGCCTGTGGCTAGCTCCTGCTTCTTCAGGTGTCAGCTTCAATGTTGCATCTTTATGTCCTTCTCCTCTTTCTCTCTCCATTCTCCCAGAGTGGGCAAACTTTGCAAAGGGCCACAGTAAGTATTTAGGCTTCCTGGGTGACCTAAGGCCCTGTTACATGTTATCATTTTTGCTTACAATTTAAAATGCAAAATAGTCGTCCTCAGCTGGTGGTGTGTTGACTCTGGATGTGTCTAGCTCCGTCTCCAGACCCGATCTACCCAGCGTCCTCTAAGATGGCTCCCCACACTCTGGCCTGAGTGTGCTGCCTCCTTTCCCACGAGACTGTGGGCTCCAGAGCGGGTTACACAACACGGGGTGTTCTGTCCTTTGCTTCTTCTCTGACGTGACAGTGATTTTAATGACAGGTAAATCAGGACCAGAATGAGAGAACGCGCCCTCTATCACAGTGATAAACACAAGCTCAGAGCTCTCTGCCTAAATGCAAGTGCTACTAACCCCAGGGTCTCCTGGAGAAGAGAAGGAATCTGTTCACTCCACAGATCTCACCCACCGATCCTTTGACCAGAATCCATTCAACCAAATAGCCATGCCTCCAGCAAACATGCCCTAGCTGCCGCCTCCTGTGTCTGTCAGGTGCGGGCAGCGTTAGCTCTGCTCATCCTCTTATTGAGGGAGACAGTCCTCGGAATTACCCTGGCTTGCCAGAGAGGACGGTGGTGGGGTGGCCACCCACCAGACCAGGTGGGGGCTCCCCCGTCACATCATTTCAAAGTTTCAGTAAGAAAGGTCAAACATGACACGCGGGAGGGAGTGTCAGTTACGCGGGTCTCTGGAATTTTCTATCTAATGGAGTTCTTTTCTGCACATTCATTGCTTCATCTCCGAAAACAGACAGCTCAAAAGTCTTGATGGCACTTCAGGAAATAGGCTCTCAGGCTCTGGGGAGGTCACGTGGGCTTGACATTGGAATAAGGAATATTCATCGCCTTTTGCAGGTGCGGGCAGGGAAGTGGCTCCCATCGGGCCCTGGGACCCTGCGTGGGGTGCTCTCGTGTCGCACATGGCGCAGGTGAGAGCGGCAGGTGACCTGGGCGGCCCCCACACAGCAAGCAGCATCTTCAAGTCTGTGGTGCCAGAGAGTCACGCCTGGCCTGGGCAGTTCTGTGCCGGCGGTAGGGGACCCACAGACTCATTCCCGCCTCTCGCCCATCATTACGGGGGCAGAGAAGCTGCACGTCTTCACCTGACTCTCGGCTGACACCCAACCTGCGCGTATTTAATACAGTGTGGTGGGCTGGAGAGAAGGCCACGCCTGGAGCCCACCATGACCACCCCATCCAAGTGTCCTTCCCCAGCCTGCCCTTTGCACTTGATTTTGCAGCCTTCCTCCCACTGAAGGGCTTTTGCCCACACTGATGCATTGAGACATTGAGTGTCGGAGAGGCGGGCCATCCATCAGGTAAGGTAGTACATTCAGAGGCCGATTGCCCTGAAAATACCACACTACCTCCACGCAGTTTATAATAAAATAGCAGATTGCAACATGTAATTTTATTTTCAAAATTATACACATTTATGTAATGCTGAAATAAATTATTTTTATTGTGTGTTCGCTCTCACCCTCTCCTTTAAGATTTTCTTACTCATTCTCTTCTACTCTAGAGCCCTGCTTTTCTGATACCCTGAACCTGTACTTAAGATGCCAGTTGGGAATGTGATCAACTAGGGGTCAAGCTTGGGATTTTTAGAAAAAGGAAGAAGGAATTAAAGGAGTCCAGAACAAGGACTTTTCAAAGAAGACCGGTCTCCAGGACAACATCCTCCTCCTCCTTCTCATCATTACCACCAACTTATCACCATCACCATCAGCACCACAACCATCATCATCATCATCATCACCACCATCACCACCAACTTATCATCATCATCATCACCACCACCACCACAACCATCATCATCATCACCATCACCACCAACTTATCATCATCACCATCACCACCACCACCGCAAACATCATCACCATCATCATCACCAACATATCATCACCACCACCACCACAAACATCATCACCGCCATCACCACCTCCACCATCAATCATCACTACAACCATCAGCAGCAGCAGCAATCAGATCAGCATTGTCATTATTTTTAAAGTAATAATAGGAATAATGGTAAAATCATCCATGTTGACTATGTCTAACGAGGCAGGTGCTTCACTGCATCCTTCCCAGAATCTAAAGAAGTAATTTGATCTTCACTTTACAAAAAAGTAAAGCTAACACTCAGAGACATTGCATTGCTGCCCAAGGTCACTAGCAGCTAGAGACAAAGTTCATATTCAGGTCACCTGCTCCTCAGAGTCAGGTGACCCCAGCCCTGAACAAACACCAGCAGCTGCTTTCCGCAGGGCTTCCTGATAAGGAAGGAAAACAGACCTTCTCTGTGTAAGCCACACCCTCCTTGCAGGGAGAGCCACACCTGGGTGAGCCCGATGATCTGACCCGAAACAGGTGCTCTGCAGCTATAGGGCGAAGGCACTGGAAATACCAGAATGTATTTTGGTGAAGATAGAACTTCATGGGCAGAAGGACCCACAAGTGGCCTGACGTCTGTCCACTCGGCTCTGGGGGAGGAGGGTGCTTGGGCTGGGAGCACATGGGCACATCCCAGGACTGAGAAGTGCCCGACCTCCCTGGAGTGCTCTGTGTTTTTAGGGGATGGGTAAGTGATTTGGGCTTGGTTCTGTAACAGGGTCATCCCAGGAAAAGGGGAAGTTCCAAAATCCTGGTTCTGCCCTAAGTGGGTGGAGCTGAGGAGGAAAAGGAGATTTCTGCAGAGAGGAGAGAAGGAAGAAAAAGGAAGATGGAGAACAGCAAGGAGACCTGGAGGAG
>JAGFMF010011768.1:2842962-2871078 GCA_019455555.1 Galemys pyrenaicus
TAGTAACTATATTCTTTGTTCTTTCTTTATTGTACCCTAGTTGTATTAAAGTTCCTTTCCATTAAAGGTTTTATGTGTTTGTCTTAATGCAGCAAATGGGAGAACCCATTCAGAGAGGGCAGGCTTGGGGGTTCTGGGTGCTCCTCTCCCTGCCCTGTAACAGTTCCCCTCGCCCTACTTCCTCTGAGGAGCAGGGACAGAGATAGAGCAGGATGTGCAGAGTGTGTGTGGGAAAGACTATAAAATAGACCTAGTGTAGGGTGAACGGACAAGTTATCAGGCTTTTCCGCCCTACGCCACTGACTTGATGATGGACACCTGAGGTCCTGCACGCACGCCTACATGGGCGTGCGCAGGTGGGTGCACCTGGGCTGAGACACAGGGCATTTAAGGGCGGCGTCACGAGGACTCCAGCAGAAGAGAAGTAGAGAACAGAAGGAGGAGCAGAGGACAGAGAGCCCAGAAAGTGAAGAAACGCTGGGGGCTACGAGGCCTGCCAAACTCCTGGCCCCGGGCCCCCCCGCCTGCCATGTACCTGGTCGCCTCTGATATAATGATGTAATTAACGCCTAAAAAAAGCCACCGAGGGCCCCAGGAGTCCTCTTTGACCCGTCTGCTCAGAATCATCGAGAACCTGCTCTGTGCCTGCTGGCACCACACCTAGTCTCCCCTTATTCTCGGCCTCACTTCCTGTAATTTCAGTTACATGTGGTCTGAAAATATTTGATATAATTAGAGAAGATAGATAGATAGGTGATAGATAAATATGTAGACACACATCTAGATAGACAGGAAGTCATGGAGTTTTATTACAATATATCGTTATATTGTTCTACTTGATGATTCCTTGCTAATCTCTTACTGTGCCCCATTTATAAATTAAACTGTCACAGGTGTGCTTGGACAGGAACAGACACTGTGTGCAGACACTTCGGGGTGATCCACTGGGGTTCTTGGGAGTTATCGCTTGCAGAGTGGGGGCCCCTTGCAGGCTGACTGGGACTCACAGGGGAGCGACCCAGGAGACCCTCAAGGGAGGGTGCGAGGGGCAGGGCCCAGCCCTCATATGTGTCCTTAAGGAGTTAATCTTTTTTTTCTATTTTTTTAAATTTCAGGTCCACTTTCCACATCCCCAAAAAAGCCCACATCTCCACCAGCTGAATGTGAATCAGCCCCACACTCAGAGTACAATTGGCGTCGTGTTCTTTACTTAATATCAGCAGTAGTAACGTTCAGCCCCAAAAAAGCCCCAGTAATTACAGGCCTGTTTTCTCGGCTGTTATTACTTGCATGTAACAATGCACCTGCCACGTTAATTGCGCCCTTTTAATAAACATCTCCTCCAGCCAACCAACCAAAAATGCACTGGGGGGAGGGGCTGTGTTACAAGGAGAGGCTTTTCTCAGCATCTTCAGGTTCTCCAGAATGCAAAGGTGAACTCATTCTTCCAGGCTGCAGAAACCTCCAGGGACCATCATTGTTTTTTGTTAAAGAAGCAAACAACAAAAAACCCAAACCAGAGGCAAAGTAAAGACTCCTGGGAGAAGAGGAAGCTGGAAGTCGCCGGACCTCCTTGCCTGGTGTTCCAAGTCACAGCATCATCTCGAGGTTGAGGTTCTGGGAGGCAAAACAGAACAAGATACACGCCCCCCGCTCTGCGGAGCTGGGTGTGCTGGGACAGCCCTCTGCAGGGTCCTCGACTGTCCACAGAGACAGCACACCGCCCAGGCCTTCCTCGAGGGCGCCCTCCTGAGCAGAACGCTGCCACCGTCCCCCAGATCTCCCCAGGCCTCCCCTCTATGTCTGTCCTCATCGCCTTCATAAAGACACCAGTCATGGGAATAGTCACGGTGCAACCACCTAATGACCTTGACAGTGACCCATCTCCAAATATAGTGGCATCTCCAGGTACGGGGCTTAGGACTTTGGCCTATGGACGGGAGCCAACCCCCAAAAGCCCCACAGAAGAGGGCATCGCTCGGTCACGGGATAGCCGTGAGTTTAGTGTTAACCGATGCTTCCAGTTTTCCAAAGTGATTGTGCCACTTCAAGTCCCGCCAGCAGTGTGTGTGTGTGTGTGGGTGTGTGGGTGGGTGGATGGGTGTGTGGTGGGGTGCCCTGACAGCTCCTGTGTGGGTGTGTGGGTGGGTGTGTAGTGGGGTGCCCTGACAGCTCCTGTGTGGGTGTGTGGGTGGGTGGGTGGGTGTGTGGCTCGGTGCCCTGACAGCTCCTGATGAGTCTTATCTTCGTGTGGGCCAGTCTGAGGTCTGCAGTCCTCAAGGTATCTTAATGAGAATGGTGGTAGCACATCAGCATCACTAAGAATACTGAGCACCGTCATGTTTCCATATTGATGTTCAGGTTAAATGACTTACCCAAGGTCACACAGCTTATAAATGACAGAGCTAGGGCTCTGACTCAGCTCCACCTGACTCTTATTTGTTGACATCCTGCCTCCATGGGTCCCGGTCTTTCACACTTCACCTTCAGGACCTCTGATGCTCATGATGCTGTAAGATGAGTCTCATTAAGGCCCATTTTACAGATGAAGAAACAAATACACTTGCCAGGTCATGTGGGAGTTGACCCCTATGTGATTATGACTCCCAACTCCATTTTGCTATTATTATTATCTATAATGCTCCATGAAGTCGCAAATGCAACCATACATGGCCTTGCCCTACCTTTGAGGGACAGGTCCATCCGCCAGAAAGTTCTCCCCGCATGAGTTGAAATTGGCCTCCTTGCAACTTCACACAGTTGCTTCCAGTCCACAGCCCGACAGTTAGCACTTAATTACATCTTGTCTTCTATTGTGCGCTAATTGTCTCTTGTGGCTCCTCCCTTCTCTCTGGATCTCTTGCCCCCTCCTCGAAGGCAGAGACCCAGTCTTGTAGGTGAACACCTTGCAGAAAGGCAGAGCAGGCGCTTACTTATGAAATACATACTTGTTGATGTGAAGTTCCCACCAGGATTTCCCCCTTGGGGCCTCATCCCAGGTGTGTGGAGACAGTGTAGGAAGGTCACAGGGGATTTGCAATTTAAATGTGCATACAATTTGTGATCATTTGCATACTCCCTCAACAGACTGTGCAGTCTACACTCAGCAATTTAACGTTTAAAACGACACCGCTTCCCTGCGGCTGTCATTTCTTCTCTCCGTTCTTTCCTTCTTCAACACTGTGCATTTCAAATCAGGCCTGGGAGTTCACACCCTCGGTGTGACATGAGCAGCGCTCAGGGGCAGGAGGAGCGGTCAGTAGGCCTGTGCGTGTACTTGTGCTTGCTTGAGGGAACCGGATGTCTGTGCCTGCAGCACTCCACGACGCAATGACGCAATGACGCATCTCGCACTGACGCAATGACGCATCTCGCACTGCTCTGTTGGTGGCCTTTGTCGTGCCCTTGCTGAGGTGTCTCAGCTGCAGTTATTCACTTGGAGTTGCAGGGTCGGAAACCCTCCTCATGTCAGTTTAAGCCGAGAAAGGGAATTTGAAATCCTTGGCTTCTGTAACGGAACAACCTGAGGACCGCAGACTCTGGATCTGTGGATTCAGAGGACCTCAGACTCTGGATCTGTGGATTCAGAGGACCTCACCGAGAGTTAGTAAGGATCTCTCCTCCCTCTCCCCCATTTCACGCTCAGTTCTGGTGGAAAGAGCGTCTCTTGATCAACAGAGGAAGTAAAATTCTCAAGACTGCAGCTCACTGGCCCAACATGGTCATGTGATGATCTTAGACCAATCACCACGCTGGGAGAAAAATCTATCCACTGGCTTCTTCCTGAGTGAGTCCCGTCCCCCAAGCCTGTGGGCGTGAGAGTGGATGGGAAGGTGCCTCCTTCAAGGACATTCAGGGACTCTCACAGCTCACCCCTGTGGTCCTACACGGTCATCTCTCTTCCTCACCCCATGCTCCCTGAGCTCAAGGAGACCCTGGGAGTCTCAGCATGGAAAAGGACAGGCAGAAGAGCCCTTCAAGGCACTGTAGCTCCCAGCTGCTGCAAACTGCGGAGTGTTGGGATGACAGTGACGAGCGAGCAGAGACATGGTTCTTGCCGCCACGGGCTCACGGTCACGCTGCGGGGGAGGGGGTACAGAGGATGCACAGCTGACTTTCCCGGAGGCTGCTGGCCATTGAAGAAGGGTGGACGGCTCCTGCTTGTAGATGGAGCAACAACACCACCTTCCACCCTCCTTGTAAGTCGTGCACCCTCAAGGCAGCTTCTAGGTTGGATGCCTCTAGTAGCTCTGCTCTTCCCCCAAATAGAGAAGGAAGTGCAAGCCCCCGAAAGGAAGCACACCGCCAACATGCCAGCAAGCAATGACGCTACAGCCCTCCGTGCAGATGCCACTCGTGTCATTAATTCTCCCACAGCCATGGAAGGGCAGTCATGTTTTGTAGACCAGGAGACAGCCTCTCGGAGGTGAAGCGGCTGGTCCAGTGCCGAGTGGTGGTGCCGGGCTCTGCAGTCAGCCAAAGCCAGGGAGGTGACTCAGTGTCTTCGCATCTGGGGCTGGGTCAGGACTCACTGCTTGAGCTCGTGCTCCGAACCCCTGGGGTGTCCCCTCTGTCCTCAAGCTGTGTTCCTCTTTGTGGTTACTCTGATGGGTCACTAGACAAGGACCCTTGTAACTGGGCAAATAGGAGTCAGCAGCTTTGGTCCAGAGGGAAGAATAGGCGTCCTTTGTGTTCTCCTTGAAGCCCTGACCCAGAAATGCCAACCTTCTTTCCAGAAGGTATTTCTGTCCCCTCCATCACTCATCACTAACCCTGATCCAGAAGGTGGTGATGGCGTAGTGGCGTGTGGCCAGCCCCGGGCCCTGGCTGGGTGTGCGTGGCAGCCGAGATCTGGCCTATTTTGCTTGAGTGATGAGCCAAGACCTGCTCGCAGGCGTTGCAGGGTGTTGTGAGGGTGAGGGAGGGACGAGAATGACCCCACATGTTTCGTCTGAACAACTTGAAGTTGTCATTTACTGAGAGGGGGAGACGTTGACCGAGGCAGTCTTTGAGCAGGGCAGAGTTAAGAGTTTGGTCTGTACCCATATAGTTCAACGTGCTTATTGGACACCAGGAGGTGGTACTAGAGCCAGCTGGACACGGGAAGAGGATGAGGCTGGAGAGAGAAGTGTGGCGAAGGACATCACGAGGCCGTATTAAAGGCCATGGGATGGGAGCTAGGAGCGGGTGGGTAAAGAGAAGAGAATGAGCTTGAGGACAGCCCGGCAGCAGCCAGCCCCGGAGCACAGGACCCTGAGAACAGCAGGGGGGGCTGGGAAACGTGAGGGTGAGACGGGAACCAGGAATGAGAGCGCGGAAGGCAAGTGAAGAGGCTATTTTGAGAAGGAAGCAATAAATTGCCGCTAATGCCAGGCTCAGTGGGGTTCGATGAGGGCTGAGCATTTACCCTGTGCAGTGTGGTTTTGGCACATTACACATCGCCGCAGGGGCAGCTTGCGGGAACTGGGAAGAAGCAGTAGAGAACGGGAAGGAGGCAAGTGGAGACCGTCCTTTCTACATATTGGTAGTAACACAGGACCCAAAGGGGCAGACCAAGGAGGACTTTTCCCAAGATGAGAAATGCTACAACACGTCTGAGTTCTGATCCAGCAATACAGCGGGGAGGGCGATTTTAAGATACAAGAGAAAGACCGGGCCGTTGCAGGCGTCGTCCTGTCTCTGCACAGGCTAGAGGGGGCGACTCAGTGGCCAACGGGGGCGTTTGGCCTTGGACAGCAAACCCAGTTCACACTCTCCTCCCCCTGGTGGCCCCACCCCACGCATTCTTGCTTTTTCTCCTCCGAACTACTTCCAACTTCTTGAAGAATGTGCCTGTGTGAGAGAACAAAGCTGGGACAGAACACTTGCTATTTCTGCTAGCGATAACCATGAATTAGAGGGAAGGGAGAAGTAGGAGGTGACAGATGACTTTGTCTGAGCTACTGAATTTAGGTGTGTGTGCTGTGCAGGAGCCTGTGAGATCACCTTGCTGGGATGTTTTCAAGGTTGGGAGGAAGGAACTTCCAGAAGGAAGTTGAAATGAACAAACACCACACAAATGCAAGGGACAAAGTGATCTAGGACGTTTACAACAGACCTGGCATTCACGTGGTTTCCCCAGCTTGAAAACAGTTGCCATTTCCTAGGCTCCTTTAAAGGTCATGTCTTTACCTGCGGTGTATTTACATTTAATGCAGTGAATGTAAACTGAGAGCTGGGCGAGAACCCCCTCCACCCAGAGGTGGAGAAGAGGGGCCCTCTACCTTGGGGAGTGAGAATTGCGGAAAGAGCAAGTTTACCTTGATGTCAAATTGTGTGCAAGTCTGGAGAGTGAGGCTCGAATTCTCTGGAAGCTCAAAGGTTGGTTATGTGGGGCTGAGGAGTGGCCCCTCAGGGCGGCTTAAGAAGTGCACCTGGGCGGGGGGCCTCCCTGGTGGCGCAGAGGTTTGAGTGCCGCACTGTGAAGCATCCAGTGCACAGCAGCTTTTATCTTGATTTTGATTTTGCTCTTTTCCTCCCAGATTTTTCTGACCTTTTTCGATGGGTCTCCACCGAAAGGTGCTTTAGACTTGTGCAGGTTTGGGGCCTTGGCCTTGGGCCAATCTGGTTTGGCTGGCTTTTTACCCTCGAGGGGATGAGTATAACTTTGGATGCTTGATTTAGTAGCTATATCCTTTGTCTTTTCTGTATTGTTCACTAATTGTATTCAAGTTCGTTTCCATTAAAGGCCTTACATGTTTTAGCGTGATGCAGCAGGTACAGAACCTATTTAGAGCAGGCAGGTCTGGGGGGTTCTGGGGTGCCCCTCGCCCTGCTCTGTGACATTAGACGGCATGGACATTGAGAGAGTGTCTTAGCACAAGATGCTCTGAAGCTGGGGGTGGGGGAGCAAATGCGAGAAGACTCAGACCAGGGCGTGCAGGCCACAGAGCCGCCCCTCCCAGGTGGGCTTCTTCCCCTTGCTGAGTCTGGACGTGCAGGGAAGGTGTGAGGGTGCAGGGAAGGGGAGGTGCGGTCACCAGAGGAGATGCCGTTTCTCCTCCCTGAGGAGTATTGGTGTCAACACCCCACTTAGCCTCAGCAAAGAAACAGTAAGAGAGCCCTCCACGGACCAGCTTCCCCTCCACCGAGGGCTCTTCAGCGGCGCGCTTCCGCTCACCCTGATTTTTCCAAGTGTCCTTCCCACCACATTCCTCTCCAGGCTGCAGTTCTGTTGTGTCGCCCCGTCATGTCCCATCTCCAGGGATGTTTTGGTGTCCTTCATAGGCACGGGGCAGCTGCCTGCTTGTCTCACTTTTAAAAAATGGCCTAAAACATCCTTTGCTTTATTCACGGGCTGTAGTCTGAGCACAGGCATGGTGAGGACAACGTGGGTGGGCGCCTTCTGGCATCAGGTGGTGGATCAAGGGCAGAGATGAGCCTCGGAACCGGCTTGTGCTTCCTCCAGCAGGGGGAGGGGCTCCCCTGGCGAGCACCCTGAGAGGGACCACAGAGCAGAAGCTCTAGCATGTTCGCAACGCGTTTCAGAAGCCACTTTCGCCGCCTTCCTTTCGTTAGGAGCGGGTCAGAGGTCGGCCCGTATTCAAAGGGAGAGGACACGCCTGGATGGAGAGTGACCAGAAGTGAGACAAGTGGACACGCAGATGTGGAACTCACCTAGTCCACCGTCTGGCCGTGAGTTGCTTGTGTTGCCACCACTTATGTGATAGAGAAGTTGTCCCTGTCATGTATCATGTTTCCCTCCCCAAGTATTCCACCCATTAGAGAATCAAGTATAACCCTCTTGTCAATCTAAGCCGGGTCCAGATCACACCATCTGAGCCCTCCTTTCAGCATCTTGCCACCCCAGGTCCCAGGCACGGAACCTCACAGAAGTCAGGAAACAACTAGAATAAAATAGTATTTGACTCCCTGATTTTTTTTAAAGATTCATTTATTTATGCACACAAGAGCTGGGGATACAGGCCAGAATCGCGGGAGGTGAGAAGATTCACCAGACAAGAGTGGGGAGCAGAACAGGCAGATTGACCGAAACACACTGCTGAGGGGAGCAGCGGGGAGGCAGGAGAGGTCTGCTGCGCCATGTGGGTCCCCTCCCTGGCCGGCAGCAGGGATCGAACTCGTGCTGCAGTGGCTGCGGTTTGCACCATAGTGCGTTGCTTAACCCACTGTGCCACCAGGGAGGCCCGACTCCCTGATTTTTTTGTTCTGGTTTGCGACATGTGTTTATTTTCTTCCTTTTAGAGATCCTTTCTGTTTTTCAGCAGTACTGGCTTGCCACGTGTGGCACTGGCATCGCTTGCTCTTCACGTGGATTTTTGAAAAGCAAAAATTTTTTTAAGGAAAAGAGCAAGTCAAGAAGCGCATAGGGAGAACTGGGCAATGGCAAAGATGAGGAGAGTAACAGAAAGGCGGGCACGCCGGCTGAGCAGCGAGTGGGGCAGGCCCCACACCAGCACGTGAAGTAAAGTAACCACTTGCAAAATGCGCCCTCTGGCCTGAGTCCATTGATGGGAAATGCACAGAGAAGGCACATCGAAGGAGGCAGCTTAGTGATTGCCTGCAACTGGGATGGGGGTGGAGAATGAGAGGGGTTTCCGGGGTGATGGAAATGTTCTAAGATTAGATGGTGGTGATGGGTATACAATGCGGTAAATCTAGTAAACCTCGCTGGCTGGGACAGTTAGGACAAGTTAATTTCAGGGTATGTAAATTATACCTCAATAAAGCTACTTACAGTGGTGAGAGTGCACGGCCCGCCTGGCGTCCTGGGGACGCCGAGCAGGAGCAGGAGCCTGGCTTAAGATCGTGCCCATCTGAGCTGCCCACTTTGCAGGGAAGGGCGTGAGAATGGCCCATCAGGGCTGGCTCAAGACCACGCTCATCTGTGCGGACTTGTTTATAAACAGTTCAACTTAGAGGCACAGAAGCTGCTAGAAAGGAGCGAAGCTACCCCCAGAGCAGAGGTAGGACCACTCTGCTCAGCACTAGCTCATGGCACAGACCGCTCCGTGGGGCCACCGAAGGCTCCTCCCACGCTTTGTTTAGGATAAAAGGTCAAGGTGTAAACGCAAACATCTTGGATGAAACCTCTAGGGGCAGAGATGGGGCGAGACAAGGCCCGTGGAGCACGGGCTACGACCGTGGCCGGGCATCTGTCGCGCGTCCAGAGTCTCGGGACCCTGGCACAAAAGGGGCTGCAGGGAACCAAACCCCCCGCAGACTGGAGGGCCCCCGCCGGATGCTGGCCGGCCGTCCCACTGGAGCGCAAACCGGAAGCTAGAAGTGCCCGAGAGCCACCGGGTTAGACGCACAGGGCGGAGGCCTCCCTCGTGGGGCCGGGCCTTATTTTTTTATACTTTCTGCAAATTGTAGTCATTACCATTTGTGATTTCCTTTATGGAAGGCAAATGAAGACTCTGAGATGAAGACAGCTGAGCGGAATGACGGGGTAGGCCGGCCTCCCTCACGGAAATTCCATCTGCCTTAGGCCAGCCCCGGTGCAGATGGCGGGGTGGGGGATGGGCTGGGGACATCTCTAGGGGAGCCTTCCCAGCTGTGCCCCCAGCACCGCTCCCCTTGGTGACTGCACATCCCCTGCTGCTGCTTGTCACTCCGCAGCGGCCTCTTCCCTGGTCTTTTTCTTCTTGAGATGCTCACAGGAGATGATCGGCTAAAACCAGGGGATCCTTTTCAATCAGATTAAAGAAGCTGCACTGGGCCGGGCTCCCTTGGGTGCTCCCCACCTTATTAAGAGTAAAGCCCAAGGCGTGAGCACCACACAGGAAGTCCTGTGTGGGGTCGGTCTGCACTCCCACCTGTGGCTGGCGAGCATGCAAGTGTGAAGGCCCAGGTGTGAAATGAGGGCGAAGCCACGCACCTGCGGTGGCCCTGATCGCAGTGTCCGAAAACAGTGCGAAAGTAGCAACGTGAAATTGCTCATGAATGCTTTTAAATGTTATTGTCAAAATGATGCTGTTCCGGTAGGTTGGCTTCAAGAAAATAAATTATTAAGATCAGTCCCCACCTTTCGGGGGAGACTTTGTAATTTTATTTTATGGATTTATTTTTCACTGAAGTAACGTTGGTTGGTAAGAGTCTCTGAGTTTTGGGGTGCAGCATTCTATTGTCATCAAAAGTCTAAATTTCATCTACCTTCAAACCACTGATCCCCCAATACCTGCTCTTTCCACCCTTTCTTCTCTCTTCTGGAAGCCCCCAGTCTGTTCTCCGAATGTACACGTTCTGTTTTGTTGGTGCGTTGGCTTTGTCTCTTTCTCTCCCGTGTGTGAGTGATTTCATGCACCTTTTTCTCTTTTAACATGGCCACTAGAAAACCTAAATTACATTTGTGAAAATCATGACATTCTTAAATTAGTAAATAACGGCTCAGAGATATCTGAATACACTTTTAAAACAATGACTATCTCCAAGGGCTGAGAAACTTGATTGGTACCAAATGGAATGCATTATCTAAAGTAAGATTGTTTCTCTCAGCCACACTGAGATCAAGAGGAATATTACCAAAGCTAAATAAATCAAAGAAAAATGAAGTAAATTGCATTCATGAGCACATTGTTTCTCCAAGAGGCTCATCTTAAGCCCTGCCCCTCGCTGAACATTGGCCTCTCTCTTCTCGGTGAATGAGGCAATCACAAGCACTGGGCTTTTGCACCTGGGGTCCCCTGATCTTGGGGAGCACTTCCCTTGGATAATGCAGCACATGGCTCTGTCCTCTGCCCCAGCCAGTTCTCTGTTCAGCGTGATTATCCGAGAGATCTACTTCCACACTTTCTAAAGAACCCACATCATCCTAATTAACTTTCCTTGTTTTATTCCTGTTCATAGCACTGATGTTAGGCAGTACATCAATCTGTCTGCTTTCTGAAGATTGGGGGCTTATTATTACTGGATCTCCCAGTGCCTGGCATAGGCTGGGGACTGCCTGAGGTCACAGAGTTGTCTCTCAAGGAGACAGAGGAGGAGGTGATTTCCGTGCTGAGTTATGCTGCGTGTTATGGCTCCCGGCATTTAGCTCAGGCACCTTGACCTCCAATGAGATCATCTGCCAATGTCCAAATCAGTCACTCCTCAGTCTGCAAGTGGGTTTGGTTCAGTGAAGCCTGCTGAGGGATACAGAGGAGGATGCTGTTCTTGGCTGGCTACCTTCCATTCATTCTCCCTGTTTTCAGTAACAGAACCCCAATATTCCTCAGGCATCCTCCCCTCCCCTATAGCCAATTGCCTCGAGGAAGTTGACCCCAGTGCATGTGGGCCTCATTCTCTTTGACTAGGAGTGGGCGTGTGGCCCAGCTCCGGCTAGGGAGCACGTGAGGACTTACTGAGGAGATTCTGGGAACATTGTATTCTTTCCTAAAAGAGAGATGGACTCTCTCTCTCTTTTTTTTTTAAAAGATTTATTATTTATGCATACAAGCACTGGGGTACAGGCCAGAGGTGTGGGGGGGGTGAGAGGATTCACCACAGAGAGTGGGGAGCAGAACAGGCAGATCAACAGAAGTACACTGCTGAGGGGAGCAGCAGGTGAGGCAGGAGAGGTCTGCTGTTCCATGTGGATCCCCTCCCTGGCCGGCGGCAGGGGTTGAACTTGGCTGCAGTGGCTGCGGTTTGCTTCATAGAGCGTTGCTTAACCCACTGTGCCACCAGGGAGGCCGAGATGGGCTCTCTTTCGCTTCAGACCTTGTTGTGTCTGATGGGAAGCCTGGGACTGCTACAGCTGTCTTGTGACAACACCAAGATCAGTTGAGGAGAAGGATCTGGGTGTCTGAGGATGTCATGAGCTAATGAATCAACCAACCGTGAAGTCTGGGTTACTGAAGGATTCTCCATGAGATGAGAATGTCCTATTTTGTAAGTAATTTTGAGCTAGCATTTTGATGAGGTACAACTGAAACTTTCCTGGACCTGAACACTGACCCTGTCTCATGGGGAGTTAAGGAAAATTCCAATCTTCCATCATTTCCCTCAAAAGTAGATTCTGAATTGGAGAATTTCATGCAGGGAGATCAGCTCCTGCTGGGGAGCGAGGGAACTGGAACCAAGCAAGGGAGGAGTTGGACTGTGATGCAGCAGCAAAAGGGTTCAGCTGATCCCTCAGTGGGCTGTGGAGCCTGGATAACTCCAAGCGTTGCACTTCCTTGAGACAAAGAGGTCAGGTTGCTACACAGTCACGTGGAACAGCGCTTCTACCTCATGAAGATGGAATGATTATGGGTGAAAGCATTTCATGGAAAGAGACTTACGTGGATGTTCAGCCACGAGCATCCTCAGTTGCTGAGGTGAACAGATGAATCATCACTGCAGAGACACAGCCTTCTGGAAGAGTGTTTTTAAACTGTGGTCCAAGAGGTAAATAAGAACGATCTCAGTGGAGGACTGGTTAAATGAAGACCACCCAAAGGATAACAAATGGTATTTGAAAATCTCAGCAATAATAAAGAGCCTGGTATGACCCTTTCATCTCTACTCAAGCAAACCCCTATGTTGGGTTTTCTGTCACTTGCAACCAGTGAGTCTCGACTGGTACATATAGGTTCTGGGTGGCAGAGTCAAGACTTGAAATATATCCTCTGTGACATGTCCTATTGTCTCTGCAGTTAAACATTTCCTTGTATCTGAGTCACTTGAAATATTTCAAGGCAAGATCTGCAAGTGGCCACCACTTCGAAAATAAGATCAGATGCGTCATTGGCAAGAATATAGAATCCCACATATATTTGTCCCATATGTTTGCAAAACTACTTCAGTCTCACCTCTTCTGAATTGAATTTCTACTTTAAGGCTTTTCTTTGTCCCATTCTTGTATGACAGGGGTCACAGAAAAAGGCAGAGCAGAGCGAAGGAAAAGGCTAGAAGGTCAGGCACTCAATCATTAGTAGTCCCAGAAAGTAACTCCTAAGGATGGAGAGAGATTACTTCATTCACAGTGAATCCATCACTTGTGACAGGGTTTTTATCATCCTCAAAGGCTGGATGTGTTGCTGGAGTTAGTTCATCAAGTAAAAGTAGCATCTAGAGACCAGGCAACATGTGCTGGGGGAGGCAGGCACCCTGGCTTCTGTTACTTCGACTACACTAAAACCTCTTGTTAGTGGACTCATGTGGCATTTGTGTTTTCATGACTTTCTTATTTCGCTTAGCGTAATGTTCTCCAGGCTCATACATGCTATAATGTGCATCAGAACTTCCTTCCCTTTATACAGTCCCTAAAGAAAACAGTGTGGAAGTTTCTTAAAATATTAAAAGGAGATTGATCACATGCTCTAGCAATTCCACTCCTAGGTATCTACCCAAAGAATGCAAAAACACTAATTTGAAGGGAAATATACTCTCCTGTGTTCATTGCAGCTCCATTCACAACTGTCAAGTTGTAGAAATAACGGAAGTGCCCAATGACAGATAAGTAAGATGTGGTACATATACACAGTGGAATACTAGTCTGCAGCAAATATGCCACCAGGAGCTGTAGAACTATCTATACACTCAGGAGCTGGGCACCTTTCCCTCAGAGCAACCACATTCCCACGTCAAAACAAACCAGGTTCTAACTTGGAGGTGGGGGGAATGTGCTGATACCCTCAATGTACACCATGTTTCAATACTTCCCCACTTCTGAACTTTTGCACATTATTCCACCTGCCTAGAATGCTTGTCCCTCTCCTATGTTTCAAAAACTCCCAGTCATTCATCCATCCAACTTAGGAAGCATTTCCCATTGTTCCCAAGGATGGGTCAGTTGTCACCTCCTTGGAGTCTTCTCAGCAGTTGGCTTTGTAAAATATTTTCCTTTGTACCTAGGACAATGTGTTTTAGGTGTTAGTCTGAACATCTGAGTCCCCTCAAGACGAACTTCTTTTTTGGGAGGGACATGCATCCTCGGTGCTGTATCCCACCGTGCTGCAGGAGATGCCCTGGGTGAGGGTTTGAAGAATGCATAAGTGACAGATGAATGAGTGTGGAAGCGAGTGAATGAGTGTTGCCTGACTGGGGAGTGAATGAGACAGCGACCGAGGAAGTGTGGGCATAAATGCGCCTGCGCTGGTCCTCCAGTGGGTGAAGATGAGCGAGGACGACAGAGCCAAGCAAGAACGTGAACGACCATCAGACACCGGAAGTCAGCCTTCACTTCCAACTGTGGATGGTTCGAGTCTTTGCCACCAGATGCGGGCACTTCCTGTACCACCCTTGATCGTGCTGTTTAGCATCATCGAGACACAAGGGGCGACCTCCTTTCAGCACTGGCAGAGCTTGTTTCCAAGGGTAAAGCAGCAGGCGCAGGGCCATGCCAAGGAGAAGGGACTTCACTCCAACTGCAGCTGGGGAAAAGCAAGACCCTGTGGGTGTGGAGGTGACAAAATCCCTGGAAACGGTTCCCGAAGTCGCAGGTGCCGGCGGGTGTGCCGTCACTCCTGTGCTCTTACTGGCTTCAGTTTTTGACTTTGATTGTTTCAAGAGGGATCTTTGACAGTGGGTAAACTCCATGGGCCTCCTTCCCAGAAAGTACATAGGGCTTCACACACACACGCCATCACAGCTGCGTGTGTAAGTTTAGAGAGTGCATGGAGCTCCTTGCGCCTAGTGAAAGGGGACGCAGCCCCGAGCTGGGGTGCACAGGCGTAGCTGTGAGCGTGTTCTCAGGGCGTCACAGAAGTCAACTCATCCAATCAGCAGGCTCAAGTTCCCACTGAAATGTTGTGAATGGAGATTCCCTGACTGGAGGAGGGAGGGCAGGGGCAGCTGAGTTCCCTATATGCACAGTGGCTCAGGAAAGTGGCTCAAGAGCAGACCCTCCAGTGATTAAAAACCATCCTTCCAGATACTTTCCATCTTCAGCCCTCACCGGGGCACACACGTGTTTCTATCTAAAAGCCTCATGGGAGAAACACAAGAATGTAAAATACGGTCCACGTCTGGGTGAATGTGCCAAGCTCCGTGTCCAAACAACCTAATTAATGGTGACGCCAAAGCCCTTGGCCTTGTTTCCTCAGTGCCATATGCTCTGAAAACAACCCAAACTTCTACTCTGAGAGGGCCTTGCTAAGCTCCGTCGACAGGGCAGCCCAGGTCAGCCAGAAACATTAACAGCTCAGTTGAAACAATCAGAATTCAGTTCTCCTGAACCCGGCCCTTAATGAAGGGTGTTCATGAATACCGTGCAGAGTCTCTCCTGGTCAGAAGCACTGACAGGAGATGGTAAGGGACTCTGCATTCACGGGGCCGATGGGAAGAAGGGAGGAGGGGAAGGGGAAGAATGTTCTTTGGGCATCTTGTTATCCAGCCAATCTGCTGGGCCTCTGCCCTCGCCATCTCTCCCCCCAGGCTTTTCACCTGTGAATCCCCAGCACTCAGTCAGGGCGTGCACGTGGATGGCTGATTTGTAGATGAATAAACCGAGGCCCTCAGATGCCCAGCCAGGGCCCTCGGGTCGAGGAGCCTGGGCCGGTGGGAGGCCGACTCCCGGCCAGGTCTGCAGCCCCAGTCCTCGAGCAGGTTCAGGCGAGGGGCTTTTCTGCAGGGCGTGCAAGGCCGCTCAGGATTCATGCCCAGCGTCTGGGGGGCACACAGCGGCGGGAGTCCCCAGGTGGCCTGGTTAGTATCTTAATAGGATGTGTTTGAAGGTTCTTCTCCAGGACACGCTAGTCAGTTTCCCTCCACTCTTACTACAGGGTTGGCTTTGAAACCTGAGGGTTTTGTCTACTTTCTGGAATCGTGGCCTCAGTGGCAGAACGTTTGATTCTTTCAACACATATTTCCCACGCTTTCGATGGGAGCTGAGAGTAGAACGTTTAGGATGGAAGGTTCACAAGGTCGGAAATCAGAGGTGGGGGTAGAAACGATGGAGTCCTCCACTCGTCGTTTAATGACGTGGGCGACCTCCCCGCCATACTGACACCGGAAGTGGGTATGGATGATTGCCAGCCACTACAAAGGGGACCACCGTCCTTAAAGTGACCCAAGCGGACCCCAGAAGTGACAGATTCCACAATATGCAGAATTCCACAAAGGAATGAACGAACACTCTTTCATTCTCTGCTCTCCTCTTTCAAGGAACACACACTGACTGAAACTGCCGGGCGAGAGCGCCCCCCAGCGGCAGCGAGCCGCAGTGCACGGGGAGCGCGGACCCTTCCGTTCGCGGGGCAAGCGAGGCTGCCAACCAGGCGAGGGCGCTCCAGAGGCTGAGCCCGGACTTGGCTTTGCTCTTTCTCTTCACTAGAGAGCATGGAAGTCTGGCCACCAGCCCACGAACACTGACGCCATCATTCCAAAGTCTGGGGTGAGAGGCTGCAAATGACAGGAGCTTCGTGTCCCGAGGACCACAGGGCATGGCTTCGTGGCCACGAGAGAGGTGGCTGAGAAACTGGAGGAAGGCGAAGCTTCGTCTTTCGCTACCAGGATGCCTTTGGGGTGGACGCACGCAGAGACGGAAACCCTGCCCGGGGTGAGGAGCAGCGAGCGTTGTGTTGTCTCCAGAACATTCCATGCATTAACCCCTGGCGCTTCTGGCAGGGACTTCCTGATGACCCACCCTCACCTCCCAGGTCATGGATCTAGCTGAGTCATCCGGTCAAGCTCACGGCCGTTCAATGTGGAACCAGGGTTGGCTCAGATTCTTGTCCGTTCTGTCCCTGCCTGGAGTTTTGGCCTTGGCTAAGACCCTTCCTCCACAATGGCCTCAAGTTTACCATTTTAGAGTCTTTATAAGGATGGAATCGTGCAGTGTTTGTCCTGTATCTGGTTTCACTCAGGATAACATCCTCCATGTTGGAAATGGTAGGACCTCTTTTGTAGGGCTGAGTAGTATTCCACAGCGTGTACAGGGCACATTTCCTGCTCCATCCACGCAGAGGTGGTTGCCAGAGTCCAGAGAGAGAGGAGCCGGCAAGAGTCCTGGCCAATGGGCATAACAAATCCAGAACTGAGCTGCAGGCGTGGAGCCCAGAGGTAATGAGTTAAGTACGGCTAGAGGTTTGTCAAGAGGCTGGGTCTTGAGTTGAGTGTTCTTGCCACAAATGAAAAATAAAGGGACTGGAGAGAAGGCTTTGGTGTGTGTGTGTGTGTGTGTGTGTGTGTGTGTATGAGTGTTGCCACTTCTGCCTTTGGTCCTGCCTCTTAGAGCTTACTAGAAGGAGTCCTTTAGAGCCTCAAATGAGGTCGTTCCAACTACAGTGCCCTTTTGTTTGTTTTCCATCAACATCCTTCATGTCAGTAAAACCATTGTCGCACTTTTAAATTGCTTTTCAAATGATTGCAAACAAAATTCATTATTTTTATGCAGCTCTACTAAAAAGACTGATGTGTATATGCTCGTCTCATAGCTGAGGAAAATAAAGAAAATAGGGAAACTGAAGAACAGTTGAAGTTAATGTGTCAAAGTTTATAGGAGAAATAGGATTAATAATCATAACTCCCAAATAAGCACACTGCTTTTTAGACCTCTTATATTTTCATTGAATATTTTTTTCAAATTCTTGTTAAAAATACCTGGGGCTCAGAGTTCCCTTTGCAAGTGTGAAAACTAGGCAGGATGTTCTAGAATCTTCTGTTTCAAATATTCTGTGGCCTCTTCACTGTGGGAAGGGAGGCTGGCATGCATGCCTGTCCTGTGGGGACAGGCTTAGAATCCGGATGGGCTTCCGTAGCAGGGGTTGCTTAGGGTGACCAAGGACGTGGGTTAAGACAGCAGAGTGAGGGGCGAGCACATCTGACATCTCTTCCAAGGACTGGCCAAGAGATAAAATCCAGGCTGGCAGTGGCAATAGCTGTGTTCCCCACTAGCGCCTCCGAGCTTGGCCCAGAGCAGGTGTCCCCCCGGCCCCCACGGTGGGGGTGGCAGGTAAGTCCACAGGTCCGGGTGGGACCCTGGCCCTGTCTCTTGGGCAGTGCTTGGAGTTTCCAGAGACACAGTTGCAAAATGGGCACCACTGCACCTGCAGGCAGGCCCCGTCTTTCCTATTTCTATTTTTTCAAATTAAGTCTTTTAGAACTCTTATGAGATGGTCACTAAATTTCTCTCTCAAATTCTTGATCTCAGTTTCCCCCTTGAGGATATGAAGGGTGGACGGGCTGTCCCGGAACTGAATTCTCGCGCTGAGAATCTGCATCTCGAGTGCCTAGGTTGAGACTGGATGGATGCAGTGAGGTCTGCCCCTCTTGCACTTGCTGTTGGAGTTTAGGGGTGACACCTGATGACGCCGCGCTTCAATTTCCTTACCTACATAAAGGAGATAATAACCGCCCTCCTTTGAGTCACAGGGAGGACAGAGAGAGACGAGTGTGGGGTGGGCTTGGCACACGGCCAGGCACACAGGAAACACCGAGGGCTCCTTTCTGCTTTAATTTCCCTGCAAAGACGTGGGCTGGGCGGGGGCAGGAGGGGCATTCCCGACGTCCCACACTTAACCGAAGTGAAGAGCTGGCCCCCACAGCCCCCGACCCCTGCAGACGCAGGATTCCCCGCTTGCCACTCGAAGCCCTCACGCTACATCGGGAGGCTAGGCAACACCCTTTTAATAAAAACTTAGAAAAGAAAGGTTTTTCTTAGATGGCTCGCTTGCTGAAGAACTCTCAGAAATCCATTAACTCCAGTATTACTGAACATCTGAATGCAATTTGCAAGCTATAATAACATCTCTCTAGTTAGCAAATGTTTATGCCTCTCTATAATTTTCTTTTCCATATGAAAATAGACCTGTCATACGAACGTGGTCGGCCAGCTGCCTCTGTAATAGCCTTAATAAGCAAGAAGGCTTGCTGCTGCTCTCGTCTCACGCGCTGGGGACGCGTTTCTGTTCTGGAGTGAGCTCGAGGAAGGACGGCCTGGCACCCCTGGGGGCCCCTCTCAGGCGTCTTCCCATAGGTAGAAAAAGCACGAACTGAGCAGAAAGCAACGAGGAGGCATCGGACCTCCTCCCGCTGGCAGGAAGCGCAGAACTAACATTTTCAGTGCCCCTGCTCTGTGTCCAGCGCCAGACTAGGTTGGATACATTCAGCGGTACCCCAAGCTGGGTGTGTGCTCCGCAGTGCCTGGTGGGACGGCCTGCCGCTATAGATGAGGCCTGTCTTGCTGCACTGGCATCGCCCTGGCCGCTGCCTGGGCAGCTGTGGTTTTCGAAGTTTTCTTTGACCATCTGGTGGTTCTCCCATATGTCAGCAGCTATGTCCTATCACAGAGGAAAGTTGAACTGTATTTCAGGGGAGAGGAGCCTTTTATACAGCACATATGCACCACTAAGTCTTCCCCTAAAGGTTTATTTCCCTTTGAGTCACTGGATCATTTAGGCCTCCGAGCCAGCCTCCTCGTTGAGTTGGCCGATGCATGGATGCAGCAAGTACCGAGCGCCTGTGGAATGCACCGGGGCTGGTATACCAGGAGACACGGCCTCTGCCCCTATAGAGTTACTTTCCAGTGGGAGAGCCCTGGAAGCCCAGATGATTACAACAGAAGGAGCAGCACGGCGGGAGCAGGAGCGCGGGATGCTCAGGGGCCGGGAAGGTCGTGGGGAGGGAATGAGAGTCATGCCGATGGAAGGACAAGCAGCGGCTTGCCAGGGTGGGCAGGAGAGAGAGGCACTTAGGATCTATCCTCTTAACAAATTTGTAAGTGCATCATACATTCTACATTGTACAGCAAAGCTCTAGAATTTACTCATCTTTATTAAGTGAAACTTTATACTCATTAAATAACAACAGTTACATCACTCCACCCTCCTGCACTGGAAACTATAATTGTATTCTCTGCTTTGGCCTAGTTATCTGATATAAGAGGAATCATTCAGTACTGGCTAATTCTACATAGCAAGATGTCCTCTAGGATCATGCACATTGTTGCAAATGGCAGCCTTCCTCCTTTTTCAAGGCTAAGCACTATTCCACTGTGTGCATACACCATGTCTCTGTTATCCACTCACCTGCGTGCACACCACTTATTTCCTCTGCCACCATAATTTTTAAAAAAATAATTTCTTTAGACAATTGTCACTACTGGACAATGGCGTTGCTTACATACTATTATTTCTTTTTATAAAAAGTGCCACAGTGATATTTTGATTTATTTTTCCCATACTTTGGATCAATGTTTTTTGAGAATAGCTATTAGAGAATGTTAGATAATTTCTAAGTAGGGAATGGCGTGGGAAGGGAAGACTCAACATCAACTTGTTGCAGTCCCTCCCCCATTCTGTTCTTGACTTGTCCATCGTCCCCCAGTGGGATGGGTTCTGACTGCCATGATCTCTGAGCATTTTCTGTTACTCTCATTCTCTGGTTCTACTCAGACCTTGAGGGCTGGGCAACCACCATCCTAAACTTGACTTGTGGGGCGTGGAGGGGTCATTCCAACTTGTTCCCTGGCAGGCAATTCCTCTACAGGCACAGAGGGGGTGCCATGGAGCTGAGTCTGTGGAGGCCTCATTGAGAACAGACTGGACCAGGTATACAGGGATCTGAATTCACTTAGTAGCATGTAACTGGGGCCATACTGAAACGGGATGGAGGAGGCTCTGACTGACACAGGGGGCAGAGGGAGCTCTGGGGCCAGAGAGCCCCCCAAAACGCCACAAACCAGAATCAAGGGCTATAGCAACAGAGGCTATAGACTATCAGAGGACAGTGCCCAATACAGGTCACTGTCTGTGGGTTCTCATCCGCGCAAAATCAGGCTGCTCCCCTCAGCAGTGTATTTTAGGGGATCTACCTGTTCTGCTCCCCCACTCTGTCTCTGTTAAATCCTCTCACACCCCTCCCCACACGCCTCTGGCCTGTACCCCAGCTCTTGTGTGCATAAATAAATATTAAAAAAAGAGTAGATTCTAGGGTTCACACCATGTGTCACCACCGCTGGCTCCCGGCCCTAGGCCTCCTCTCCAAGCCTAGTTTCCTCCTCTGTCACATGGCGTCAGAGACCCGCCCGCAGGAAAGAGTGGCGTGAGGCTTAGTTATGTATGTGCCGAGTCAGCAGTGCCGGGCGCAGTGCTGCGGTTGTGTGAGCAAAGTGGGGACCTAAATTTCTTCCTGCAGCTGTGGGTGTCACCCACGCAGGGACAGTCTGTGCGGGTGCCCAGGAGGTGTCAGGCTGGGGGGCACATTGCGCCCAGCACTCCTACCCCGAGACAGCGAGTCAGGCAGACACTCCGGTTCACCCCACCTTCCAGGCGGGAAGGGGAGGCCAAGGTGACTGCCTGGCCGTGCTGGTTTCGGAGGGAGGCACCTGGCCAAGCGCTCCCGTCCTTCCCACCACGTCCCGCTTCCTGCTGCAGCTGACGTGTGACCTTGACAATGAAGGGAGTTGGAGAGCAGCCCGAGAAATGGTGTCCTTGAAGCCACAATGAAAAATGATCACTTTTCACTCTCCAAAGAGCTGGGATTCTAATGAAATTACCAGCTTCCTTTGCCCGAGGCTGGTGGAGAACATGCTGGCTTGACAAGGGACCCTTTCTGCCAGAGGGTCAATTTGGGCCTGGAGCCTGTTACAGCTTTTTGAACGCATGCCAGTGGCCGGATCTGCTGTCAGGAACCTCCAATGAGCCGTTCGCTCGTGCCCTGTGCGCGTGCCAGGGCTGGGCTGATGAACGCACGGCCAAACAGACTCCCACCTTCTGAGAAGTAAAAGCTGGGCTCTTAGTGTGGCTCTTGGGGTACAGACTGTTGACAGCAACAGGGTAACGATCAAGGGAAGGAGGAAAGAGGAGAGAGAAACAAGCAGGAGGCACGTTTTGAATTGTTCGGGGCTGGCCGGGGTTTGCTCTCTTAGAATTTGCTACTAAAACCCCAGAGGAAGCTGTCAGGAGCCAACAGCTGAAGAGGGTTTGCAGCCTGAGGCCAGGCGGAGGGTGGAGGGGCGTTTGCCCTTCATGGGGGAGCCAGACCCTCACTTCTGGGCCTCCATCTCAGCCCCCAGGTGTTCTGACCCTGCTGAGGCTCCAGATTTAGCAGACACCCTGCAGTGATTCTTGGTGATTCCGGCAGGTGGGTCAAGGGGGAGTCCTGGAGCCCTTGGAGGCTTTTAGTTTTTATTATATCAAAGGCGACCAGGTGCACGGCAAGTCGGGGCCGAGGGGCCTTCCGGCCCCCAGCACATCTTCACTCTGGGCTCCCTGGCCTCTCGTGCCTCTGCTGCTACTGCTGCTGCTTCTGCCTTTCTCTCCCTCTGCTCTGCTTATGCTCTCCCCTGGCATCCTCCTGACGCCGTCCTCCAGGCCGTGTCGCAGCCCAGGTGTGCCCACCTGCGCAGGCCCTACTCAAGATGCCACCGTCAGGCACAAGTGCAGGACCTCAGGGGTCCCCGGTTGACACCCCTGGCGGGAGAGCGGAAGAGCCTGGCAGTTTCTCTGACCCTGCACGCCCCAGGGAAGAGTGAGCTCAGCAGCGGCGGTGCGAGGCGCATTGCATGGGAGCCGGCAGGCTGGGGTCTCCGGTCTGAACCTGCTGGCTGTGCGCCCTGGCACAAGTTTGCGCCTCCTTCCCGATAAGCTGCAGATGTTCCTGCTAGCTTTTCTGGGTTATTCCGAGAATGGAGGCGCTGCCGTGAACAACGGGCATGGCATCGTCGGGCCCTTCTGGTGGCGATTACACCGGGCAGCATCCTCAGAGCCCGTTACGAAGCCCACGGGCTCGCCATTGGGTGTACTACTGTTGTTATTGTTACGGTGAGATGTCAGACTGGTTGCAAAAGTTAGAAACAGTCAGATTATTATTCCAGATGCTGAGCTCTGGCGGGTGGGAGGGTGACTGAGGACAAGGCAAAGCTCTGAGGCGATTCTTCTCTCTCTTTTTAAAGTTTTCTTTATGCACACAAGAACAGGCCAGAGTTGCAGGAGGTGAGAGGAGTCACCAGAGACAGAGTGGGGGACAGAACAGGTGCATTTACTGAACTCCACTGTTGAGGGGAACAACGGGAGACAGGAGAGGTCTGCTGGGTCATGTGGGTCAGCTCCCTGGCCGGAGATCGAACTGGTGCTGCAGTGGCTGCGGATGCTTCATAGTGTGGTGCTTAACCCCTTGAGCCACCAGGGAGGCCCCTGAGGCGGTTCTCTTCCGTGCATATTACTGTATGACTAAGCCTAAGAAACAAGAAATGGTCGCTCCACATTGCATCTGGATGGACAAAATAAAGGGAGCAGAGGGCGCTGGAAGCCCCGCACGAGCCGGTGGTGCGCGACGGCTCTGGCCTCCCAGAAGCCCCGTCGGTGCAGGCCTCCCCGGCACTGCTGGATCCTGCAGCGAACGCAGCGAGCCTGACAAATGAAGACACACAACGTTTTCCATTTATTCCCTCGCTTTGTGTCCCCACCACTTTCTCATCAATCCGTGGAAGGGTGGGTCTCTCCAGCTGTCGGGACAGGCCTCTCCGAGACGTGCCCCTCTGCCGTGGGGGCTGCTCCAGCTGAGGCCAGACAGGCCTGCATGTGCCTGAGAAAACACTACCATCCCCTAATTACCTCCAAGAATGAAAATGGGGGGTCCCACCCAGAATTAGGGTTATTACCTTAAATAATCTTCCTCGCAGAGGAGACTATACGTAGGACAGGGCAAACATCTAATTCCAGAGCATCTGTTCTTTGTTATTGGGGTCACACCGTCCTTGAACTGAGTCCGTCCGCTCTCCCCGAAGCCCCGGGCCCTCTCCCAGGCTAGCTCGGCGTATGGACTGCCAGGTGTTCGGGTCCCTGTCTTGGTAGAGTCTGAGTCTGTACATCATTAGGTTTGTTTTGCTTCTGTCTGTTACTCCAGTGAAGTTAGTTTTCTCATCTGTCTGATGGTCATTTGGTTATTTGACCAGTCTGAGAAGAATCCAGAGGGGAAGGGGAAATTTCCCATCATCTCCCACGGGATAAAGTGGTCCTCGGCTTTTAGGGGATCTGTTCAGGGCAGGGCTTTGCATATAACACGTAAGAAGTGCTGGCTGTTTGTTTTTAGCAATACCAAGAACAGTTTGCAGACTTCGGAGGAATAGACATGAAACCTCCTTGGAAGACAGGGTCTGTGTTTTCTAAATCTCTGGGCCACCCAGCACCAGCCCTTCATTGCCTGGTGTCATGGAGACATGTGATCCTTCTTCTCTGTATTTAAAAATAAATTTTTCTGAAGCGTAACTTGATGAGAAGTATGTGCATCCTTGCATATTATGACTTGGATTTTCTCCCTCTGCCTGCTGCCTGGGCTTAATAAAAGCACCACTATAACAGGGGCAGCATCTGGATGCACGGGGAGGGCTCAACTTTCCACAGCAAGCCCAGTAGCACAGCACCTCAGCCTCAGTACAAATGGGCAGCAATTTGCTGCAGCTGCTCCTCCGCCTCCTCCCAAACCTGCCTCCCTTCTCAGTTATAGGGGGAGGGACATCCAGGTGCAACACAGCTCTCCAGGTAAGCCCAAGCCCCAAGTCGGAGAAACGGTATTAATACCAAGCCAGAGGAGAAGTGCTAAGCACACAGACCTGCCACTGAAGTAGAACTGGAAATAAGCTCAGACTGAGAACTTCAAAGCCACCAGAATGAATAGCTGAGCGTCCAATCGTGTGCTTCTCTCTCTCTCTTTTTTTTAAAGATTTATTTATTTATGCATACAAGCACTGGGGTACAGGCCAGTGGTGTGGGGAGGTGAGAGAAACCAGATAGAGCAGGGAGCAGAACAGGCAGATGTACTGAAACACACTGCTGAGGGGAGCAGCGGGCGAGGCAGGAGAGGTCTGCTGTGCCCTGTGGGTCCCCTCACCAGCCGGCAGCAGGGATCGAACTCGTGCTGCAGGGGCTGCGGTCTGCTTCATAGAGCATTGCTTAACCCACTGCGCCACCAGGGAGGCCTGCTTCTCTTCTTTCGACTGCATGAATAAATCTAGTCCTTGCTGTAACAGGTAACCCCACACAGGGGACAAACTGTTGACTTGTAAATGTTAGCCAACATGCTTCTTTAAAGATCGTGCTGATCATGGAAAAAATGCACAGGATGAGAAGAAGCCCCTGGACAAGGTGCCATCAGAAACCTGCTTAAAATGAGAGCAAGCATAAATAAACACTTCAAATACTGAGAGCTGCTTTGTTGGTTTTAACTAGTGGGTTGGAAAAGATTTCGAAGTTGATTTAGGTTTGTCCCCTGACTGCTCTCATGATTCCTGCCTCACAGATGAGGCTCGGATCTGGGGTCGAATCGCCCCAGGGCTTTCCGCGGAGGAGACACCTGCTCTTGATGGAGTGGTGGAGAGAGCAGCTTGGGGCGAAGGCCGTGCGGCCAGAATGCCCGACTCAGGGTCTGGTCCACCATTGACCAGCTGTGGGAGTCTGGGCAAACTAACTTCCCCGGGCCTTGTAAAATGGGGATAATGACACTGTTGCCGTTGTGGGGTAAGTGGTTTAATCAGGCTTTTTATGCCACTGAGCTCTGTGGTTCTCACCTGTGGCCTAATGGTGCTGATGCAGGAGGCTCTTGGGAGCGGGACATGCGTGCCTGACAGTGGACGCCTGGAGCCTGTTGTGGGCAAGCGGAAGTGTGCACACCTGAGCCCCGAGGCCGGGCTCTAGGGGCGGCATCACTCAGAGAAGGCCCACGGGAGGACCAGCCCCATCACTCGGAGACGGACGAAGGGGGGACTGGCCCCACCACCTGGAGACGGATGAAGGGGGGACTGGCCCCACCACCCGGAGATGGACGAAGGGGGGACTGGCCCCATCACCCGGAGATGGACAAAGGGGGGACTGGCCCCATCACTCAGGGATGGACGAAGGGGGGGTTGGCCCCATCACTTGGGGATGGGCAAAGGGGGACTGCCCCACCACTCGGAGGTGGACGAAGGGGGGACTGGCCCTATTACTCGGGGATGGGCGATGGCTACGGCAGGAGGTTCTGCGTGACGACAGAAGAGGAGAGGCCATGAGAGAACGCCAGAGAGGGCCCATGAAGACAGCAAAAGGGTTCACAGAGGGCCCGGAGGTCTGGTCCCTGCCTGCCTCCCAGCTGCCCTGCGTGGCCTGCGCCTGCCTCCCAGCATGCAGCCTCCCTCCTGCTGCGCCTGTGTCCTGGCTCCCGGAGAGAGTGTCAGAGACTGTCAAACCCACGGAGGGCTCGAAAACTCTTCTTTACGCGCCTGCCCGAGGCAGCAGTGACGCTGCCCTGGCTTGCCGGCATGACAGCCCTCCTGACCCAGGACTGCAGCTCAGATAGCACGTTGGTGGCGCGGTGTTAGTTCAGCTTCGCGGTCCGGGGAAGTCCTCGTCTCCCAAATATTAGCAGTACCCATCACTCACGGACTGGATAAATAAGTGGATTGAACCATCAGGATATTTCTAATCTTAAAGCAGGAGCCAGGAAGAGGTCACTTGTCTTCCCTGTGGGAATGCGCAGGGGATGTCCACTGACGAAGACCCCGTTCGTTCATGCTCTGAGGTCAGATGGTCACTCCCCAAACACCAGCCCTGGTGCACGTTAACGCAGAAACAGTCAAGGGGATGGAGCCGAGTCCCGGAATCCTTGTTGGAGGGGCCCAACGGCCACTGGCTCCTGCTTCCCTCCTCTCTCCCACGTCCTGCTGTCTGCCCCATCCTCCCAATGAAGCATTCCTTCGAATGAGCACACTTCATTTGATGAGAACTAAGATTGTCAGGTGTCGCCCCGTGACAGACGCCGGCTGGTTACTCTCAGGTCTCTGGTCCCGTTAACTGTCCCCTAGTGTCGGGTTGCCCTTCTGTTGCCAACAGGAAGAATGAGGCACAGAGAGTCCAGCAAGCTTCCTGGGGTCACACGACTCAAACACACATCTGAGGCCCAGGCCCAGCCTCTTTTCCCTCAAAGCCCTTGGGTATTTCACGACATCCCACAGCCTTCAGAAAAGTAAAATGAGGTCTACTGAACTGAATAAATAGCCTCTCCTCCCTTTAGGAATGGAGGTGCAGCAGCACAGGCTGCTTCCGGCAGAAAGGCATTTTTAACGCCCACTTCTGATCCTGTGTAACGTCTCTCTCTCGGACACTCTCCACTTTCCCAAGGCCAGGGAGCAGCTCGTAAAGCAGCGTCATCCAACGTGCCACTCTCCTCAGTAATGGGGTAGGCATCCTGGTCCCTGGGAAATAACCTGCTAAAGCGACTCTCCCTCTGAAACCCAGTGGGCAGTAAATAGGCTTTTATCTTTTCTCTCTGCCTCCTGCCTCCTCGGCTTCATTCAGATGGCAGCTGCCCCTGGTGAGGGCCTCTTGAACCTGCTGTGAGCTTCCTGCTCCTCTCAGGAGCAGGAGGGGCTGCTGGGAGAAGACTGTTGACATCAGAGTTCAGAGAATTTCTGTCCTGGCTTGGCTTCTCCCTGGCTGTGCAGCCTTGGGAAAGTTCCTTTCGCTCTCTGAACCTTCTCTGTAGCATGAGGGATAATTTATTCACTCATTTATTCAATACGTCTGTGGAGATTATAGGTGCCAGGCACTGTGCTGAATCCAGGATCGGACGCAGAGGAAATATTGTCAATGGATATTTCTCACTGCAGTGGTTAATGAAAAGAGCAAGAGAATCCCACAGGTGAGCGGGTAAAATTGTAACTGAGCTAAGCCTCACAGATGGACATGGCATCATACTATAACACTGTGTAGCAGGGAGACACCCTGTTTATGCCTCTGAAGCAAAGACCCTGATGGTGAAGATGAGCTCATGGCGACAAGGTAGAAAGTACTGCAAGCAAAAAAAAAAAAAAAAAAAAAAGAAGTAGCATGTTGAAGGTCCTTCTTGTAGGGTTATTGCTGGAGGAAACGCTAGCATGACTTTTAAGGAATGAGAGTTACTCTGCCCTTGATCCAGGGCCTCTCCTTTTACATCACAACAGACATGGATCTGCCTTAAGTTGAGCCACTGTGACGGAGACAATTTAGTGTGGCAGGCCACATAGACATTTAGGTAAATGAACTGTCTTCTTGTTATTCCCCACAAACATGAATAGAAACTTGTCACCACATGGCTTTGGAAGGTGTATTTAGAGTGGACTTGACTTAAATAAAGGTGATGTGGTATATACAGGGTTTCTTTTTCTTTTTTTTTTTTTTTTTAGTTAAATCATTTTTTTTCTTTTTTTCTATTAGTTATATTTGACATCATTTGTAGTCCCCAGGGAGTACCCACCAC
>JAGFMF010011768.1:2871128-2916666 GCA_019455555.1 Galemys pyrenaicus
CCGGCTTTTTGGTCTTATTAAGTTTTTTGTTGTTGTTGTTGTTTACTTTTGGTTATAATTGCTCAATTCCTTGAGCTTATTCTTTATTGTTGTTGTTGTGTTGTGGCTTCACTATTAGGAGGAATATGAAAGTACACAGGGTTTCTAGTAGAGGAAGGGAGCACATGGAAGAGCATCTCAAAGAGAGGCAGTCAACACTCAGAGAAACTGACTGAAATAATATAACCAGAGGCCAATAGGTCTGCAGATTAGGGGAGATCCACCACCTATGGTGGGTGCCTGGGTCTGGGACGATCACTGTGGTTTCCATCTGTGAGCCCCTAGGTGCAAGTTACGCAACAGTGGGCATTTGTACACAACAGGCTTCGAGGTGAGAGCGACAGGCATTAACTTATTTCACAATCGTTTGCAGTAATGAGTCATACACTATCAGCTCAACTTCACAAGGACCTGAGACAGAGAACTAGTTATGATCATGTCAGATTGGAGATATTAAATCATTTATTTGACATTTGAGCATCTACTATGTGCCAAACCCCATGTTGGATGAAAAAGACACAAAACTAACAAGACTCTGTGCTCACCTTTAAGGAGAGCAGTTTAATAAGGGTACTGAAGGGCTTCATCACAAGCAAGAACTAGATGCTGGACTTGGAAACGCCTTTGAAATAATAGAGAAAGTGACTTCACAAAGCAACGTGGTTCCCTGGGGCCATGGACCAATTCCAAATTAACCCCAGAATCAACCAGAGAATTTATAAAAACAAAAACCAAACATCAAATTCCTTGATGTTGCCTCCTAGATTCTCATGCACAGTTTAGGGGGATTAAGTTGGGATCCATATCCCATGGGTGCGTTATGTAAAATCAGGTTTGGGATCATGGTTGAGACTTGGAGTCAGATTGTTCAGAGTTCAAATCTCTCTCCCCATGTGTGAGGACCAACTTCACTTTTGACATCAGTGCAGAATTTGGGAACCCACAAGAACCCTATCACTTGTGATACCCATTGCAATTTGGGTGTTCAGTTTTTATTGGATCCTCGGTGCTCAGGGTTTTTACTAGATTCCAGTCACCTGGCATGGTGTGCCCATGGTACTGTTCTCTGTCTCGGGTCCTTCTGAGGTTGAGCTGATGTTGTATGACTCAAAGTCCTCGATTTAAGTCACACTATATAATACGCGGCTCCCAGGCTAGCAGAGACACTATCAAACGTGACAGTCCAAGGGCTTAGAGTGGACCTCTCAGAAGCCAAATGCAAAGACCAGATCTCTTTTTGGGAAGGTTAAATTCTCTTTCATACACCATATGAATAGTGACAATTTCCTTAGCTTTGAACCTCAGTTTCCTTATCTGTAAAACCAAAATAAAGATAATAGCCACATGACAGTTATAGTAATAATACATGGGGGTGGGAACCCGCAGCATTTCATCAGTACCTCAAGATGATGTACACCCATGATGATGGTGGTGGCGACGATGGTGATGATGGTAATGATGGTGATGATGGTGAGGGTGATGATGTTGATGATGGTGGTGATGGTGATGATAATGGTGATGGTGGTGATGCTGGTGATGGTGATGCTGGTGATGATGGTGATGGACCACAATGAGGAGGAAGCAATGCTGAAGATTTTGATGCTGCTGCTCAGGAAGTTTTACCTTCAGGGAGGGCACTCAGTAGAAACCACATTTTCATCAATCCAGTCTCATAGCTTTTATACCATATTTTAAAAATTGTTCTCCTTTTCAGCCAAGTGCCAGAGGGATATTCAGAAAGCTTTCCTCTTTATCTTCTCTTCACAAAACCCTGTCCTCAGAAACCACTTGCTTATCACAGCCCCCCTCCTCCTATTTCTATGGCAGCTCATCCTACAAAAGCGTCTAAGAGAAATGTAGTCTTGTACTTCCTCGCTGGCTATTGTTGGCTTTCACCGGCCTAGGTTATCACAGCCCATTATTTAGGCCCCACAAAGGAAGCTGCCATGGGAGGCACTCTTGGCAGAGGGACCTGTGTCTGCATGGTGTCTTTCTGCTGTTTTTAATGGGTCTGAGGAGCACTTTCAAAGCTCTTCATTCACAGACATGCGCGGGCTCTGACAGGCTCTGTTTTTGCCATTTCTAGAGTCTTTTCGCTAATGACAGTAAAGCCCTATCAACTCCCAACATCCCTTCCTGTGGCTCAGAGGAGGCCGGGAGACCTGACCAGGGAGCACAGCCTGAGGCTGAGGCAGTGATGAGCGGCACACACAATGTCCCCACACCGCCACCCAAGTCACAGAGGGCAGCTCTGCAAGCTGACAGAGGTCCCTTGGGAGAGTATGGGGAGTGGGACTTGGACTGGCAAGGACAATGGTCAGCTTTGGGGTCAGACAGGACTGATCTGCTCAAGTTCTACAAAGTTCTCAGCGCATGCCTCAGTTTCCTCATCTGCCAAATGTGAATGTCTCATAGCATTGTGCTAAGTGCCCTACTCAACACCTGATTCTCAGATCAAACCTATGATGAGGGAGTACTAGCTATTATTAGTCCCATTTTATAGACAGAGACCCTGAGATCGAAAAGCTAAGTGACTTATCCAAAGTCACAACCATCAGTGGTAGAATCAGATTTTGAACCCCAAACTGTGGAACTCAATCAATGCCCATGACTTCTTACCTTCAGTTGTCTTTCCTCACAGGCTCTAAGCCTTGTCAAAGTTGAGATGATCAGTCGAGTGAATCCATCAATAGGAGATGCTACCCGGACTAACTTTAAGCTCCAAACCTACAGGGATCTTGGCCAAGGTCAACAGGGCACCAGAGCCCAGTCAAGGAAAGATTTTGTTATTATCCAACAGATCTAGACAGAAGTTCCTTAAATGGACTTTTTGCTTCTATAGCAATCGATCAGGGCAATTAAAGTTAGCTGTTACACCGGATAAAGCCTGAGAGCTCAGTGGCTTAAAACCATAAAGTTTTGTTAAACAAAACATTATGCGTGGAGACACAGAAACTGTGGTTACTGTGGCAGGGAGAGAGAATTACAGGCATCCCTGGCTGTTAAATTCCTCAGCTGAAATGGACACATGTCTGAAGTGAGCACAAGCAGGGAATGGAGGGAAATGCAGCGGATCACACAGGTATTTGAGAAGCACAGGGAGATTCTGCGGCAAGCTCCTTGGAAGTCCTTTAATTCGACATAACCTGGCTCACCTGTTGCCTGCACTAGCATTTTTATTCTCTGTAATGTTGGAAGACGGATGATGGAGCAGGTGGGGCTGAGATACCCTTCAGAAGAGTTCAGTGGCACTTAAAAATGCCATTTGCCAAAGCCTACAGCTCAGGGGCCAGCTCAGTCAAGGAGAAAATATATTTTATTTAACCAGCAGTTGGGGTTATATTTAAAAGATTGGTTGTTCTTGAGGTCAGTTGCCTCTAAATTATCAATGATCAGGTTGGGAGGTGGAGGAGCCTGGACCAAGAGGCTCTGGGAAACCCATGGGCACATGGAGAGTAGAACAGCCCAGAAGAAAGTTTCAGAAAGGAGGGAAGGGATAGGCATGAAAGGCAACAAGCTTGGGTGCAGAAGAAGCTCCCTGTGGCCACCCTTCTCAGCCTCCCCCTACGACCTTCCCCATTCCCCCCGCACTCCTCAGTGCAGTGTGTTTTGGAAAGAACCAGGGCTTCAGGGTTAGACCAAGTGGAGCCAAAATTCTAGCTCTGTTGTGCAGTAACTGTGAAATTTTAGCAGCATACTCTACCCTCTCTGAACTCAGTTGTTCATCCATAAATTGAGAATGTGACAAGGCAATATTATCTGTGATGGGTAAGATTCTTGGCGACCACAGAAACCAAATTCAAATCAAATAAAATGAACAAAAAAAGAAAATATACCTCCTTATTTAACAGAAAAGTACAAATGAGGCTCCAGGCAAAGTTAGATCCAGTGGCATAATGAAGGAATTCTCTCTCTCTCTCTCTCTCTCTCTCTCTCTCTCTCTCTCACACACACACACACACACGCACGCACGCACACACACACACCACACCCTCAGTTCTCGTCTTACTGGAGTCATTTTTGAGATATGCTCTTCCATGGAACGACAGCAATGACCATCTCTAAAGGAAGGTGGTCTTCAGCAGGCAGAGAGCACTCACGCTCTGAAGCTGCCTCATATTGCCATCAAAATTAGTCAAGGCACTTGGCTTGGTCCTGGCACAGTCCTTGTATACAACAGGTGCTTAATTACGTTTGGTCTCCCCCTTCACGACTATCACTGTCAAAACTTCCTCCTGCCGTGTCCCACTGCCTCCTTCCTCTAGGTGCCTGCTATTCCCATCTTCAACGATCCAAGAAAATCAAGACTGGCCTCGTGGGTACACAGACTGTGGGGTCCTTCAGGCCCAGTATTCGAAGGGTCCCCCCTATTGGCACAATACTCTGTTGTTGCCATCTAGCAGTTCTTAATTTTTGAGCAAATAGTCCTTAATTTTCAATTTGCTCTGGCCCTAAGATTCTATAGCCAGTACCGAGGTTAAATTGTTTAATTGCTTTGAGCACAAAAGGAAAAGCCTCATCCAAGCTTTTCACTGAGACATACTTTTGCAGACACAGCAGAGCCTGAGGGCTTACTGATGAACCTTGAGCTGAGCCCCAAGGCCAGCTGGCGTTGGGAGTCACCAACGCAGAGGAGGGGACTACCCAGGAGTGAGGGGCCACCCACAGAAATTCAAAACTCCAGTGATCTGAAGAAAAGCCTCCTTGTACTTCTCCGGGTGTGGGCTGCACTGCAATTAGCCAGTGACTCCGGCCAGGTCCACATTTGCTGCTAGCGCACTCCTGAGCCAGTAAAATGGAATTCCTCTGTTCTCAAACTTGCTCCCCCCAAACTGCTATAATCTCACTCCTTTTCTTACCTGAGGAGGCAGATTTGAGTCTATCTGCTATCTCCTTGCCCACTGATTCACAATAGTGCCTTTATTTTCTCAAAAATCAGATGTCTCAGCAATCAGACTGTGCACACCAGCAGGAGTCCCCAGTCAGCCGCAGCACTGCCCAACATCCCGTATTGTCACCTGGACAATTCTACGGAACACGTTTTTATCTGTTACTCATCACTCTATGCTTGTATCTGTCACATAGTAGGTGTTCGACACAGCTTTGTGGGGTAGTTGAATGGAAGGAAGTAGTTCAGGAGGGATAGTCAGACTTGTAGGGAAAGTGAGAGTCTCCCTACCCATATTCTCAGATCAAAGTCTCTTTGGAAAGCTATGTGATTTTCTGAGTGATAGGAGTAGAATGAGAAGTTGGACTCAAGTAGGACGAGAGGTGGGAACTTCTACTGGAAATGAAAGGAATATTAGTTGTGAGAAGTGGAAGAGTTTTGTTTCCTTCAGTTGACCTGGAAGAGGAGATCCTTCCCCCACCCTAAGGCTCCTACTGTCTGTGACTTGACTGGCTTGCCCCAGTGCTCATCATCTGAAAGAACGTCCTGAAGGAGTTGGGGAAAATTACAAGGTCAGGTGATTCTCATTCCCAATGTTCATCCATAGACTCCATCCCTTCTACAGGCGAAGAGAGGCACAGGGTTACGTGTTGAGAAATCTACATGGACACCTTTGTGGGTAACTCTGACTTGTTCTTTTGAGATAAAAGTCCAAGGAGAGAGGGGCACTTGGGTATGTAAACTAGACTTTTGTTGTCAGGAGATTGATAACCCTTTAGACCAAGAAGAAACAATTCCCATTTAAAGGAGCAAAAAAATTAGGAAATTTCATTTACAGACACCATCATACGCTCCACAGGGGACACAAATATTTACAAACTTTATGAAATGCAATTTGCAATCTCTCTCTCTCTCTCTCTCTCTTTGTATTCTGAGCTTCAGGAATGGTCTTACCTGCAATTCCATTTGTATTAATTTATTGTAAGGAAATAATTACAAATGGAAACGAATTAGGTATATATGATCTTCAAGAGACTATTATTTGTTATAATGAGACTTTAGAAATAGTCTACATGTCCAATAGGAAAACAAAATGGTAATGATGGTATATCTATATGACAGAATATTATGTTGCAATTGAAAATAATGCCTTGGATTCTTTTTATGATGCAGTCAGTTGCCTTCCAGAGCTCTGAAACTTATGAGCTGTGTAAAAAATACACATACCAATAAAATAGGCTGGCAATAGGAGCATCCAAACGATAACAATAGCACAGGGAAGGGTTGTGCTTGATGTAATTTTATTCCTTATATTTGTCCCTTTCTTCCAAGTTTTCTCCAATAAACATATATTACTTTTATAATTTAGCGAAAAGAACAGATGAAAATCACACATACTTTGAGGTTGGAGAGCCTCCTTTAAGTAGAAAAGACAAATTATTATTTTGGAGCTTTAAGTAGCAAGAGGAATGAAGGCATCTGCAATCAGGGGTGCTGGCTTTTCAAAGGGGGTTCCCTTTACAGGTGATGCTGGGATGCTTTGACAAGCATGGCTGGGCCAGGGAGGGCAAAGAGGCCTCTCTGCCCTTTTCTCCTGCGTGACAAGGAAGTTTGACTTGGCTCTGGTTTCCTCAGGTCAATGCATCTACCTGTGAACTCAATACTGTATTGAGGTCCTACTATGTGCCGAGCTCTTACTGATGGCCAGATACTGTGTACAGTCCCCAGCTTTCAATGATGAACCATAGATATTGGGAACTCCCAACCATATACTGGGAAGTCTTAACAACATTCCGGAACTGAGACTGCTTTTACTCTAATAGTAACACAACTAAGCTACTTAACCAGCTCCATGATGTGGTGCAATTATTTTGATTCACTTCATTCAACTGACATTTGCTATGCCTACACAGTGCTGGTGCTAAGACAGTGCTTTCAAGTGTTAGAGGACATAAAGCTCATTGAGGATTGGTAAAAATCTCTATTTCTTTGATGGAGATTCTATTCAGTAGGTGACTCAGGTGTGCAATGTGGGCAACCTTATATCGCACCTGAGAAACTCAAGGATGAACAAGCAGGAAAGCCAAACATAACAACAAAAGAGGTTGCCCTCTAAGAGCTTATACTCTAGAGGGGCAGGTAAATGATTGTTCATTTATTAGAAAAATTTTAATAGTATGCTGTTAATGGCAACAAAACCAAAATAGAGCCGAGCTACCTTCAACTTCAGATTTACTATTAACCAGGAATTTATGAAACACTTCAATAATCCCATTTAATTCTTGTAACTGCTCTATGGGTTAGGTATAACTACTCCTATTTTAAAACTGAAGAAGGAAAGGCCTTACCTATAATATAGAGTCCACCAATGGTGGGTCCAAGATAGAAACAGAGGGGTTCTGACACCAGAGCTGTGACTTAAGGAGCACAGCAGTCTGTGCTGAAAAGAGACTGTGTGGGAATGATTTGGGCACCCAGGAGCAGGAGGGAGCCCAAGGGAGTTGAGGGGGTCTTTAATGCTGTGTCAATAACTGACTCAGTCTCGAATTAGACCCAGATAGGACAAGATACTGGAATTCGGCAGAAGACCAGGTATGTGGTTGGTCTATCTTTGGGAAGCTTCCAGGACTTGGAGTTGGCTGTGCTTAGGTGCATGCTGGGTATATTCAGGAAACAAGCTGCAGAAAGTATGACAAAAATCACTAGGTATGTTCTGTTCCCTCTTAGGGGATTTCAAGTTTGTATCATAAATACTGGGGAAGAAGGGAGAGGACATGTTTTGTGTTTTTGAAGGATCATTTCATTTGAGAAGATGCAGAGCTATCATTGTTTAAAGGTAAGATGATTACAACCCAGGAAAAGTCTTAGAACTAATAAGCAAGGGTAGTAAAATAGCTACACATACACAAAAATAAATATACAGAAATCAATAGCTTGTATGTTAGTAATAAGCAGTTAGAAAATACAATGGAAAACAACTCTATTCCCCCTTAACAGCAAAAATGATTTGTTTTCAAACCCTTAAGGAATAAACTTAACTATATGAAAGAAATTATAAAACTTTACTGGGGAACATTAATAAATACCTTGACTTAATGTAGAAATACATCCTATTCGTAAAGGCAAGACTCAGTATTATAAATAGCTTTTCTCTTAATTAATTTACTGGTTTAATGCAATTACAATATAAATCCCAGTAAGACAGCATTTGGAAAACTTGACAAAGTGATTCTGAAATGCATTTGGACAAACAAATGGGCAAAAAGAGCCAGGAGAAAAATGAAGGAAGGTAACAAGGTGAGATAATAATATGTTTAATATCCTTGAGTGCTGGGAGGTCAATAAATTTAAAAGTGTGGCACTGTTGCAATAAAAGGCAAATTAATGGAACAAAGAGGAAAGTTGAGTGAAGGACTGTAATACAATACACACAGACACACACACACTAAAGCAGCAAATGCATGTTGAAGGTGCCATTTCAAACTGGTGTGAAACAGATTTCCAATCTATAGTTGTCAAGCAACTGGTTGATGCCTATGTAGGGAAGAAACAGTTTTCTACCTTAGCAACACACTAAACAAACCCCCAGTGACAAACTGCCACTCTTAGTGGTTTGTAACTCAGGTCACCTGGAGGAACTTTTAGCTCAGCACTCATCAGACTGATTTAATCTTTTGTTTGATGATCTGTCTTCATATCTAGACCATGGCTGCTTAGAAGGGCAGCTACTTTGTTTCATTAATATCTGTGTCCCCCGAAATGTAGTAGATGCTCAAGAAATGTTGCGTGAATGGATAAATCGGCCTTTATACATTTATCTCCTTGCGGCTCATGAGCTCTCTGAAGACAAGTTGTTTAAAATCTGCAATCCCTAAACTCTGCAAACCATGCTTCAAATACAACTCTCAGCAAGTATTGAGTGCAAGAATTATGTCACATTAACAGTTTTTTCTGCTTCTCTAACTTATTTTGGATTTTTTTGGTATATTGTCTTAGTTAAGGTCTTTTTTTTTCCCTTTTGGATGCAAATTAATTAGATCCTGGGCCCTTCCTGGTGGCGCAGTGGGTTAAGCAATGCACTGTGAAGCAAACAGCAGCCACTGCAGCACGAGTTCGGTCCCTGGCCCTGGCTGGGGAGGTGACCCACATGGCGCAGGCAGATCTCTCCTGCCTGGTCCACTGCTCCCCTAGCAGTGTATTTCAGTAGATCTGCCTGTTCTGTCCCCTGTTCTGTCTGGTGGATTCTCTCACCTCTCCACACCTCTGGCCTGTACCCCAGGGCTTGTATGCATAAATAAATCTCTAAAAAAAAATTAGATCCTGTGTGGGAGGGACTCTTGCAGGGGAAAACCATTTCAGGATCTGAGACACATTCATTCAATCTTTCATCTGACAAATGCGTGTTGAGTACTTAATAGTGTTCCAAAAGAGATCAATGAGTATAAGTTTTAATAGTCTAAGTTTAGCAGTTTTCTGTGTATTATCCCAGTTTTCTCTATTTTTTGACTTCAGATGGTCATTAGTATTCTTGAGTCATTTCTCTAATATCCTCTTTCTTAGGACCATGGAAGAATAAAATCACCAAGGAAGTTCTTCATACAGCAGTGATGGCCTCTTGAAATGACCTCCTTTGGAAATTGCTTTGATTGGTAGGGAGAAGCTTTTCTTCTTCCACTCTGGAAATGGCATAGATCAAAGATTCAAACCTATGTGGGAGATGCTGGCCCAGCCCTGGGAGAGCAAGATTGGTTTCCACGTTCTCTTCTTTCATCAGCAGATCCCTTTAATCAGTTCCCATCTGACATAGCTCAATCACTCTCAGCCCAAGTGGGCTTCGCCTCCCGACTTCACATAGAAAGATCCTTTTGAAGCCTTCATTTACCACTGGTTCTGGGTCTTTAATCGAATCAAAGTGGACAGATTTATTGGGACATCTACACACACACAGGTCTCCTTGGCAAACCAGTGTTGCACTGGATTCACCATAAGACCAGGAACCATTAAACCCAAACTCCCCTTGCATGCACACTGCAACTTCACAGTCACCTCGATGTCTTTCACCTGCTCCAAGAACAAAATAAGGAACCTGGGAATCAGTTCTCACAAATTTTCTTCATGCTACCATCATTACTTCTTTTTTTTTTAAAGATTTATTTATTTATGCATACAAGAACTGGGGTACAGGCCAGAGGTGAGGGGGCGGTGAGAGGATTCACCAGAGACAGAGTCAGGAACAGAACAGGCAGATCAACAGAAATACACTGCCGAGGGCAGCAGCGGGCGATGCAGGAGAGGTCTGCAGTGCCACGTGGATCACTTCCTTGGCCGGCGGCAGGGATCGAACTCGTGCTGCAGTGACTGCGGTCTGCTTCATAGTGAGTTGTTTAACCCACTGCCCCACCAGGAAGGCCCCACCATCATTACTTCTACCAGCATTACCTTTAATTCGGCATTGACATGGACTGAACAGCGTATATATAATTTTTTTTCAATCCAGCAGATCTCCACAATATAGCCTTAGCAAAGGACTGCTCTTGAGACTATTGACTTAATTAAGGCATCTTAATTTTTTGACCTGTTGTCTATATAAAATGGTTGAGAGCAATGTGACTTCCTCCCATTCATATTTTGATTCTACTAGACTTATTTTCATCATGATCATTTTTTTTTTCACATAAATAATGGTTGAAACTGTTCTTAAGCCTTTGTGTTGATGCTACTTTTTGACTTGGTGAATCAATATAACCTCATCATTTCTGGTAAATATTTAACAATTTTGATATCAGAAATTTTACTCTATATTTTTAAACATAGACCTTAGTTTAGAATTATCCCCATTTGAGAATTCTATTAAATAAGCTTATATCTTTAATTTTCTATGCACCAGAATTCAATTTTTTCCTAAAATTAATTTGCTGGGGCCTCCCTAGTGGCACAGGGGTTAAGTCTGAGCACTATGAAGTTGAGCAGCCACTGTAGCACAAGTTTGATCCCCGGCCAGAGAGGGGACCCACATGGCACAGCAGACCTCTCCCGTCTCCCCGCTGCTCCCCTCAGCAGTGTGTTTCAGTAGATCGGCCTGTTCTGCTCCTTGCTCTGTCTCTGGTGCATCCTCTTGCCCCCGTACCTCTGGCCTGCACCCCAGCTCTTGTATGCACAAACATGTCCAAATTTCCTGGATTCCATTCTACCTTTTTTCTCCACCTAATCTATCTGGGCAAGTTCCATAAATTCCCTTTGCCTTAATCTCGTAACGCTGCAATGACAGCAATGTCACCTTCCATCTCAGCAGTCTTATTTGAGAAGGAAGTAAAATCCTAGAGTGTTTATCCTCTCAGCTGATTCACAGATAACTCTGATTGGTGTTGGCTGTTTTAGAAACACCATCTTAAGTTTTTAACCAAATCAAAGTTTTCAGGTGTAATTTTGTGAGTCTAAACTTCGTGAAGAATATTAAGTCTTCCAACCATTTTTAGTCTGAGACTGCAGTTATAGCTATTCTCAGTTTTAGTTGGTTAATCATTCTACCATGTCTAATTTTTCTTCACTTGTTTTTTTAGATTTCAACGTCATCAAAAGGCTGCGATTCTTCCATCCATTCTTCCGCTCTAAAGAATTTTACCATGTGCTGACTTAACAGTTGTCAGTTCTAGTCAGATATTCCTGTGACTAATATGTATGGATTAGATAAAAGAGGAATGCTATTTTCCATCTCACAATGGAAAACGCTTATCTGAACACCGGTAAATATGGGTGTGCACAAGACTTGAAAGGGCAAGGCATGAAGCTTGCCCTGATCCTGCCCCCGACTGGGATACAGGACCTGAAACACTGGGTGTGAACTTTAAAACCCAGAAGATGGGTCTCCCTGGTGGCGCAGCGGGTTGAGCGCTGCACTTAGAAGCATCTGCAGCACAGCAGCTCAAGTTCGAACCCCGGCCAGGGAGGGAACCCACGTGGCACAGCAGACCTCTCCTGCCTCGCCTGCTGCTCACCTTAGCAGTGTGTTTCAGTAGCTCTGCCTGTTCTGTTCCCCATTCTGTCTCTGGTGAATCCTCTCACCTTCCATGACTCTGGCCTGTACCTCAGTTTTGTGTGCATAAATAAATAAATCTTTAAAAATGAAACAAAACTTGGAAGAGCTTATGACTCCTGGGGGGAATTCCATGCATACACATAGTGGGGCTGCAGTGAGAAGCAAATGCTTGCTGCAGAGCTTTGGGGACCCACAGCCTTGACCTTAGGCCCCAGTTCTCCCCCAAGACACTGGGTAAATCAGTGACCTTTCCAGAAATCTAAAGTGATGGAGTGCTGTTCACCTCCAGAACCCTGAGGATTGAAGGTGATAATATACAAAACACATTTATCCTTAGTGCTTGAGAGACGTTAGGTACTCAATAACTGAGAAGTCCTTAAACAAGAAAAAACCCTTGAACTAGCAATGATGAGAGTGAGTGACCACACATGGTGACTACAGACCTGAGATCCGGGCTGATGGCAGGACGCTCTGTGACCATGAAATGATCAACTCTCTCCACACTGCCCAGTACTGTCCCATGCCAGGTGAGGTATTGGGTTCTCAGGTTGTGACACTGTGAACAAGGACTAGTTGGAACAAGTCGCATGATTTAATGAAATGACAAAAATTGGCTTTGGAAGCAGAAAGGTCCAGCTCAAATCTTGGATTTGCCACATTCCAATTGTGTGACCTTGGGCGAATTATCCAGCCCCTTTAAAATCTCCTATTTGTCACTGGTAAATGGAAAAGGAAAACGCCAGTCCAGAGGGACTGCCTTGTGGGTAAACCAAAACAAGACAGTCAGAGAGCTACAGCATTTGGCATCACAGTGCGCGATCAGGCCCATGCATGCCTAATCTCTTTTCTTTCTCCCACTCCTTTTCATTTTCTCATTTAAAAACACAAGGACAAATTGGGGACACTTGGTGCAGAGGGGGGAGAGGGAGGGGGGAGGAGCACGGGGGACTGAGGTGATGGTGCACTAGTGATATGGTGATGGGTAATCCATGGGGATTACAATTGATGTCAAATATATACATAAATTAAAGAGAAAAATAAAATTTAAAATTAAAAAAATAAATAAATAATTAAATAACAGGTTAAAAAAAATAAAAACAGAGCATTTGAAATTGATGTTTCCCGAGTGAGTTTCTTTTCAGTCCAAAATAATTCTGGTTAGTGCCTGGGGCTAAGCACAAGGAGAGTGGTGGGTCAAGTCGGTGTGAAAGCCCCCCCCCCCTCCCGAACCAGGACCAGGACAGGGGACGGGCACCGGGCACCCGCAGGTAGAAGCTGGCAGGAGGCGGCGAAATCAGAGGAGCAACGCGGGCGAAAGGACAGGACGAGAGACACACCGAAGCGGGGACCTTCCCTCAGGGACGTGAGTGCTTTGGCTGGGGCATCTCGACCCCAGAGAAACCAGGTGGAACGGGCATTCAGTGGTTTGTGGCTGTGGGAAGCACGGGGTCCCCGAGCCCGGGGCGGGACAGGAGCGCTGGCAATGGCTGGCGCGGGTGGGCGGCTTCTCCCTGTCCAAGAGGTGCTGCGGGTGGAGACTCGCCAGCACCGGGGAGGGAGCCGCGCGCTGAACGGCTGCCTTAGCTCGTGCTGGTGCCAGGGGCCGCGTGAGCGAGTTACCTGGACTAGCTGACCCCTTCCTGCCTGTCACCTTGTGGTGGGTGCCAGTGCCCGAGCTGTGGGGGAGTGAAGGAATCCTAGTGCGGCAAGACCACAGCGGTAACAAAGGAAAGGAGGATGGTCTGGTTCACGTCTCCCTCCCAGGAGCACCAGGGTGCATGGCAGGCTGTGGGAGCAAGAGTTCTCCCGCCTTCTCCCCCAGGGCCCACCTGCCCTCCCTGTTCCTTGGCCTCCCTGGCCCTCCGCTCCGCCCCTCGTTCCTTCCCACTTCAAGGTGCTGCGTCTAAGTGGGGAGAGACACAGGGCACCCCCCCAACACAAGGTGGACACATCTTTTGGGGGACCCAACTCTACGCATTACAGGAAGTCTGGCCGGGGGCCAGTCTGTTACTAACCAGCTTCCACACGAAGAACAGCCCAGGAGATGGCTGGCAGCCTCCCGGCCTCTGTGCATCACGCGGCACGCACGGGGCCCAGAGGAGACCAGCCCACCCCCGTGGGCTGTTCTAGGCCGGCAAATAATCCAACAAGCTTCAGACAGACTGGTAAGGGAAAAAAAAAACAAGTTTTATAATAATGTTGCCTGTGTTGGGGCCAAACCCCGGGCTGGTTTTTCCCTGCTCAGAATCAGTCAAGGCTAGAAAATGAAAGTGAGTTCAGCACAGTGAGCAGAACACTAGTTGTAGGTAAAGGAATGGAGACGGGGAGCTGCAGCGTGAAGGACACCTCCGTGCTGAGCTGGGGACCAGGGCTCTCTATGGGAGGAGGGCCGCCTCTCCTGGCTGGGTGGGGGCAGGGGTCACGAGCAGCTGACTTCATTTGCACCAGGCACCTTTGCACTGCCCCTTTTTGCACAGGTCTCCTCGTTGCCATCTTGGGGGTGGCCGGATCGGTCCCGAGGTTACTAGCCTTTGCCCTGTTCCCTGTAGGCAAGCAGAGCTCAGAGGGCCTGTTACTGCAGGAGGTGGGCCATGGCCTTGCCTGGTGACCCTAACAGGGGCCCCTCCTGCATTCCTGGGGGAGACCTGGCACGGAGGCACTCACCCTCATGGCTCACCACACCATGGCTTAGCTAAGACAGAAGCGGGAAGGAAAAGGTGGTCAGTGGGGGAGGTTGTTGCCTTCAGATCCCTTCCCATTGCAAAAAGACATATTTTAGGGTGGCACATTTTTGCTCATCGAAAATCTACTATAGGTTTCAAGTTTCATCAGCCAAAACTCCGGAACTTTTCAGAAGTGCAGAGTGAATATCTAGGGCGTAAGCCATCAGGCCATGACCTGGGCAGGGGTCCCCCCGGCTCCCCCACACCCTCAAGATGACATTTAGCTACTAATGATGATGTCTAACACGGAGGTCTCAGCCCAGAATATCTAGACAGTACCATCGTTTTGTGCCACTGTCTTTTTACACTCTTGGGGTTTACAGCAAAGTCTCCACCTCCCAGAGTAACTTAGGCTGATACTATATGTGCTTTTATTTAAAGAGATGGTTACAAATATCAGAGGCTCCTTGTCATTTAACTCAACTCATGTTAGCAAGACCACGTTTTCTTCTGGAAGAGAGAAGCCAGGGTCAGTGGGCTCCAGGCTCCAGACTGGAGTTAGCAGCCTGGGCTTGAAGCCACTTATTAACCGCAAGGACTTGGGCAAGTTTATTGCCTTCCCTATACTAGTTTTCTCATTTGGAAAAAATGGTACTTATTGCACAGAATTCTGAAGATTTAAGACCTACTATACAGAAGGCATTTGGAATAGTGCCTGGTGCGCAGACACTCTTAAGAAGCTCAGTCATTATTATTGTTTATCTACTGTTATTATTTCCCTGTAGTCCGCTCATAACCCTGATTGAATACCGCCTTCTTATCTGGGTGTTTTTTAATAGAGAGTTTGGTCCAGGGTCCACGATAACAAAACCCATTTCCCTGTACCTTTTAATATTTCATTTCATTTTTTATCTGTTGATTTAATTTACCCTCAGCTCATTCCCAGAAGGATAAGAGCTAGAAAGGAGCTCTGTAATCCTGAACACTGATTATTTAGGCTTTTCCTTGGCAAGTGTGAGGTGCCTGTGAGTGCTTTGTCCTGAGCAGTGCTCCTTGGATCAGATTACATTCCCGGGTTCACAGGCTGACAGTGAGAAATGGGAGAGATAGGAACGCTGGTCCCCTGGGAGCTGGTATGGCCGAGGCTCCATGACAGGCCTTCCCTAGGAATCTCTGGTTTCGTAAGCGCATGTTGTAAGTGACAACTCAGAAGACACCATCTGCACTAAAAAAACACCCAGAAGACATCTGATGTGCCGGCCCACCTCTCCTTCCCTCCCTCCTAAGGGCTACTTTCAAATTGTAAAATTTTCCATTCCCCTCCTCCCATGGCCCCGCTCCTAAATATGAAAAGTGGATAAACAGAAACACGGCTGTCCATGGTAATGAAAAGGATTCAATGCGTGGAGCACAACCATCCAGCAGGCTTAGTGCTGGGCGTTTTCCGTACAGTGTCATGTCCCATACCCAGATGCACCCTGTGAATCAGTCATCATTGGCCTCATTTTGCAGTGAGATAATTGAATTTTAAAGGGGATATGCAAATTTCCCAAGGTCACGGGACCCGTATATGACAGAATCTACCTTTAGCTTAGGCTGTCTGGCTCAAAGACCTTTATGTTGTTGTATGTAATTAATATGTAATATTCCATGTACAACATATCACAGAATGTAACACACAGTGGGCATTGTGTCTTCACTTAAGGGGGGGGATTCCAGATCATTTATATGCATTATAAGATGGTGAATGATCACATTTGTGAGCTTGCACATTTGCTACTTTTCTAATTGTATCTTAAGTATAACATATTCATATACCAATTGCATATTTTAGAATATTTTCAGGCAACTAACACAAGGCCAACCTAACAGGCCATAATGATAAAAGAAAAATGAGCTTTTCATTATATTCAAGGCCAGTGACTCTGAACTCACTTATGAATTCCACAAATATTCCAAACAGGCTGCCGAGTTTCATGGCCAGTGTAGAGTCCGTCTCGGAGTGCATGATGGATGCGTTTATATATTTGTTGCATATGAGAAGTCAGTGGCTAACTGGTGAGAAAATTACCTGTCAGTTTCCGATAGCACGGACGTCGATAAGCAAACCTCACGATTGTACAAATGGGAACAACTGGAACTTATTAGATAAGTTTTGGACAGTTGCCCTCTCTTGGAGTTACAAGTTTTTATGCAAACCAGTTTTTTGAGTAGTTCCATCAGGTGCAAAAGAGGGAAGGGAGGTATCGGCCACAGCATTTATTGAGTTTTTATTAAATGTCAGACACTGGGTGCTGGATAGATGACCAAGCACTCGCTTCCCACACGTGCTCTGCTGTGTAGAGCCATTCTAGTTCTTCTTTGATAGGGAGAAAACCGAGGCCCCGAGAGTGTCCTGGGTAGACTCTGCCTGTCCCTTCAGGGTCACCACCGCTCTGTGAGCTGGAGACTGGGCTGTGTGGGTGTCCTGGCCATCCTGTCTGGGTAGGCTTCCAGAGGTTATTAGCTTCTGTTACAGGATCACGATGGTACTTGACAGCAGAGGTGTGAAGTGCTCGCTCTTGGTACCTGCACATGGTGGTGCAATGCCAAACGCCCCAAACTTCCTGCAGCAGCATCTTAGCGAGCTCAGACTGTCTGGGGCACAGAGTCCGCTGCTTTGTATAACCCACTTCCACGATCCACACCAGCCTGCTCGAGTCATTCCTCTGAGAGCAGTCTGTGGCAACGTGTCACTCCCTCCTAAGGGATTTCTTGACTTCACATACATAACAAAGTGTCAAGTTATTTAGGATCAGGCTTGCTTTTCCCTTTGCAAAGTGGCAGCAGGTCCATAAGGGATTCCTGGGAAATGGATCTCTGAATCCTCCAAAAGGGCAGTTTCTTGGAAGCAAGAAATCAGAAACCAGGTTATCATGAGTAGATGAGTGAGCAGAGGTGAGGAACTGGTCCCAGCAGGGCTCGAGGTCACTGTGGTGCTGTCAGAGAGAAGAGTGTGACATTAAGGGGCTCCAAGCCCTTTGATTTACTTCTTCTCTTGTTTTATTTGTGAGTTCATTTTGTGATGGCTATTTAAGGTGTGAGAGAATCGGGTATGCTTTTCATTTTTTTTTCCCACATGTTTTGAAATGATGCAATAGACTGGAAGAGGTGAAGGAGAAACTGGTAGCCATGGAAGAGGTGGGAGAAAGGGAATTAAGGAGATAAGGGTCTGAGCCTATGAGTGGAAGAGTGATAAAACAGGAAAAAGATGGTGTAAGGAAAAAGGGTTAATTCAGGCTCCTTTCTGCCTTCCAAACAACAGACAGCCAGTAACCTTGAAATGTATCAGTTATATTTTCCACCTTCTGGAAGCCCCCCAAGCAACACATGTGCAACAATGTACCAGTTATGTGACTATGGGCACATAGCAGTACAAAGGGGGCTGGGAGGCTTAGTTGCTATTCATCTTCCGGCTGTCCGTGTTCAGGCCTGCCTGTCTCTGCACCCACCCCGTCCCCTATTTCAGCATTACAGGCCTGCCATCTATACCTAAGGCTTTTTCCATTTGCCCAAGTCAACAGAGAACTTGCCCAACCTGGGATGGCTGTGCAGCAGATAGTAAACCGGCCAATCAGTGTTCAATAAGGAGAGGGGCAGATGACATGGAGACCAAAAAACCCCGTAGCATGGAACTGAGGACAAAAAGCTGGATTCCAGCTACATGAGGAACTTGTCCAAGTCAGTAATGAATGACAGCCTACTGAGGACCAGACAAAGCCTTGGGCACAGTCTCACAAACAAAGGTGTACCCATTTTGAATAAGCCTATGAAAATCTGCACAGCACCATTAGTCATCAGGGAGATGTGCAACTAAAGTCACGTATCACAACACCCTCACCTGAATAGCTAAAACTAAAACAGGCTCAACGCACCGACTCTTGGGAAGCATGTTGTTACAGGGCAACCCTAATATAAAATGGGTTTGCCTGACTGGGTCCTCACCCGCGCGCTCCAACGGCACTTATGATGCCCCCCCAACTGCCGCACACACAACAAAGGTTAATAAAGGGGTTTATTTACAAGGGAAGGGAAATAGCGTAGTGAATAACACAAGGGGAAGAGAGGGACACAGATCCATAAATGTCCTACCAGTTGCTCGGAGCTGGACCCCAAAGGCTCGCTGAGAGCTGGCTCCCCAGGAAAAGAGAGCCCCAAGGCCCACGTGTCTGCTTTTTATACTCAGCCTAGCTGCTCAGCTCCACCCTCAGGTCCCAGCGATCAGTTCTTCAACAATGGCCTTATGGGATTTGTAGTTCTTGGATCCTGTAGGTCTGGAATGGGGGTCGAAGTCCATAATCCATCTCTGTAATCCATTCAGGAGGGTCTTTCCCCCTAACAATGTGACGCGACCAGGACTGGTATGCATTGCTGGTAGGTGTGTAAAATGTTGCACTAATTTGGAAAGACTTGGCAATTTCTGCCCAACAATCCCATCCTTCTACTCCTAGGTATATACCAAAGAGAATGGGAAATATAGGTCCACAAAGAAACCTGTACAAGAATGCTGATAGCGGCTTCTTCCCAGAAGCCCCACGCGGGAAATGGGAAAGGACCAAAATAGGCATTAACAGGAAAATGGCTGAACAATTTGTAGCATATTTATATAATGGACTAATAACTGAGCAACAAATAGGAATGAACTATTTATACATGTAACAATGTAGATAAATCACTTGCTATTATGCTGGGTGAACGCCCAGATACAAAAGAAAAGGTACAATATGATTTAATTTATACACAGTTTAAAAATAGGTAAAACTTGCCTGTAATGAAAAAAAATCAGGAAAATTATTGCCTTTTCTGTGGAGAACTGGCTGGGAAGTGGGGCATGAGAGGATTTTCTGGGGTAATATAAATGCTGCGTATATTCATAGAATGGGGCTTTCACAAATGTATGCATTTTTCCAAACTTGTAAACTGTGCAGTTAAGATTTGTGTATTTCATTTTATGTAAATTTTACCTTAGAATTAAAAACACATTTTGAACTCTACTTAATTGGTTTGCTTTTTTACAGTGGCATGAGTTAGCAATTCTGAAATTATATTTTTGTATCCTGGGCTAGAGTAAAAGAGTAAATATTTTGAAGATAATGAGTCTAGATTTCTCACTGTTAGAAAAGGAAGTTACAAATGTGGAAAGCAGGGGAGACCAGACTATTCCCCTTGGCTTAGAATGTGAGGTATCTGTATAAACTCCTGGCTTAAAATGGAAGGGTGTGTGTGTGTGTGTGTGTGTGTGTGTTTAAGTTTGAAATTATATCAAGATCAAAAGTTGAGGGAAGGAGGGGGGAAGGAGGGAAGAGAAGGAAGAGAAGAGAGGGAGGGGGAAAAGAAGTGAGGGGGAAAGGGAGGGAGGCAGAAAAGGGATACCAGGGTGTGATTCCCCAAGACCAGGACCTTGGGCCAGGCTGCTAAGCTCTGCAAGGTCTTGGTAAACAAGCCAAGGCTGTCCCTGGCTTTGCAGGAGTTGACAGGCAGAAAGTGATGATTACAGTCTATAAATCAGAGAGCTGGTTTAGGCCATAAAATTGGAGTTAAAAAAAAGAAAAAAACACATGTTGAGCTGTGGGCAATTTAATTCCTTTGCATACATTATTCTGAAGGTTATTTTATAATTACAAGCATAGCTAATATAAAGTTACATACTTTGTTATTAAAGATTTTGTGGGGTGAGATAAAGACAGCAGGGAGAGGAGGAGCTGGCATTGCTGTGCCCGTCCGTGCATCAGTCCTGGGCGCAGAGTGCTGTCAGGGGAGGTCCAGCAGGCCTCCTGGGTGGATGCCTCACCTGCATCTTATCGTGGAGAGAAGCAGGCCCTGAAAGTGTGTCCTACCCAAGGTCACACAGCTGGAAAGTGTTTCGGGAAGGAGGGGTGTTGCAGAGAAAAAGGAAATGTGATGGCTTTCACCCTTATTATTACTCGTCTAGAAGGTAAGCTCCATGAGGGAGGGATCTTTGCCTATTTTGTTCAGGAATAGACCAGACATGCTGGAAGCAATGCTCATAAAATGAATGAATTCCCCATTGGTTTTGGCAAGGTCAGACCATTCATGGTCATGGTCAACCTGGGGCAGCTTCTTTACTGTGCTGAGCTGCAGATAGAAGGCGGGTTGGAGAGAGTTGAGGATGAGGTGAGGAAGGGAAGATGGGTGATGAAGGCAACCATTTGGAGGACTCTGCTTGGAAAGATCGAAGAGAAGTTGGTCTTATCTGGGGAGGATGAGTCAAGGAGCAGCTTCCTGAGAGTTCAGCCTTATTTATGGACCAGTGGGGTGATCCATGAAGAGAAGTGCCACAGGTGAGAAAGGGCACCAGGCTAAGATGCACTTCCACAGAGATTGGGTCTGACTAGAAAGGCTAGAATTAGGGAGTTGGGAGACCCCAAATAGAAGCTATGGCAAGAAAAAAAGAAAAAGAAAACCAAATCATTTTTATTTTATTAATTATTTTTTAAAAGATTTATTTATTTTGCATACAAGCACTGGGGTACAGGCCAGAGGTGCGGGGAGGTGAGAGAATCCACCAGACAGAGCAGGGGGCAGAACAGACAGATGGGCTGAAACACACTGCTGAGGGGAGCAGTGGACCAGGCAGTAGATGTCTGCCTGCGCCATGTGGGTCCCCTCCCCAGCCGGCAGCAGGGATCGAACTCGTGCTGCAGTGGCTGCTGTTTGTTTCATAGTGCGTTGCTTTACCCACTGCGCCACCAGGGAGGGCCCCCAAATCATTTTTAAAGTGACAAAATGAATGTTCTATTGGCTCTACCTCCTGGAAAGGGAACAGAGGCTGCCCGGGACCCTACCAGCACTAAGGGGAGCTCCACAGCCCCGTGTTAGGGAGTGTGGTGGAATCTGACCCCGAAGAAGGTCTTCTCTATATTTTTGCTCTAAAGTAAAGCCCTACAAAAACCTCATGTCTCTAAGAAGTCTCTGGAAACCTCAGCCTGAGTAGAAGTTCTTTTCTGAATGTACATCTTCTCGCTATGTGTCAGGCCTCTGGAACCTTCCAATGAGAGTGAAGTCTGTGTTGTCAGTCCCACTTGAGGCTGTGGAAGCTGAGGTCTCTGGTGTTGCGGTAGCTGCTAAATGTCACATAGTTTAGAGTAACTTCCAGGAACTGTCTGTCTTCTTGTTGGTCTGAGGTCCCATTTTTCTTCTCTACCTTAGTGCTTTCTATTGCTTATTTGTTACAGCGTTTACTGGGCTCCCTGGGCTCAGCAGCCAATGTGGAGGGCGCCTCCCTGTGGCCAGGATTGGGGCTTCAGGCACTTCTGACCCGCTTGCTTCTCAAGGAGTCATCTGCCAGGTGGTCGTAAATTCCCTGGACAGTGTGTGAGGTAGAGACAGGCAAACCCACAACAATTTTGCCTCGGTATGACTAGTTTTCCTTTTGCTTCCACAGAGAAATGCTAAGTGTCAGCATTTCATCATTTAAAATGTGCCTTCTCTCAATAAAATAATGGATGAACAAATTGTACATTCATTTATGAAAAGAATCAGTGCTTCATGCAAAAAGTGAAGGAATTGCAAAAACCTCGTGTTGAACAAAGGTTAACACCATGGCATACATACGTAAGGGCGGAGGGTTCTGATTATGTGACTTTCAAGGACAGGCAAGACACAGCTAAAGTGGCACAGTGATGGCAACTGACTGGACGGGAGGAGCAATCATTCTCTGGTATGATGGAACGCGTACCAGCTTGGCTGGCTGGCTGCATTGTGACAGTTAACTTTGCAACGCACTTAAGAACTGTGGTCTTACGGAGAACATGGTCTTATGCAGAAGGGCGAACACCAAGGAAGGAGCATGCGGTGGAAACTCTTCCAGCAATGAAGGTGGAGGAAAGAAGTAGGTGAGGAGGCAGGTCTCAGGAGCTGCAATAGAGAAGGACAGTGGGTGGGGTGGGGTGCAGTGGGGAGGTGTCTCTGATGGCTACAGGGCACAGGCGGGGGTTGTGTTCCCTCAGCAGGGGCTGTTCACACCCTCAGCCTGTCACTGACTAGTCTGTCAACAGATCCAGAGGATGGTCTGGGGAGCTTTCTTTTGCTGCCTAAGTAGCTGTGGACACAGGTGGTCTGGGGGTACAGAGCTCTGAGAGGCTGTCCAGTTTAGTCTGTATTTGCGTCCATTTGGCCTCATTCCCGGGGAGACGTGGTGCTTGCCTTGAGGAGAACCTTTGCAGGATCAGCTCTGCCAAATGCCAGTGCGCAGCACACATCCTCTCGCTCCCTCTCCCTCCCTCTCTGTCATCACATGGAAACCCCAGGGTGCTGTGGTCGAGTTCGGGCGATGTTCTCTCTCCTTCCGCCTCTCAGAGCCATTCTGAGATTTAATTAAAGGGTGTTTTTCACAGAGCATTTCGAACAGAATCACAGATTGTACTCATGACCTGAGTGAGGGAGAGACGAGGGGGTTGACAGCAGGGGAAAGAGCGAGGAAGAAGAAATAAATGAGATGAATGAGAGTGATGGAGAACGAGCAGAAACAAGATGGCGACCAGGAGGCTGGAGAGATGAGGCGGGAGGAGAGAACACAGGAGGTCGATTCCTCCTTTGCCCCAGTCATTGTCTCCCCTTTTCTTGCTCTACCCATCTCACTCTGTCAGAGAACGTTGCTGGGAAGCGTGGGAGAAAGAGGGCCAAAGAGCGAGGAGTAGATAGTATTGCTCAGTCATAGAAAAGAAGGCACTCTTGCTACAACTCTTGCTGGAACTTAAGGGTGTTATGCTAAGTGAAGTAAGTCACGGCCCCAAAGACAGCTACTGTACGACGTCACTTATATTTCGATACTAAAAGTCAAATTCACAGAAGCAGAGTAGACTGGTGGTTCCCAGGGATTCTTGGAGGGCAGGGAGATGAAGGTGAAAAGGCACAAGTTTCCAGTTATAAGATGAACACGTGCCAAGGTAGAGCTTGGTGGTTATAGCTAACAATAGTACATCATGTGCTTGGAAGCTGTTGAGAGCAGATCTTAAACGTTCTCATCACAAAAAGGAAATGGTAATTATGGAGGTAGTAATCTGTATTGCAATATATAAGCATATCAAATCCATAGTTATAGGCCTTAAATCTATACACTATATGTCAATTATAGCTCAATGATGTTGAGAAAGAATAAAGAGAACCAAAGAAAAGGAAACTTTGGACTGTGGGAAATCTGCCAGCATCCAGGGAAAGAAGAGGGAGGGGCTGTGGATAGCTGAGGGTTTGGATTAGTCCAAACGGATCCAAGTACAGGAGTGGGAAGTGTACAAGACATTTTAAGAGATCCATTATTGCTTTCAGGTAGAGGCAGATACTCAATAAAGGATCAATTCTCCTTAGTCAAAGGCCATGGGAACTTCCTGAAATGAATTAAAAGGGATTCTTGGCTGTCTACAAAAGAGTAAGTCAAATCTCCAGGGAGAAACCAATCACAGCCTTGTCTACAGTTTCTGCGTCTAGAATAAATAACAGATGCCACACATGAGCCCTTGCGATGTGCAGTCGTACTTTTGCGGCAGGAATCAATATATTAGCTTGAGCAGGAGACGAGCTCGTATTTTAATTTGGGTAGCATTCACAGCTGTGCAGGGACGACACTGGTAGGTCATGATGGAGTCTGCCTTTGTCCAGGGTACGTCGGGCCCTGGGGAGGCACTGCATGTCCTTCCTGCGGCGCGAGGACACAGTTCAGACCTCCAGGGAGGGGGTGGGCGGGCCTGGAGGTCAAGTCCGTCACTGATGGCCAGTGACTAATGGATAGTGCTCTGTCATGAGCCTTCATACCCCCAGAGGCAGCATCTGGAGAGCTTCCCAGATGGTGCACAAGTGGAAACGGGTGAGTGATGGCGCGGAGATGGCCTTCCTGTTCCCTGCACCTTCTGCGTCTCTTCCATCCTCCCGTTCACCTGTGTCCTTTACCATAGCTTTTTATAAGAAATGGATAATCCAGTAACTAAGATATTTTTCTTAGTTCTAGCAGCTGCTCTAGCAAGTTAATTGAACCTGAAGCAGGGTCCTGGGAACCTCTGATTTATAGCCAGTTGACCAGAAATATAGGGAATAACCTGGATTCGCCAGTGGCTCTGAATGGGGGTGGGGGGGGGTAGGGCATGGTCTGTAGGCTTGAACCTGAACCTGTGGAACCTGAGTCCCAGCTCCTCCTCCCTCTAGCTGTCCACCACCGGGCGATGTTAAGTCCCAGATCATTTAAACAGCATCGTCACTAACCCTCTTGGTTGCTGTGAGAACGCAGTAAGGCAATGTGTGGCTCGTTCACAGAGGACACTCCTTCTGGAAGGCTCATCTCCTGGCACAGGCTGGCTCAGGACAATTAACAGCTAACAATATGGCCCTGGCTTTTTGTCCCAAATATTCACAAACTCCTTCTGGGCCAGCTTCCTGCCAGCGCTGGCTACACCTCCTTTCTTGATAATGTCTCCTCACATAGCTACCACCCAAATGGAGCCAGTGATGTGGATACATATCCCTCTCTCTGGACATTTCGGCCGTCATGTTGAATTATGTGGCTTAAGCCTCATTGCACCACGGCGCCTTACAACAGCGTTACCTTGGATCCCCTGCATCACCCAGTCCTGTTAGACCCGATTTATGTCTTGCTACAGAGCTATATTTTCTTGTGCCATGTCGTGTTATATGTGTCCTCACTGACTGACTGAGGCAGTGCCTCCCAAATCCCCTAAATCCAGAGCCCTGGACTGCACTGCCGCACATAAGCCCTCCTTCTCTTCCTGGCCCTCACACCTCTCTGCAGCCAGAATCCCAGCCTGTTCCAACGGAAACTTCACTTTCTAAAGTCCCCTGATTCTGGCTTTTTTTGCTTTAAGACTTCTGCGAAATGCTTGTCCCATCTGCTTATCCGTCTTTGATAAAGAATTGATGCACTGGATTGCATAACCCCTACATGCCCTCGAACCCTCTTTTCTGCCCCCATGTCTTTCCCCTCTATTCTTATTCAGTTCTGACATTGTTCCAAAGCACATTTCTATGACACCTCTCACAATCAGTGACAAGAAACATTTCTGTAAAGAACAATGTAAAGAAAAGTCTAAAATCGCTGGAGTCAGATGGTCATGCCTGTTAGCCATTTGGCTTTGGCTACTTCCTTTTCTGGAGAGCTAAGACTCATCATGTGCTCAATAAGGTTGCTCATGGTAACTGACTGACATGGTTGGTAAAGACTGAGTAGATAATGAGATCGGCTGTCACCATTTCTGGCACATCATCACACTCAACAAATGTTTGTTCTTCTATCAGGGGAAAACATGATTATTAATAATATGCTATAAGATTTTACTCCCTGTGAGCAAGGCCTGTGTCTTAATCATTTCTAAATCTGCAGGGCATCACATGCCTAATGTGAGGAGGAAAGAGATGAACATGTGCAAGGAGATATGAGTCCATGAGATAATGAGTCCACGATCAGAAGTGAAAAGGACCCCCAGACATGCCAGCACCTTCGATTCTTCTAGACCTAATAAGAGTCCTTGAAACACATAGATGAGAGTGTGCTCACATGGAGCTCAGCAGAATCACCTGGAAGTCTTGTTCAACCACAAAGTGATGGCCCCACCCCTTGGCTTCTGAATCAGTAGGTTTTGGAGGAGCCGAAAAAAATGTGTCTTTCCAGCACATTCCTTGGTGAGGCTACTGCTGGCCTGAGGACTCAGAATGAATCACCACCTTTTTTTTTTGTCAGTCTATCTCGGTGGCCCCTCACCAGAGATCACAGCGTCCGGGGCATCTGATGATGTACAGTTATTCGGGGTTGTTACAACTGGGCTGAGGAGGCTGCTACGGACATCTCATGGGTGCAGGCCAGAGAGGGGGCTAAATGTCCTACAGGGCACAGGACACCTCTACGCCCACAGAGAACTATGTGGTTTGAAATGCTAGTGCATAACTGAGGGACCCCACCCTGTCTTGCTCCCCAAAGTGTGGAAAAGAGCGGAACCTGAGCTATCAGCCTGGGTGCTTGTGCACGTGTAGAATCTCAGGCTTGACCCAGACATGCTAAGTCAGCAGCTGCATATTGAACAGAGTGCTCCAGGTGGCTATGACGGTGGACACCCGCTGGTCTGGACAGTCATCCAATTGCCTCCTCCCAACACTTGTCACTCCAGCCCCACCAGCATCCGAGTGCTAGAAATTCTGCTCCCCTCTCCTTACTAGGCCTCCCAAGACTTTATGCATTTCCTTGGTGTCAATTTCTCCAGCAGACAGAAGCAGGAAATACTTGCTCAGAAAGACAAACCTGTCTTGACATGAATCTCTGTGGCTTGTAACCTGCCAGCCAGGCAGGGTTGAAGGTCACCTACCTGACTCCTTCCTTGCCTGCACTGCAGAAGGTGGCCAGGTCCAGCTCTGAATTCACACAACAGAGCAGCAAACCCTTTAGAAAATGTCATTAACAAGCATAAGCCAGGCGTGTGGACAGGAAATCGTGGTCCAGAATGTCAAATGGTTCTTAGACTATCAGGAGAAATACTCAATTAATTCTGTCCTTTAACAATTTCCCGAAAAGCTCTGCACACAAGAACAACTCACACTGTCGGGGCTCGGAGCTCACATCCGTGTGTGGCTTTAGCATCCTCCCCCGGAGTCTGAGGATGCCAGCTTGGAACAAACCAAGCATATTCCACGCTTGGCCAGTGCTTTCAGCTGAGGCCATGCATTAGGGCCAAGGAAAATTTCTGGTCCCAATTTTTGAAAAGCTGCATCATTTTTTGACATGACTGGGGCTCTCCTACCCCAGGGAGGGCCACGCTGCTCTCTCAAACATAGCTGATGCCACAAAAACCACTAGCAGCTCAGCCTACTAACTTCCGTCCCTAGACTTTGCCATCTGCAATGGCACGCAGCCTCATCTACAGCAGCCCAGATGCAGCAGATCAGAGACAGTCAAATCATTTCATGGCCCTCGCCACGGGCTTCTTAGCAGAATGGATGGCTGGCTGAACTATTTCCTAGGTTCTTTGGTTTATTACCCAGACGTGGGCATTTCATCCCAGTGTCCTTCGCAAAGCTCATTTCTGGCAGCTTATAACACATTCACTCTTCAATATTCATCACAAACTGTCAGCCAGGTCTTGTGCCGCTGTAAGCACAAGCAGCCCCTGCTCAGAGGAAGCAGCCCTGTGAGCTGAATGTGGCTCCCGGATGCCAGCTCTGGGGAGAGATGCTCCGAAGAGTCACATGAACTAGCTATGAACTAACTTGCAACAGCTATTTTTTTTTAAGGATTTATTTTTTAATGCACACAAGAGCTGGGGTACAGGCCAGAGGCACAGGGGGTGAGGGGATCACCAGAGACAGAGCGGGGAGCAGAACAGGCAGATCGACTGAAACACACTGCTGAGGGGAGCAGCAGGAGAGGTCTGCTGTGCCATGTGGGTCCCCTCCCTGGCTGGGGCTCGTATCCACACTGCTGTGCGATGGATGCTTCACAGTGTGGTGCTCAACCTGCTGCGCCACCAGGGAGGCCCGCATCAGATTATTATTATTTTTTTTAATCAGCTTTTTTAAAGGTGAAAGGTTTTGATTGGACTTGACTCCTTAGTCCCTCTGAAATATTTTGAAATCTACTTGTTGATGCCAACTGTTATAGTTAAATCATTTCAGAGTCACTCTCGTTCAAAATTAAATTTGTATTTTGAGATCATGCAAATTCACATGATGTAAGAATCAATACAGAGAGATCGAGTATACCCTTTATCCAGCTTCCCCCAAATGTAAACTCTTACAAAACTGTGTATAAGATCACAGTGGAGATATAACAGTAATGTAACATATTAAAAAGTAATGTAATATGTCACAACCATGATACTGCTTAAATATTTAGGTACAGGTTTTTGTTAATACTCTTTCATCTTTCTTGGGTAAATATATGGCACTGTAATTGCTGGGTTATTTGGTAACTCCGTATTTAACATTTGAAGAACCACCAAACTGTTTTCCAAAGCAGCTGCACAATTTTGCAATACCATCAGTTTGAGGGTTATAGCCTTTATTTTCTAACATCTCTGAAATTGAGGTGCTTCTCATTGATGACACTTTAATATTAGAATCATCAATGCCTTTTTTCTTTCTTAGTGGCAAATAAAATGATGTGTTTTTCAGTTCATAGCATCTTAGATTTGAAGCTATGTGGTAATTGCTCATCACCATATAAATACCATCAGTCTTGATAATAATGTAAAAACTCAGGGTGTTGAAACTGGGAAGTGGAAGAGGGAGCAGAGTCCATGGGTAGAATTTAGATTTTTATCTCTAGATGAGAGAACAAGGAAAGAAGACATGTTAGGAAAATTTACTATGCAGGATTATATAAATGTGATATATTTGAGGGGCGGTGAGAGGTGAAGTAGTTTAAGGGAAGCAAATCCTCATCTATCATAGCAAGAAATCAATAGATAATGTGTAAAATCCATTGATCCATAAACATAATGATCTTATTTTTTGCATAGATGGAACAAAGTGGTAGAAGAAATGATGAAAGGTGCTAAAGGTAGTCCGTGTTCTGGGAGTGGAAAGGGTGTAGCGTTGGGGATATGCACGACCCTCATCTTTTATAAGCCCTTTTGTTCTAGTTGATGTTTAACCAAGTGTATACCTTTAATAAAAATGTTTAAAATACAGAGTATCTTAAAACATACTCTGGAAAACTAAACTCTCTTGTGGGAAACATTGGGAAGTACTAAGAAATTTAAATATAGACCCTGAATAAGATGGAAGAAAAAAAGAGAGCAGTAAGCCCTAGCAATGAGTTGACTGATATTGTTCATGTCACAGGGGACATTTATCCAGCACGTGTTTGATTATAACTGTTCCTTGTGCCTTTTCTACATAACCTAAAGATAGCATAAGCTCAAAAAGAGAAGGAAGGATAATCACTTTTAGTTTACGACATATTAGTGGCTCAGTTTCAAGATGAAGGAAGTTAGATTTGGGATTCTGGTTCTGTTCTCCATAGTACCCAGATGTATGACAGATCTAAGCAGTTTAATCCCTCTGTAACTTGGTTTTTTCATCCAACCCAAGTGGGCTAATACTCTATTTAGTCCATAAGACTGCTAGGAAAATGAGATAAAATAAAACATGTGAAAAGTCCTGGAAAAGTCCAAAGTGTTGATAAATGCTCTTTGTTCAAAACATTTGAAAAACACTGTAGCAAGCATCTGATGTAGCTCACATACCAGTTATAAACACACGGGGATTTAAAGCCCTGCCCCGGTTGCATGGACCAAGACACGCCTTGGACAGATGTGACGTATTCCAGCATGGTCAGTGATCAAGGGCTTCTGTTCATACATGTCTATCAGGGTGCTCCCTCGGGTCACCCAGCCCCCGCCCCATCCAAATGCACATGGACTAACACAGGCAGTTCGCACACACCCCCAGCAAAACTGAAATCGCTTTCTAGACAACGATAGTTTACTTGACTTTCAGAACATGTCCTATGCCAGAATAGAGTAGCATCAGCGCCTGTCCCTTCCACAGACTCCAAGGGCTTAGGAATACAGCCTTGTTGACTTGTATCTATGAGCCTTAGACTCAGCCATTGACTGGGCATATCTCTCTCTCATCGAACTGCTACATAAGTGCAAGACATGATCCTCTTATCATCCTCATCTTGCACATGAAGAAGCAGGCTGAGAAACAGCAATCAAACTGTTGGGTCATCTGGCCAGAAGGGAGGGGCCAAAATGCAAAGACTGCCCTGGGACTTGAAGTTCTCAACCCCGCTATCACGGATATCCAACTTCTCTATCCATCGCTGGGGAGCAGGGTTGACCTGGGTTGTCAGGGATTTTTCCAAGGTCACAAGGCTGGGGAAAACTGAGGCTCAGATTAAAGCTGTGATTCTGCACCTGCCTGGTTAGAACAAGACAAATAGAACTTTAAAGTAATTATTCAGGACTCTGATCTTTTAAATTTTATTTTAGAAACCTCAGATCATGTTCTATAACCAGATTTTCACAAGAAACTCAAGAATAGTTCCTTTGGTAGTACTTGTTGGACTCTTTTGGGAATACAAAGATGAGGAAGGGAATGAATAAAGGAAAATAGCTTTTATTGAATACTCCCTATTGTCTAGGACTGGGGAGACGTTTTGGCATATATTATCTCATTTCTTTCTCACAGTACTGCATAAAGGTGATTATCCTCCTTTCCACTGCGTGGAAGATAAAACTAAGAGTCTAAATTCAGCCGTCTGGCTCCGCAGCCCCTGCCTTTCACAGCCCCACTATTGGGCCTCTCTACACACAGCGAGGGGGAGTGTCTCTGTTCCTGTGAGCTCACACTCATCCTTTGTGATCGTAGAAGGAACAGCAGACCGTCTGAGAAGCCGACAGCTTCATGTATTAGCTATGATCTTCGACAAGTTTCCTATGTATAACTTTGGGATAATACAAGGTAACCTACAGGAGTTTGATGAGAAATCTTAATTAAATGGTGTGTCACACGTAGTGAGAGCTCAATGCCAAATGCAGTGCACGACGTGATGTGCTTCTGCTCCCCCTCTCCCTCCTCCCAGCACTATCTCCTCTGATGAATCTCTCCTTGCTTCTTGGAACATTTCTCTTGGCTTCTGCGACGTAGTGTTGGCTGATAGCTCTCCCCTCTCGTCGCTGGCCTTCCCTTTGCTGCGCCTCCCTCTCTGCGGGGTCTCTAAATTGGAATTACTTGGCATGCAGTTTTAGGCCTCCATATCATCTCTGAACATTGTTCCCAGTTGTCCCGATCCATTCTGTGGTTTCAAATATCATGTATGAAAAAATGATTCAAATTGATATCTCCCATCCTCACCACTCTCTTGACTGCCAGAATTTTATGTTCAGTTGCCGGCTCAGCACCCCCAGTTGCATGGTTACAGGGCATCTCAAATATTTCACTTTTATTGTGACATAATTGACATCAGAATAAGCCTTTGCCAATCAGCAATGTCATCTCACCTGTACTCACTGACTTTTGTGATTCTTTTTGGTTAAAGAATTTTAATAAGCTAATCCCCAATCTAGAATTTTCACCAAGAACAAAGAAATATGGTACAACTGGTTTGATGGGTGTGGGGTTTACCTGGGCTCCCCCAGGAGACATGTTGGAGTTCTAGCCCCATGTTCCTAGGAAACGTGACTTTATCAGGAAAGAGGATTTTTGCAGGTGTTATCAAAGTAAGATGAAGTCACTGGATCAGAGTGGATTCTAAACCCAACGACTGGTGTTTTTCTAGGGGGAGAGAGACCCAGAGGCAGAGAGGGAAGAAGGTTCTCTGATAACAGAGGCAGAGGTGGAGTGATGCAGCTACAGGCCAGGGATGGCCAAGAACTCTGTGTAACCACACGAGCTAGAAGGGACAAGGAAGGTCCTCCGAGTGCCCACTTTGGAAGCATGGCCCCGCTGATATCAGCATGTCACCGAGGACTACGAGGGACCCCAGACACTTACAGGGTGAACGCTCTAAAATGGTACAGCTATCTACACACAAAAAGGCAAAGGAAGCAGACTCTCAGTATGAAAGATCTTTAAATAGGATTACTATGTGGAAAGAAAAAGGGAAGAAGAAGAAAAACGGATTTCAAGTAACAGCAAACTCCTAAAATTTGCCTCATGAGCAAAATGGCCAGTCAAACATGCTGAGCCTGAAGGGGGGTGGGGCACTGAGACCCAAAAGCTTACCATGTGTTTAAGGTACCTTGAAATAGGGAAACACAAGAAAGGGGTTTGGCACCTTCCAGAGAACTGGGATGGAGGGAGACTCAAACTTCAAAATATACCACATAACCCCCCAAGAGGTCAAGAAAATGGCTGCCAGTCCTCCGGTCCTCTGCCAAAGACCAGGAACAGCTTCCCCATAGGCTTCTTACCCATGTGTCTCCAAGCACCTTTCCATATGTGTCTCTCTGCTACTTATATATTTGCCTCACTCTGTCCCAGCTGCCCCCATTCAGGAAGTCTGGTTCATGGCCTGCTGGGACTTGTAGTCCATGGCAACTTCATGTGAATGGGGATAGGAAACATGGTCTCTGTTCAGTGCTCCTCCCATCACAAGATATATCTGTAACACTGACACCTTGATTTGGGCTTCTGGGCTCCAAAACTGGGAAATAATATATTTCTGTTAGTGTAAGTCACCCAGTGTGTGATCATGTGTTACTGTAGCCCTTGCAAACTAATATAACCAGTGATCTACACGTTCTCAGATAGGAACTGGATTACAGTTTAAGACCTTCAGCTCTGAGCAAAGAGTGGCAGAACAGACAAATCACAGGCTGCTTGGCATTGAGGTTGGGTGGGCTGAGTCTTACTAGCCAAGATCTCAGGCGTCTAAAGCTTCATAAGTAGCTTTCAAAGGCTCAGAGCAAAATTGGAAGTTGGCTTTGGTAGAATTTGCTAAAATCGGTTGGATTTAAAAAGACCCAAGTGAAGAGTCGTACCTCTCTTGGATCCATCTGGCCATTTGGGCACTGATACCCATATTCACTATTCACTATAGTGAAGAAGACTGAACTGAGTGGAAGAGTCTTAGATTCTCTCAGCTTATTTTTGAAAATATCCCAGATTTGGCTTCAAGTCAGATCCCCAAGATAATACTCTCTCACTTTCTTCTGCTCTTACAATGTTGCCCCTTTTATAACTATAATGACACATTTACAACTCCCTATGACCTGATTTCAATGCAGACAGATCTCCCTCCCTCACATCCCAAATCTTTTAAGTCCTGTTATTCAGCCTGCATCTGAAGCATCTTTATTTGCTCTTTCGGACATACTTATGGTGTCTCTTCTCTGGGCCTGAAACTGCAGGGAATGGAATAGGGAACAGCACATGCTGCAGGTTCTCTGAATTTGAGATTATCAAAAATCCTACCAGAGAGATACTTTAAACAACAAAGAGGCAACTTCAGACCTCTTCAACACAATAGATAAGGGGGACACATCGGTGGGGAAAGTTATTTTAAATCACTTAGCCAGGAAGGCAAAAAAAAAAAAAAAAGAAGAATCAATTATGGAAATAAAGGGATTAGTTCTTAAGAAGCATAGGGGCGCTTTTGAGAACACAAAGATAGAGAGAGGGGGAATGGATTTGGATTTTTTCCTCCTTTAACATAGGTCATTTCAATTATGTTTAAACAATGAGCCCCCACTGGTTATTGTAGTTACAGCTGCCCTTGGCTGCTTTTGCTACCAGGGAAGGGAGGAGACCCTGTGGGGAGTAAAGTTCTGGCCTTCCCATGTGCCAGTTCTGGGATTTTGACAATTTCCCTAACTTCTGGATGCCTTGATTTTCTTGATTTTTGCAAATGAACACCCTTTATAAAGAATTACCTACACATTTGGCTGCTGTGAAGGACTAAATGAGATAATGTGTATAAAATGCACCTCAAGTGGTTGGCAAACAACGCTGGCAAGTATTTTCACAAGTTGTGTATGAAATATTTACTAATGAGAGCACTCTGGCCTGGCAGCTTTGTTTGCCACGCTTGGATTCACCAGCCCCTCATTTTTCTCCCTTGCAGACGCCAAGTGCTATCTTCCATTTATTTTCTCACCTTCAGTTTGGAATTGGAGCTGGGCTGTGGCTTTTCTGTGCTGTATCCATCCAGCAAATACTTGCTGGTGCTCTTCCTAGTGTGGTGGATGGAGCTTGAACTAAAGAGACAAAAAGACTGTCCTTCTGCGGCTTCCATTTTAGTGGAACAAAATGAAAATACATGGAAGGGAAAGTCAGATAGTATTAAATGTTATATGAGATGAACAAAGCAGAATTAATAATCACTGGATTTCTAGTAGACATCAGGCGCCGTGGAGGCTGGGGATGCAAACACTTAATGAGAGCAGAAATGCTCAACTAGCTGGATGAATGCTGTGATACGGGGTGTCCAGGGCACTTTGACAGGAACATTGAAACTGTCACAGCTGAGGAGTAACAAACGGCTTGCTGGTCAACCAGCAACACATACAAACTGTGAGGACTTAGCCAGTGGCTCTAAAGATCCTCTTCTAATCCCCAGTTACATTTACAAATCCCCATTACATTTGTTCTAAACCTGAGATGTAAATTTGTCAGGAGAAGGAAGGACAGCAGGAGGGGAGGAGCCTCAAAGAGCCGGATAGGACTCAAACTGGCCTTGATCTTTGTGAAAGGTCAACGTGGGATTTCAATTTCTTCTCTAAACAGGAAATGGAAGCACAGTTTGCCCAAAATGATTTGAGAATATTGGTTCTTCATTTAATTAGGAAATTCCTCCACGAGTGTCTTCACGGAAAAATTCAGCTAAGCATAATTAAAAAGACAAGCACGCAGGTCTCGATGGAGAAGGAAACGGCAGCCTGAGCGCGGGGCCCATTCTCAGCCTGAAGACTGGGCAGTGTCCTCTACGTCCTCTACGTCCGTCTCCCGCCAGGAAGCCCTGGCCACACGCTCTCCTCTCTAGGCCGGGGGACACGCGGCCTGTCCAGGCTACACAGTCCTGCTGGGCAAAGGTTAGAGCAGCCCTGGGGAAAGGGACCCCCACCGTCCTGGCACAGACAGCTGAGGGTGTCCTTTCTCCCCCGCCCAGATCTGCAGCCTTTGGCAGTTATAGGTGCTGCTGCCCCAGGGGATAACGAGCCATGGAGCCAGAAAAATATGGGCTTGATCCCCTCTGCTAATGGTCAGCAGTGCGGCCTCGGAGAGCGAGTGTTGACTCTGTGCGGCGAGTCTGTCCACAGGAAGTGAACACTGACACAGATGCCAGCTATCCGGTGCTCAAAAAATGGTCCCCAGAACCTTGACTATTAACCTCTGAACCCAGAGGGCCTGCAGGCAGAGTCACGGGGTGGCGGTGGGGTGAGCAGGGACTTGGAGATGCTAGCCCCTCTGTGTCTCTGTGACCTGGGCCAAATCCACTCGCTCCCACAGGTAAAGTGAAGACTTGAGCACCGTAAGCCCTCGTCCCGCTCCTCCCTTGGCTCACAGGTGCCAGCAGAAGCACCTGCATTCCATGGAAACCACAGCCTTCACAGTTATGCTCTTATTATTTCACTCCATCATTGGGAATATTTTAGGGGAGTCTTTTCTGCCAGGCAGGTGCCCGAGAAGCAGAGCCACAGGTGGTCTTGGGCCAGACCGCGGCGAGATGCAGGCTCAGACCTGACCCAGTTCTCACCGCCCCGGTGGGAAGCCCGAAGCCCAGAGCATGCCCACAGAGTGCTCGCCGCCGAGCGGCACGGTCTCAGCATCACTGAGCGGCCGCCCAGGAAGGACTGGAGGAGGCTGCTCCAGTGAACAACGATAAAAGACAACTGCGGCTCAAGGCCAGGGCAGGCGCGTGGCGAGACCGCTGACGCTCACAGGGATGGGTCACTTTGTGGCCTTTGCTTTGACAGGCTGCACCTGCCAAGGTTCATATTGCTTAAGTGCCTTCCAAGTGGGCCCTCCCCGGGGGTGCCATGATGAGAGCAGGCTGTGAGTCTGAGTGCTCGAGTCTGAGGCTGTGAAGCTCCAGCTGAACGAGGCGTGTCTCCTGGTGAAGACAGTCCGAGGCGGCCGCTGCATGTTCTCTAGAGCGGCGCCCAGCAAGAGTCTAACATCTGCTTCATCCCACATGGCAGCTGCCTGCCCTGTGCCTATGGTGCCTGTAGAACTGAGCTCTCGTTTTGCTTTCATTGGAATGAACCGAAATGTATACGCGCATAGCCCTAGTGGTTACCATGCTGGACGGTGCAGATCTAGACCATCTCGACCTTGCGGGGACGCAAGACCTGGGCCAGCCCCCTGACAGCAGGGCATGCCGGGCAAGAGCTCCGAGCTGCAGTCCTCTCACCTCTGCAGCAGGCTGGCCAATGTCTTCTTTGCGCTCTCACGATAACTTACCAGCACATTGTATATGCGTGTCGGGATTGCGGCCAGGCCCTGGAAAACCACTCAGTGCACGCTGTGCTGGCAGTCGCTGGAAGGAGGAGATCCCAAGCACATGGGACGCTTGAGTAGTGACTTCCCACTTCTGAGCTCCCATGGTTGCCAAAGGGGTCCAGGGCCAGGTTTCTGGGACTTGTCTGCCTCACCCTCTCCACCTTTCCATGGAGCGAGGCTGTGGAGACCCCTGACGGCAGAAGCGCTCACCCACTCAGAGCACGTGTTGCTGCGGGCGAAGTCCTGGGAATCTTCTGTGGCTGTGGATGTGACTTAGGACGCTCTGAGGAGCCAGCTCTTCTGGCTTCCTACCCCGACCAGTCTTTGTGCCTTGGGGTCTCTGCGCCCCTTCCCTTGCCTGGAATGTTATCTTCACCCTGCACAGCACCCCCATCTGCCTTGTTAAGTTCCTGTCCTCTTGGACCTGGCAATGTCCGTTCAAGCCCTGCTCCTCTTCAAAGCTCAGTTCCTTCTCCAAGTCTGTGGACAAGCCTTTGCTGAAGTGCCTGTGCCCAGCTAGGAAGGTCGTTTCCATCTAGAAAGCCTCTGACTCTAGTACAGAACCAGGCATGTAACAGGCTCTAAGTAAATGTTTGACAAGACGATACTGATGATAACAGATACGATGATGGTAATGGTGGTGGTGACACGGTGATGACCTAGTGATGACGGCGATGCGATGATGACAGGTGTGGGGGAGGCGAGGGTGATGGCATTATGCTATATGGTGATGATAAAGGTTTATATCCCATGCTCCAAGGTGTTATAAATGCTTCACACACATATGCATGTGCACACGCACGCACACGCACACACGCTCATTTAATCCTCACAACTCTACATAGTAGGCGTTATTTTTGCCTCCCTTTTACATGTAACCTCATTTTACATCTTACATGTACCCAACTGTTCGTTGTGTCAGATGCAGAGCACAGTGTCTCAGTAATCTCCCCGTGTTGGACAGCGCATGGAAGTGCATCCCCCGCCAAGTGGCCGCTCCGCCAGACAGCCTGACAACCATTTCTCGATCTGTCCTGGCGCCTTCACCCCGTGGCCCCCAAGAGAACAAGTGTTGGTCTGACCCCTGTAGATTCGGGAGCGGAAGGACCCAGACCCCCCGCTGCAGCCTAAATGACCGGCCTCTAAAATAGCCCTGCGCGGTGCCTGGGGCAAGGAGCCGTTCCCACGTCCCTCCTCAATTCCCCGGTGCTTAGCCCTCGACAGCTGTGGCAGAATGATTTACAACCGCTTGCATTTCCAGCGGGCAGCTGGAAAATGTCACACACCATGGCATACCAATTGCACAGTCTCCCACAGAAAGCGGCCGCCAGTGACTGCGCAGACCTCCCACCCCCCACAACCACACACACTTTTTAGCCAGGGCTCTGCTGGCCCCACGGGGGTCCAGCCGCTGGACCAAGCCGCAGGGAGGACAAGACACTGAAATCGGGTGGGGGGAGAACCGAGCCATTGGTGCATTTCAGCTGTAGTGAAATCCGCCCCCGGCCCCCGCCTCTACTGAGCTTTGGGGGTGTCCCCTCATGATCCTCTTACCTATAACAAATTGGCTCCTGTAACAACTATTTATGGAACCCCCTCCCTATACTAATGACAGATTGGAAAGTGTGCGTCCTCTGCCCCTCTTGGGCTCCTGGGAACAGGGTGGCACCAAGAGGGAGCTGCTGGCAGCGCAGGTGACAGATGAACGACAGGATTAACTGGGTGCGAGCGCACTCAGGGGCGGGCTCGTGCTGAGAAAACCTGGGAGGGTGTCAGAAGGGAAGGGGCACCTCGCCTGAGCTCCCAAGCCCACACAGCTGCCTGAGGAGGCTGCGAGGGAGCCCAGGCACAGAGGAGCAGCCTTGAAAAATATGCAGGGGCAGGAATGGCTGCTGCGCCGGTTCTTTTTTCATGTCAACCTGGCCGGGCCTCAGGGTCAGGCTACTTGATCAAATACTCAGCACTAATCTGGATGTTACTGCAGGGCATATGGTCGCTGGGGTAGGCACCTGCACTCAGAGGTGCGTAAAGATTGCCCTGGATGGGGGCCTCCCTGGTGGCGCAGTGGGTTAAGCAACAACCTATGAAGCAGACCGCAGCCACTGCAGCACGAGTTCAATCCCTGCCACCGGCCAGGGAGGGGACCCACATGGCGCGGTGGACCTCTCCTGCCTCCCCGCGGCTCCCCTCAGCAGTGTGTTTCCATTGATCTGCCTGTTCTGCCCCCTGCTCTGTCTGGTGGATTCTCTCACCTCCCCGCACCTCTGGCCTGTACCCCAGTGCTTGTGTGCATACATAAATAAATCTTTAAAAAAAATGAAAATGTCGGGCCTCCCTGGTGGCGCAGTGGGTTAAGCAACGCACTATGAGGCAAACGGCAGCCACTGCAGCATGAGTTCGATCCCTGCGGCCGGCCAGGGAGGGGACCCACATGGCGCAGCAGACCTCTCCTGCCTGGCCCGCTGCTCCCCTCAGCAGTGTACTTCCGTTGATCTGCCTGTTCTGCTCCCCGCTCTCTGTGGTGAATCCTCTCACCCCCCCCACACCTCTGGCCTGTACCCCAGTGCTTGTATGCATAAATAAATAAATCTTTAAAAAAAAAAAAAAGATTGCCCTGGATGATGCGGGTGGGTCTTACCCAATCAGTTGAAAGAGTTTTGGAACAAAACAGAGGTTTCTTGCAGAAGAAGAAATTTCACCCTGAGACCCGTGACATCAGCTGTGTCCAGCCTGCCCGTAGATTTCAGATGGACTGGCCCACGGTCCAGAACCAGTTCCTTGAAACAACTCTCAATCCGTGTATATACGTGTATGCATACACTAATCTACACTGTCTATATTTTTGCTCTATATACTGTATATACCACATCTTTATCTATGCTGTACATCTATGTGACACCTGTATCTCTCCATACAGTGTCTGTACTGACACCACGTCTGTATCTGCAGCGTCTCTACCTGTATCTATGCTACATCTACCTTACCTACCATATGTCCGTACCACGCCGCTACATAGTATCTGCCCATCTGTGTTTCTGTGTGTTCTGTGTCTACCACTATGTCATGTATGTCGGGCTCTACCCTATATCTGTATCTGAAGCTGTCTCCGTCTCTCCCTCTCGGATCTGTTTCTCTGCAGAACCTGGACTGACCTAAATGTCAAGTGCGTGTGGCTCAGTCTAAGTCTCCACGCCGCTGGAGCTCAGGGACTAGGTTGGAAGTGGGGGAAGATGAAGCTCGTGAGGACAAGAGAGGAGACTTGACTGTCTCCCGAGGACAGTGGGGAGCCACAGAGGAAGAAGAGCGGCCAGTTCAGCCGTGTGTCCCAGGAGGGCGAGCCCGTGGCTCCGAGGAGGGTGGTCCCGGCACTCCCCTGAGAGCCCGAGCCTTCCCTGGCCCTTCTCACATCGATACGCCAACGCTCTTGTTCTGAGGGGTCATCAGCGCGGCTGTGAGTGGCTGCTCAGTCAGGGGCTGGGGTCTGGACATCAGAGAGCGCCTCGCCAGGGTGCCAGCTGAGGTGCCCTCACTTCTCTTGACCACCATCCCGTCAGCCATAAGAGGGGGCACGACAGTCCTGAAGGCCGTGGTGAGGAGGAACTGGGACAGCGCCCTTGTCCTTGTCCGCCTTCTCCGTGCCCTGGAGTTGACCCCCTCAGACAGAGTCCCCGGGGCTGCAGCGCCCCCTGGCTGCCGGCTGGGTTTGCTCCACGGGGCATTGTCCCTGCCCCCTCTGCACAGCTCCGAGGGTCCCAGGGTTGGACACGTCGCTCCTGAAGCACAGCTGCCCACGGCCGCAGAGCCCCCCGCCCCACCCCCCGGGTGCCTCTCCACGTCCGCAGACCTGGCCTCGCCTTCCGCAGACTGGCCCCTGCTAGCCACTCCATTGCCGCCGTGCGCGGCCACACACTCGGGACCCCGCCGCAGCACCCGGGGCATCGCCGTGTTGCTGTTCTGCTCACCAGGGTGATAAAGGAAGGGACGGGGCGGGGCGGGGGTGTTGACCTGCTTGGGTTTGGTGACTACTCTGCGGTGCCCCCCGCTTTATAACTGGGGAAACGTAGCAGTCTCATCTCTGTGTGCGGGTGAGACAGGCTAAGACACTTGCTTGAGTTTGCACAGCTAGAAAAGGCAGTCCTTGGCGTCCACCAGACTTTGGGACGTACAAAGTCTCAAAGGTGTCTGCACGATGAGGGTCATTGCCTTGTTACTTTTTTTTCCTGCCAGCCCTAAGAGCCCATGGTTGTTACTCAACCCTGTGCTTTCTAGGGTCGTGCTTCATTAGTCTCATCCCTGCTACTCATCACAGCTGCCTCTGGCTCCAGAGTAGGTGTCCCCGAATGCCTCCTCACCCCTCACCCCCGCCTGCCCTCTGTCATTTTGTTCTGGGGACATGAGGCAGACGGACAAGCCAGCTTCCCAGAACGCGGCTCACAGGGTCTGTCCCAGCTCCACTGGGTCCCTGATAGCCCCCCACAGAGTGGCAGGCTCTGGGTTTCCCACAGTTTGGGTCAACACTGCGCCATTGCCAATGACCGCCTGAGGCCGGGCAGCCAGCCACAGCCGCCTGGAGCCTGCTGGAGCCGAGGCAGGACCTGCAGCCTCTTCTTGCTCAGTGCGTGAGGGTGCACGGGCAGAACCGAAACGGTCGGTTCCAGCCTCTGCTTTGTGACTTCTCTGTGTGTGAACTTTGGTATTTGCTGGACTACAGCCTTGTGGATGTTTAATGTGAGAATATTCAGGTCTGAGGTCCAGTAACTTCCTTGGCTTTCTCTCAATATTCTTTTCACCTACTACATCCAGGGGAAAGTCATCTGACCTGGTATTTCACAAAGCCAGGACACGCCGATCCCTCTATTGTTCCATTGTCCATCTGTTGACTCCCTGCCGCTGCCTGTTAGTGTGTGAGCTTAGTCTGTGATGATGTTCACCAGTTTCTGGGTGGTGGGATTTGGGGTAAATTGGCATTTCTTCTTCGTGCAATCTGGGTTATTTGTGTTTGATGACGGTCATGGATCATTTCAACAAAGCCAGTCGAGAGAGAGGGGGAGAGAGAGACAGAGAGTGAGAGAGAAACTAAGGAGAGGACCCCAAAGATTTTAGGTCCAACTGTCTATAACGCAGATGAAGAAATAGAGGCGAGTGGGCTAACAGATTTATCTAATGTAATTTGGTTGTTGAAGCAAGACCAGAATCAACATGTAAATCTCAGTCTGGGTTCCCCTGACACTCATTTACTCGTTCCTCAGTAAAATCCAGTGAACACATACTTGTAAAAAAATGAATCCAATCCAAACTACATGGAGTGGTTTGCCTTTTTTTCTGGGGTTTCCTTGCCTTCTAGCTACCAGGCTTGGTTTCAGATTACACCTGAGAAGCTCCTAACCCAAATCCATTTAAACCCAACCTGTGGCTGACAAGAGGCGGGGCCCATCAGCTCAAGTCTCCTGGGCTTTTCAAAGGTGAGCAGAGTCAAGCAAAGACCAGAAATACCTGAACTAGCTCACTGTGAAAGGTTTCCCCACAGTCCTGCTGGCAGAGTTAGTGCCTGTCTCTACAAACACAGCCACTCACCGAGCATAGCCTGGCATGTTTCACTGAGTCTCCAGGGAACGTGCTAACTCACCTGTCTCCAGGGAGCACCTGTCCCGTGTCGGGCTTCTTGTTCTCACTGACCTGTCCAGCGGGTGTCATCGAGTGCTGGCTTCATTCAGGGCACCGTGCTGCCCTGTTGAAGTTTATATGACCTGGAAATTACCAAGAAGATGTCAGCAACCTCGGTAAAATAAAACGAAAAGTACACAACCAGCCCGTTTTTGTAAGAGAAAACTCAAAAGTCCATCAAAACATAACAAAATGCGCCAACTCATCAATCTTCAGAGAAATCCAACCAGGAGATGTCAATTTCCATTTACAAAATTGACAACATTAGAGATCTGCGTGATGTCAAGTACCAGTTGTGGGAAGACAAAGCTTTGTTCTGTGCTGCCAGAGGAAGTCTAGTGTCTTTCAGGCATTCTGGAACAATCCAACGTACCAGGTAAATGCATTACATGCAGCCGATGAGCCAGCAATACAGAACTCAGGGACAGGTGCCCACTAAAGTCCTCGCTGGTCTCTTAGGGAGCATACATGAGAGCTGAAGCATGCATGCTTTGGAAGTTGGAGTGGGTTGAGGTGCCCATCACCGGGAGAGTGGACAGGTAAGAAGAGAAGGCTGTGCATCACCAGGAGAGCAGGCAGGAAGACGTGTAGGAGGCCCTTCAAGAAGAATTGAATAGTAGTTATAGATGGAATGTAAAAAATAGCATAGGGGAAGTAGAAAGAATGAGATAGTGAGATACAACAAAACATCATTTAAGTAAATTGCAAGAATAACATCTCACAAAAGAACAACATCTTATAAGAACACGACAGACAGAGATACACACTAAATGCTCGGGATGCTTGTCTTTGGGACTGAAGCAAAGGGAGGATCAGTGGAATAAATCAATCAAGCGAAGAGGAAGGGGAAACTTGACATTGCCTCATCTTTTACCCCAGGGCATCAGGGGAGAATGCTGACTTTGAAAGGGCAGGACCCGGAGAAGTAGGTTGATTTGACCCAGGACCAGCTTTTGCATCATCCAGGGACCAATATGACAAGAGCCACTGCTTTCTAGAACTCCTTTGGCCCATCTTGTTCCAGCACGGGCTGGTTTCTGAAAGACATAGGAGGGGCGTCGTCATGTCCTGCGGTCTCTGTGCTCCTCAGGGTCGTGTCTTTGGATGTCAGGGCGTGGCAGTGCCAGTGACCTAGCCAGGGAGGACCTCTGCCCGCTCTGCTTCTGTGTCAGTCTGCTTAGCAAGGATCAGAAGTTACCAGCAAAGTGCCACGCCACTAATGATTGCTGCGGGCCGCCTTCGTTCAGCTCAATTTACAATATATTACCACTAGTTCTGACCTCACAATCCCTGAGAAGTCCCAAATGAAAAATCTGTAAGTAGAGCCTCCCTGGTGGTGCAAGGGGTTGAGCGCCACACTGTGGGGCTTCCGCAGCCACGGCAATGCCAGTTCGATCCCCGGCCAGGGAGGGGACCCACAGGGCGCAGCAGACCTCTCCTGTCTCCCCGCTGCTCCCCTCAGCAGTGTGTTTCAGTCAATCCACCCATTCTGCTCCCCACTCTGTCTCTGGGGAGTCTTCTCACCCTCTGTGCCTCTGGGCTGCACCCCAGTTCTTCTATGCATAAAGAAATAAAATCTTAAAAAAATAAAGCTAGTTTACTGAATTTCATGAACATACTGAAAATCTGCAGGTATTAGTATGGAGGAGTAGTTGAAGGAACAGTTCTCGGTCAAGGTCATGGTCAAGAGTCTGTGCTTTTCCAGCAATTCTGCCCAGCAAGGAAGGCACAGCCCATGTGGATTCGGGCTTGAACGTGACGGATGGCCTTATTCACCGCACCCAAGCCTGGAAACGACCCCGAAGCCATCATCCGAGGAGCAGCCCGGCGACAGTGCTGGCCGCACAGTGCGCTGGTTCTGAGCGACAAAAGGAGCACATGCCGCCGACGTGGGGGACGCACAGAAGTGCCGTGACGGGAGACAGAAGCCGAACACAAAGAGCACACAGAGCCTGACTCCACGTCTATGAGATCCTGTAAAGAGCAAATATCACATGGACAGAAGCATCACTGCTGACTGCAGTTGAGGGGGTGCAGGAAACACGGGGGGCTGGTGAACGGGGTGTGCATCTCACTGGGGTGGGGGTGCAGCCTCAGTCCACGGGAGACGCGCTTTCATCCCGTGGGCAATCAGAGATGATGGTGCCCTCCACGCTGCCACTGTGCCGTCACGGCTGCGGAGGGCAAAGGTTCTGGGTCGCACAGGGAGGCAAAAGGAACCCTAGTTTGGGGGTGTGATGAGTCTGGGTTGAAGCTCCACGTATACTCAGCACTGTGCGAAAGGAACAGTTATGCGGAAAGTAGGATTTAGTCGGTCCCCGTGATGCGAAGACCTTTTGCATTTGGCTTCATTTAATTTATGACGAACCCAGGGCGAGGGCATTGCTATCCCGTTTTAATGAGCAGGAGATGGAGCCGCAGAGAGCGCGGCAGCTAATGCCAGGCCATGTAGCTGGCCCAGAGATTGGCACCCTGAGCTCGCCCACCTTGGAGGGGAGCTCATCCCTCTGCTCCACTTGGCCGTATAGCCTGTGTGCCCTGAATAAGCTGCTGAGCCCCCGAAGTCCTTCATTTCCACTTCTGTAACTGAGATGACCCCACGGCCTCCGACGGCTGCCGAGCAGTCTGTGATAATGCGTATTTAAGGCAACATACAAATGCCAGTTATTACTGTGCTCGGATCCACAAACAGGTAGATTAGATGGAGCACGTTCTTTTGTTGAACTGTTTAAGATAGAAGAGAGCTCTTATTATTGCTGAAAGAGTTAGCTCAGCTGGAGAAACAGCAATACAATTCTTGCAGTGAAAGGGAGTGTGTGGGGGGATCAAGAGTCAACTCAGCTCACTCTCAACCTGTTTTTATTTTTCACCGAAACACAATTTCAGATTAGATTGCTTATTCTTCACCTGCGGTACGAGCGCTCACAGCTCAGCGTCGGGAGCAGGAGCAGAGCGGTTAAATACTGCTGCTGCCTGGCCCTCCGCCAGCAAGCCTCGGCATGGGGCTCGGGAGTCCTGTTCCCCCAAACACCCCCCTGGCATTTCGCCATGTGCCACCTTTTCCAGCTCAGGGCCCATCTCCGTGGGGATGCTGGCTACCTCTGTGCGGTCACCTGCTGACGGGCCAGCTACCGGGTTAGCAGTTACCTGCACCCTGCTAGTGCTAACGGCGGTGCCGCTGGCATGGCTCCAGCCCCTGCCTTGGCTCAGTTTTTTTTTTTTTTTTTAAGATTTATTTATTTATGCATACAAGCACTGGGGTACAGGCCAGAGGTGTGGGGGGTGAGAGGATTCACCACAGAGAGC
>JAGFMF010011768.1:2916805-3103993 GCA_019455555.1 Galemys pyrenaicus
CCCTCCCTGGCCGGCAGCAGGGATCGAACTCGTGCTGCAGTGGCTGCTGTTTGCTTCATAGTGCATTGCTTAACCCACTGCGCCACCAGGGAGGCCCGCCTTGGCTCAGTTTACTTGTTTGCTGAGACTTGCTTCTGGGTGTGTTTCCCCCATAATGGAGCCTGGGGCTGTGAACATTCACAAAGCCCTGAAACCCAGTCTCATCTTGCAGTAGAAGGCAGATAACAGAGCAAATTGTAACGCTGAGGGGAGAAAAGCGTCCCAGTCCCAAGGAGCCAGCAGTTCTCACGGAGACAGAAATGTGACCGGATAAAGCAACGGCAGCCGCTTGCACAGCGTCACGCTGGCTCCCGCTCTGCTCTGCTCATGTTAATTTGCAACCTTTAAGTCCCTCAGCAACTACAAGGGAGAACCACTGCCACTGTCCCCTACTCTACAGATGAGGAACCAGGATAGCTTGCCCAAGTTCACGACCAGTACATGCAGAAGCAGGAAATTAGCCCTCAAGAGTGTGTTCTCTTAAGCCCTATGTGATTGCTTCTCTCAGAGGCTGATACTACACTGTAGCTTAACAGAGGGGGCATTCGAAAGCCTCTGCATGGACAAAGGTGTTTCAGGCAGAGGCAACTGCATGTGCAAAGGCCCAGCGGTGCCAAAGAGGCTGCGCGGACATGGGACCAAACCAGCTCATTGCAGCTGGAGCGTCACGAGGTTCGAGGGAGAGAAGATGGAAAAGGGTGGTTAATGGGGCATTAGAAAGGGGGTTCTGCTCAGGCTGGAAGGAGCTCTCAAAGCCAAGTTAGGGCCTTAGCTCTTGACCTAGTGAGATGGCAGTTAGAACGGGGGAAGCTGAGAGCTAAGACTAGTCCCAGGCCACAGTATGGAGAGTGTGTCTAGGAGGTAGTCGGAAGGGCCAGTTTGTCCTTGGGTGTGGACAGAGGACAGAGGAGCCGGTGTCCTTGCTAAGCCCACTGGGATGTTGCCTGCCTTGGGGAGACCACCCATCCTCCACCGGGGTGAGATTCATGGGCTGCCTGTCCCTGCACCCCCGCAGCTGTGCGGGGCCTGACCTATGATGAAACTTTCATTGCCCAATTCTGACTGGCTCAGAGAGGCTCTGTGCACAAGCAGGACCCCCCGAGAGCGCTCCCTTGAACCCCGACATACAGGTGCTCAGGCAGGAAGGACCTTCGGGAACCAGCATTCCTGACAGCAATGGAGAATGGACCTAAAAATGAGGTGCCAACTAGGGAAACAGGACCGGAGATGGGGAGCAGCAGGGTCCTGGTTACACACGGAGCCTGTGGAGGCTGAATCCAGTCCTGTCTACTTGATCTCACTGGCTTATTCCGGAGTCAGTCACTGGGGCCAAGGAGAGGGGACATGGGCCTGGTCTGAGTCACGTGACCCGTCAGGTGTGAGTTGGTATGGGGGAAGGGGCAACCAGCTCACAGTCACTGAACTAAGGACGCATGGCCTCCCAGCAAAATCACGCTCTTGTTACCAGAAGGAAAGAAATGGTTTCCAGACAGAATCATAGATGCGCCCCCGACCTTTTGCAATACATCTGCTAAAATGACATCCATCTTTCAAACTCGCTAGTCCTTGAGCTGGATTATTTAGCAGTTTATTCCATCGGGAGGAGAGTGCTTGGGACAGGAGGTGCGTGGTACGTGCCCTTCTTACTTTCAGTCCCTATTTTTAGCCTCATCTCCTTGTTGCTCTGCCTTCCCAAAGCCATTGGGTCACCTAGAACCCCAAGATTCGCTCTGAAGCCCCAGGCGTCTGCGGCTAGCTTCTCACGACTTTGCCCTCACATTAGCATTCATGAACTCAAACTGTCAGAGAGTCTCCAGTAATTAGAGGCGATAAACAAATGCTAATTGGCACTCTAGCTGTACCCAGAGAATGCCAGAGGCCTAGACCTGAACCCACTGTTTGCAGTTCCAGGATACCTTGGATTCCCACGTGTGAAAACCCTGTATGAGGCTGCTTTATGAAAGGCAGAGCTTGGAGATGGTGCAACATTATGGTTAAGGGCATTGGGGCACTGTCACTCTCCTGTCTGCCACTTCAGGGTGCTGTATCCATAGGCCAGTCACTTACCCTCTTGGGGTCTCAGTTCTCATCCATAAAATGGGAGGAATAATCATCTCTATTTGTTCAATCATCTCTGTTGTTTTTATCATGTCAAAAACACATCTCTTTTCAAATCTTTCTGTACTCATTTTCCAGAATTGCCATAACAAATTGCTACAAAACCGGCAGCTTAAAATCATATCAGTGCATTGTCTCACAGCTCCACAGGCAAGGAGAGCGCCTCTGGGGTCCTGAGGCAGAGTCTTCCACCTCTCTCCTACCTCAGCTGGCTGCCGGGAATCCGCGCAGCCCTTGGCCTGCAGGTGCGTCCCTGTACCCTCTGGCTCAGCCTTCATGTGGCCTCTCCTCTCCTCTGTGTCTCCTCCTCCATCTGGCTAATCTCCCTCTAGCTCGGCTCTTAGAACAATACCTGTCATTGGATTTAGAGCCTCACCCTGAGCCCAGGTAATCCAGGAGGATCTCATCTTAAGACCCTTAATTTGATTATATCTGTAAAGACCCCACCCTTGTGCTTTGAGGGGAGCTGCCCAGGTTTTCCTTCCTCCAAGCCATCGTCATTCCTGTTCTGGGTCACTGCTCCTTTCTCCCAGTTTCCGGTGGCTTTGACTGCACCCTCCTAAGGCAGTGACCGATCCACTGAGAAGTCATAGCGTGGCCCCACACAGGACTCAGGAGTTAGACAGCCTGGACATTCGGCTCCTCGGTCCACCGCCTGTGTGATGCTGGCCCGCCCACTTATCAAAGCTCAATGAGAAACATGCAAAGAACCTCTCTGTGGGGTGTTATAATGATGGACCATGCTGATTTCGTTACACAGTTAACAGGGTTTGCAGGGATAGACTGGTTATTTTGTATGAGTCAGGATAGACTAGGTTATATGACAATAACAAACAACCCCTAACCCAGAAAAGCTTAGCGGTTAAAGCACATGTTTCTTCTCCATGCTGCGTGCCCACTTTTCATCACATTGGCTATTGCCAATTGCAAGACTGATGAAGAAAGAGGCCAGGAAATCTCACCAGATAAATGAATGGTCCAGCTCAGCAGAAAAACTAGACAGTGTGCTCACAGCTCATTGGCCAGAATGAGTCACATGACCCCACTGGGGAGCCAGGAGATAAAGACCTCCCTCATACCTGAAGGGGTGAGACCTATAGGTGGCATTTCACCTTCAGGAAAGCTATATTTAATACTTTTACATCATCCTTTGTCCATATTACTATAAATCACATTTTCTAGTACATAGGTAGAACTTAAATACTAAATGTTACGGAGGTTCAATTGAAAACCAGACCAGCTCTAATACATACCCCCATACCCTCCCAACACACAATGTGATCCTCTTTATAATATGAGACAAAATTTCCATCTATCCTCAAATATTTCCCCATTTTGCCTACTCCAGTGTCTAGTGTTTCTGCCATTAGTGTGATTCATTAGCGTCTTTGGAAGTACATTTATAATAGCTCAAGGCATTGCCCTGCCTAGGCAGGGTAAGATATTTACTCATATACCATTTACTCCTTTAGCCTGTTACTGCTGCTGCCCAATTCAAACAGCATTTACTGAGTTTATGCCAGGCATCAAGCTCACAGCTGGGGTTGGGTCTAATGTGGACCCAAAGCTCAAAGACTTCATCATTTGGAAATCTTAAAATGGTACGGCGTGACTGGAGAATGGGGCAGAAGATGATACATTTTGAAGGAGGAGGTACTAATGCCAGCTATTCATTATGAAGTGCTAACAATGCCAGGTAATAATTATAATAAGGTGCCCAACAGAGCAAACAGATTTTGAGCCTGAATCCTTGTAGCTTCCCTGGGAGAATGGAGACTTGAATTTCCTCTTACAATGGCAGGTCAAAAGCATTTCTACTGCTCTTTCATAGGAGCAGGAAGTGCTAGTGTATTACCAGGCCTCAAACCATGTGGGGCAAGAGGACAGAGCAAGAGAGGGCATTTGGGTTTTCCAGAGGCTGGTTCTGTGAGTAAACCTGCCTCCATCACTCACTAGCAGTGCAACTTTTGAGAACACACTCAACTTCGCTGTGTCCAAGAGTCTTGCAACTGAGGCTAAATGGTTAAGATGCTCTCAGACCCTGAGAGCACAAATGAGAGAAAAAAAATCATCTAAACTTTTTTTTTTTTTTTTCCTGAGCTGTGCTTCTGCAGATGCAGCCGAGCCTGGAGCATTATTAACCTGAGCCCAAGGCCAGTGGATTAGCAATAAAACTTCTCTTCACAAAAACCCTGGTGTCATAATTGGGTCTCTGTACATCGGGCTAAGAACCCATTTGCCCAGTAATGTCTTTGGTTGTAAATGTGGACCCGCTCGTCACTCTCTATTTCTTTTTCCTCCCTCTGCTTAAAGTGGGAACAGCAGGAGCACAGTTATACCCAGGCTTGCTGCTATAAACTAAGGCAATTTTGAATGCGCGGAAAATAAATTGTTTCCATTCATCTTTAAGACAATTTTCAACTAAGTTTTAAAAAATGGTTTTCAAAGCCAACCAATGGTACTCATTAAGATTGGAAAGCACAGAAAAAAATTTTGGAAAACACAAATTATTAAACTCGATGAAAACTCACTCCGTGCATTTATATTCAGCGCAGAGGAAGTAAGTCCAACAGTTGGACAGTGATTTGCACGCAAGACTTGGCTCACGTACCCGGGGCTTCTGGAACAGGAACCTGCATGTGTACCACCTCCCAGGCCGACAAGTCGTGTGCACGGTGGCTGGGATTTGGCGGCAAAGAGCAGTGGCAATAATTCCTTGGAAATGTAGAGAATCAGCAAAACATGAGGAAAAAAGAGACAAAGGAGAGAGCAAGTGGAACAAGAGAAAGACCGTCGGGAATGGGCTGATTTTCTCTGCCTCACGCGGCTTTGGTGGCTGCGGTAAATGAGTTTCTAATGATGTTTTTAAAGAGCGGGTCTTATTTAGTGGGGCTGACACAACTCCCGCTGCTTCTCAGGCTGTGTCCTGGGGAAAGAGGAAAGCAGGCGGGAGGAGGCTTGAACCTGGGATTGCATTTCTCTTTGTCTTTCTGGGAAGGACTGAAGTCAAACACTCATTCCTGCCTCCCCCAGTCCCGGCGCCGGATGTAAAACGAGACCCGCTAGTTTCATAAAACAAGGTCTGCCGCTATGCAGAGTGCCAGGGGTCCCGGTCCTGTGTGGGAGAGACGCACAGGCTGCGGTGATAATGGGATTATGAGTGCTTTCTTGAAGACCTACTGTGTGCCAGGCATGGGATTTTTTTTTTTTAATGAGTGAGCAGAAGAATGGGTGAGTCAATCAAGTCCAAAGTGCTCTAACCTTGGGCGCAGAGATAGAGCACCCTCACCCGTGAGAGAAGGAGGGAAGAAGAAGGAATTTCTGGAGGAGCTGAGGCAGGAATACCGAGGAAAAGAAGACACAAGGGGGAGTGTGAGGCAGATGATAAGCGCGAGCAAGCTGCATGGAGGACTGTCAGAAGGAACATTCCAGTCCAGGGAGTTTCAAGTCTCTAGATTTAGGTAGAGGCTATAAAGGGGGTGGCGGGAGCACTCCTGCTGTGCTCCTGGGGACCTTTGGACTACCTGAACAGTTTTGATTATCATAAGGGGAAGTGGAGACGGTGCCACTGGCATCTAAGGATACACATCTGGATGTCTCTGAACATCTGGCAGTGGCAGGGCAGGTCCTTCCAGGCCACTTCTGAGTTAAGAAACCCTGCCGTCTGTGGCAGTCTCGTGCGGGTCTCTTTAGAGCATTTTATCTTTACCACGCCCTGTGAGTTTGTGATCTATGCCCATCTCTCAGACAAGGAAAACGAGGCTCTAAGAGCCAAGTCACCTAGCTGAGATCACACAGCTTCTAAGAGGCAGGGCCCATTCAAACTCGGGAAGCCGAGCCCCAGCTCCGCGCTGCTAACGACTGCGGGAGAGAGACCTACCGGCCGCGTTACAGCGCAGCTTACACTGTCTCTGCCACAGCGGCGTCGTCTTTACCTAAGGCTTTTTCACCCTCATTCACTGGGGTGTGTACCCCCAAGAACCAGGTATTGGAATCAAACAAGTGTCCCATCTGTAAGCAGAGAAACAGACCCAGCAAGGATTTCCAGTGCGCTGGCCATTATTACTCCCCCACACTACACCCCCACATCCAACCTGCTCTGACAAACTAGAAAATACGACTACCAGAGCAATCGGCCTGGTTGCTTTAGAAAAAGCCTTACAATAAAATTAATGGACATCTCCCCAGACGATTTCAGACTCTCCCTCCTCTGCAGAAGGCGTAGTGGCGACTACTGACCGGGGTCTATTGGGATGAGACCCCCCTGGCCCAGATCCTGTGCACCGCCGCCCCTCTGCTGTGCTCCTGGAGGGGCCTCTCTCAGGGCGTGCTTCTCAGGCCTGGTTTCCATCCTAATGAGGTCACACCCACCGCCTCCCTTGGCTGCGTGGGCTGCGGCAGCACGGAGGAGAGGAAGCTGCCTCTGGCCTCCCAGCCACAGAGCTGACCTCAGAATGTTTGCAAACAGACAGATGGAAAGCAGCTCCTGAGCGTCCTCACGGCCTCTAATTGGAGCCCACTTCAGAGCAGGACCTCATCTTGCTGACTAGCGTCCAGGTCCTCACCACAGCCTAGCGAGGCGGAATGGACCGCCCATCGTGCAGAGGGGGACACGATGCCGGAAGGGCCGGGGCTCACTCAGTGGAGTGGGAGCGCAAGCATGGGCACCTCGCTTTGCACACGGGGCAATGAAACACCAACCCGTGCATCTCTCTATTGGCCATTCTGAGCACGGCTGACTGCTGGTTTGTTTTTTTAGATTTATTTATTTATGCATCCAAGAACTGGGGTACAGTCCAGAGATGCGGGGGTGGGGTGGGGAGAGGAGTCACCAGAGTGAGTCACAGAGTGAGGAGCAGAACAGGCGGATCTACTGAAATACACTGCTGAGGGGAGCAGCGGGCGAGGCAGGAGAGGTCTGCTGTGCTGTGTGGGTCCCCTCCCTGGCTGGGGATTGAACTCGTGCTGCAGTGGCTGCGGATGCTTCATAGTGCAGTGTTTAACCTATTTTACCACCAGGGAGGCCCCGACTGCTGGTTTTGCACACTAGCATAGGACCTTTGCTCAGCAGAGACTCAATCAACCACCGAAGTCAACATAACACAGACAAAAGACCCCAACAGGATGCGCTGGACTCTGGACCACTGTCTTCCTCCAAGAGAGTCTAGTGGGGTGACTGCTTACAGGGCGGTTCCTCTATCTGCCACTCAAAGAGAAACACAGACACTGGCAAGAGTGAAACTGGGGTTTGGATCTTGGTTCTGCCCCTTATACACTGTTATCTAGGACAAGTGAGTTCACATCTCCAGGCCTCTATTTTCTCTGAAAAAATCACATTCCCTCACCAAGTTGCTTTGAGGCTCAGTGGGCCAAGAGCTTAGGAAATTCTATTATTGAATTTTTAGTATACACATGAGGTGGTCATTTAATTCCCTAATAGTGTTTTTTGTTAATATTTTTGTTTCACCACTAAGTTTTATGTTCTCATTCACTGTTGTAAAATGTTAGGATCAGAGCGGCTAAGCAAGTTTTCTGGAGGCGCACAACAAAAAGGGCTTTGAACGCAGAGCAACTAAACCCCAAATTTGTCTCTGTCTGATATATTTTGATGCCTTTTAGGTAGGCTGGTGTTTTGATTTCAAATTTAGAGGCTTTTTTTTTTCTTTTAGGGGGAGATGGAGTGAGAAAATTATTTCCAATGGATGAGAAACAGAACAGGAGAAATGTGTCCTTTGAAAGTGACCACTGATAGGTCTGAGTTTGAGGAAAGTTGATTCTCTTCTAGATCTCTTTTAGCTGGGGTTTTATTCCCTCAAGACTGATTATATGTAGCCTAGAGGGACAAAGGGCTGAAGGTTTAAATGACTGGTCTCTAGGAATTTGTATCTAGAATATACAAAGAGCTCTTGAGAATCAACAAGAAGGCAATGAACCTGATTTTAAAATTGGCAAAAGGTTTAAACAGACATTTCTGCAAAGATGACAGACATATGGCCAATACACCCAGGAAAAGATGCCCAACATCATTAACTATCAAGGAAATGCAAATTATAACCACAAATAAGATGCCACTTCACACTCATGAGGATAACTGGAAAAAAAAAAGATAATATCAAGGGTTGGAGAAGATGTGGGAAAATTGGAATCCTTACACATTGCTGGTAGGTATGTAAATAGTGACAGTTTCTCAAAATATTAACTATAGCATTGCTGTGTAATATAGCATTGTTATATAGCAATTTCAACCCTAAGACAACTGAAAAAAATATTTACACAAAAACTTGTATGTGAATATTCATAACAGTATCATTCATAATAACCAACAAATAGAAACAACCCAAATGTTCATCAGCTGATGAACCTTTAACAAGGCCTCGTCTTTCCTTAAAAATATTATTCTGTTATTAAAAGGAAGGAAATTTCAATACATGCTACAACATGGATGACCCTGGAAACATTTTGCTAAAAGAAAGTAATCAGCATGCAGAGTATATGTTGCACAGTACCATTTATATGAAAAGCCAAATTATATGAAAAGCCAAATTTACTGAGATAAAAAGCAGAATAGCATTAGGGTGTTAGAAAAGTTATGATGCATTTTTTTTTTTTTGAACAACAGGGAAAAAATAAGTCATGACTTTTCTGACAACCCAAAAGTTGTCTAAGAAATGAAGGATGGGGCAATGAGGAGTGCCTGCAAATGGGCGTGAGGTTTCCTTTTTGGGGTGATGGAAATATTCTAAAATTAGATGTGACTATGGTTGCATAATTCTGTAAATAGGGTATCACTGAATTGTATACTTATAATGAAGGAATATATGGCATATAAATAAATCTTAATTAAGTCATTAAAAGGATGACTGGCCCATTGCTCCAGCTACTGAGCAACTGGTCAACCACTGAACCCCAACCAGCCTGACCTCACTCGCTTATCCGCAGCACATGGGTAAATCCTCAACCCTCTGTGTCATGGGACTTTGATGGCAAAGACCGAGAATGACGGGCTCCCAGCCCTCCGTAGATGGAGGCAGCCCCTGGATTAGTTCTCAGTGCACCAACCAGTTCCAGGGAAAGAGGGATCTGCCCCTGCTAAATCCCAAGTGTGATGAACTCAGCGATGGGCTCAGAGCATCTGCTGGATGTGGCTTCTGAGCCTGCCCAGCTATTCATCCAGAACAAAGTTTATGGGACTGGCCAGCCAACTAATTAATTGTTACATCAATAAAACCCAGGCTTGGCCACCACATGATGAATTACATTGTTTAGACGGACTTAACAGCTGCATTAAAGAAAGGAAACAAGGAAGATCAATACAGGAGAATTTCCTTAGCCAAAGAGTCATTTCTCCCTGTAGGTCAGTAGTGGAAAGCACTTATTGAAGAGCAGAGGGGGTGCTTACTGCTGGCAAGACCAGACCTAGTTTACATGCAGAGTTTTAACACAATGAATAGTGCACTGATAATGCTTGCTACTGAGCATATAACACTGTGGTCTTGTTAGGGCATTTCTAGAAGCAGCCTGCTCTCTGGCAGGTGACATAGTCAGCTGCTTTTAAAGTTTTTTAATTAACATACATCAAAATTGATGCATTTGGTGTATAGTTCTATTAATTTTTAAACACGCATTCATCTGAGTAACCAACACCCAATCACTGTATTAGTCTGCTGGGGCTTCTCTAACAAGTACCATGAATGTCTCTAATACCAGACATTGATTTCTCATAGATTCAAGGTTGGAAGTCCAAGGTCAGGATGCCACAGGGTTTGGTTTCCTGGTGAGGGCTCTCATCCTGCTTTGAGAACAACTTTCTTTCTGTAACCACACAGATCAGAGAAGCAGCTTTGCCATCTCTTCCTCTTCTTATAAGGACACTAATCCCACCACGGCGGCCCCACCCTCATGACCTCATCTAAACGCAAAGACCCTATCCCCTAATACCATCACCAGAGGTGGGAGGGCTCAGGACTTCAACATAGGAATTTGAGGCGGGGAGACACACACACACATCGAGTCCATAACATTCCGTGTATAGAACAGATGACACACCTGCCCTGAGCTTTCTCCTGCCACCCTTTTGCAGTCACATTCTACTCTCTTCCTGCCCCTCTGCCCTGGCAACCTCTGGTCTCCATCTCTATAGCTCTGTCTTTTAGAGACTGTCATGAAAAGGGAGTCACAGAGTGTGTTCAACATTCTGAAACTGCACGGAGTTCGCTTCTTTTTACAGCTCAGTTTTGCCCAGTGTGTGTGGATGTAGATACAATTGATCTATTCATTCATCACTCTGCCTGTCTAGGTTTTGGCCATGATGAATAGAGCAGCTATAAATGTTCGTGTTTAGGTTTTTGTGTAAACACAAGTGTTCATTTCTCTAGGGTAAGTACGAGGGAGCTAAGTATATGTTTAAGTTTGTTAAAAACCACCAAATTGTTCTTCAAACATCCCCGTTGGCACTAGCCAAGTATGAACATTCTAATTAGTCCTAGATCCAGTTTTGGCCATCGGCAGTGTTGTTGGCTTTTGCAATATAAATGGGGGTTTGGTAGTTTATCACCAGGGTTTTCAGCTGATCACCCTAATGGCCAAGGGGGTTGTACATTATCACCACCGGCCCATTTGCCTTCCAACTACCTTCCTTGCAAAGTCTATTCAAATATTTTAGCAATTTTGCAACTTGATTATTTTCTAACAGCTGAGTTTAAAAGCTTTTCCTCTGGACATAGGTGTTTCATGGATTACATCATTTGCAAAACTGTCACCTGGTCTGCACGTTTGCCTTTCCATTCTCTTGCTAGTATCTTCACAGAGCAAAAGTTTAAAATTTTGGTAAAGTTGATTCATTCATTTGCCTGATATGGAGTGAACTTTTAGTCTAGTAACTGCCTAAACCTAGATTATGAACACAGCACATATGAATAAACTCTCTCTAGGGTTTCACTTTCTGTGGTTTTATTTTTTATATTTTTAAAGATTTACTTATTTATGTATACTAGAGCTGGGTACAGGCTGGAGTTGCAGGAGGTGAGAGGATTCACCAGAGAGAGTGAGGAGCAGAACAGGCAGATCCACTGAAACACACTGCTGAGGGCAGTAGCGGGTGAGGCAGGAGAGGTCTGCTGCGCCATGTGGGTCCCCTCCCTGGCCGGCGGCAGGGATCGAACTCATGCTGCAGTGAGTGCAGCTTGCTTTTTAGTGCTTTGCTTAACCCACTGCACCACCAGGGAGGCCCTTCTGTGGTTTAGTGCCCTTGGCCAACTGCAGATTTACATACAATAACACGTTTTGAGAGCGATCACATTCACATAACATTTATTGTAATGTATTGCTAAAACTGTTACATTTTATTATTGTTAATCTCTTACTGTGTCCAGTTTATAAATTAAACTCGATCACACATATGTATTAAAGGTAAAAGCACAGTGCATATAGGGTTCCGTTCTGTCCATGGGCTCAGGCACCCAAGCGGGTCTCGGAACAGATCCCCACAGACAACGAGAGATGATTATCTTCTGCCATATTTCCCTCTAATGAAAGTTTTCTTTTTTACGCCTGTATCTAAAATCCACTTCAGTCTTCGTACAAAATGTGTGGTGTAGGTCAAAGATTATTTTCTTCATATTATATGTCCAATTGTTCTAACACTATTTGTTGAAAGAATGGATTTTTTTTTCATTAAATGTCTTTTACACCTTTCCAAAAATCAACTGGACACATTTATCTGGGTCTGCTTCTGAACTCTGTTCTCTTGCATTGATCGATGTGTGTTAATGCCTTTGCCAGTTCATGTCATGTTATTGTCATTTTACACTAAGTCCTAAAACCAGGTGGTATGAGTCCCCTAGCTTTATTCTTGGTCTTCTAATTATTTTGGCTGCTCTAGGGTTTTTGATTTTCCACATAAACTTTAGATTTCGGACAAGAGGTTGTTTTGGGGAAGACTTTTAAACTATACAGTGAGGGCCTCCCTGGTGGCGTGGTGGATTAAGCAACGCACTATGAAGCAAACTGCAGCCACTGCAGCACGAGTTCAATTCTGCTGCCGGCCAGGGAGGGGACCCACATGGCGCAGCAGACCTCTCCTGCTGTGCCCGCTGCTCCCCTCGGCAGTGTACTTCCGTTGATCTGCCTGTTCTGCTCCCCACTCTATGGTGAATACTCTCACCCCCCCCACACCCCTGGCCTGCACCCCAGTGCTTGTGTGCAGAAATAAATACATCTTTAAAAAAACAAACAAAAAAATAAACTATACAGTGATCTACACCCCTTTGGGTTACCTTTCTCATCTTGTGGTTTAAGTATCCAAGTTTGTGAGTAGAGAGCTATCTTTGGGGTCTCTTTCCTCCTCAATTGCTGCAGGATCTGTGGGGGAATCTCTTGTTCATTCCTAACATTGGTAATTTGTGCCTTCTCTTACTTTTTCCGTTCTTCTTGGAGGTTTATCAAAGGCACTGATTTCTTCACAGAATCACTATTTTTTGTTTTCATGGATTTTTCTTATGCCTTTTCTGTTCTCAAGTCCATTGATTACTACTCTTCTCTTAATGATTTCCCTGTGGAAAGCAACTATAATAGCAGTATTGTGTTTACTTTGAGATATCTGGATGTTGTTTTCAGATTTCTCAAAGTGAAGTCTGGTCTGTTGATTTGGGACTTTTTTTAACATGAATGCTTGGTGGTATATATTTCCTTCTGAGGACTACTTTGTTTCCATCTTATAAATTTTTATATGCTGCATCTGGTTTTTACTCAGTTCAGGTATATTCTAATTTTCCTTGAAATTTCATTTTTGATCAATGGGTTACTTAGGACTGTGCTCTATAATGGACAAGCATTTGGAACTTTTCTGTTATCTTTGTTATTGATTTTTGGTCAAACTATATCACATTCACACAGCATACTCTGTATAAGTTCAATCTTTTTAAATTATTAAGGTTTATTTTATGATCCAGGACATGACTTATTCTTACCTCGGTAAATATTGTATGTGCTCTTGAGGGTATTGGACTGTTCTTGGATGGTGTTTTATAGTATCATTCAGTTCTTTTATATCTTAGTTGATCTTTTCTCTAGAAGCTCTGTTATTGAGAGAGTAGGGTTAAAATATCTGACTATAATGTGGATTTGGCTGTTTCTCCTTTTAATTTTGTCAGCTTAGACTCCTGTGTTTTGAAGCTCCACTGTTAGATGTATACACACTTAGTACAGCTATGTCTTCTGGAAACTAGGCCTTTTATTATTATGCAATATCTGTCTTTATTCATGAGAGATTTATTTGCTCTGAAGTCTACTTTGATTGCTAGTAATTTAGCTACCCATATTTTTGTTCACCTGGGGGCGACTTTTTTTTCCTGATATTTTACTTTCCCTACATCATCATACTTGAAGTCAATTCTTTGTACTCAGCACATAGTTGGGTCATGGTTTTTAATCCTACCTTACAATCACTGAGTTTGGAGAGTACTTTGAGTCTGGGTTAGGTGGTACCAGAGGAAAAAATGCTAAACTTGTTGATGGTACTGTGCTTCAAAAGACAGTCTGTCCTCTAGTTTGCCTGCTGCTTTGGATTTTTCAGAGTTCTCAAAGGCGGATCCATACATTATGCCCAGGGCTCCTGGATCTACTCAGTGGGGAGACAGGGAGTTGTGATCTCTCCCCATCTTATCCACAACTTATCCATCTGTCTGTTTTTAAAACATGACAGTATCCTCATAGACTATAAATCGTAAGGGCTTATTCAAAAAAATCAGAGTAACACAGTCTGAAACATGGTTCTTTCCTTGTAGGTTTGCCCAAATAACTTATGGGATATTATCCCCCCTTTACAAGGGTTTCCATAAATAAATTCCCTAAGAACACAGAGCTGGTAATTAGCATATGCAGAATTTGAACCCAGTTTGGCTAGCTCCAAAGCTCATTCTTCCCTTTGTTCCATGCCTTATCCTTGGAAGACCCAGCTGCCTTAGAATCCTGACCCTTCACTTCAATTCTGCAGATAACCATTTTGGAAGAAAGACTAAGCTGAGGTTGCTCCTGTCAATTGCAGAGAATGTACTGGAGGAAAAACAATTCATTCTGTGCTAGTGAAAATGAGGGCTCTCTAGCTAGCCTTCAGATACAGAGAGGCATTCACTAAATACTAGACATTGTATCTCTGGAAGACCTCTGACATCTGATCTCTAAGTTGGTACCCTTTGGAGCCAAAGTGTCCTATAAACATTGGTCAATTTCAGGATATAAAGTGCTAATTCACTCAAGTATCCTCCTGACCCACGGGAATTTGTCAGTCAGTTGATATCCTTTTGCGTGCTGTCAAGAAAATCCTATTCAGACTACAGAGGAAGGGTGGCTAGCATGACCAAGTAGATGGAGTGGAGAGCTCTAAGGTTCTCAGAAAACAGAGTGGGACTCTGAAGTCTCCAACTGTCAATAGTTTATAAAATCACAGATGCAAGTGATGAAGTCCTAAGATAAAAGTGAGGTGACTGAATCAGTTAGGATACTTTCAATATCACAAACCAATATCACAAACCATCTAAAATGTACTCTATAGCTTATGTTTCTTAAAGTTCTAGCAGTTTTGCATGCTTCAGGCATGGCTTAATCAAGGCTCTCAGCACATTGAGACTAACTCTGTCTGCACTCTCTCCCCTGTGTTGGCTTTACCCTGAAAGTGACTCTGCATGTGGTGGCAAGGCTGGTCACCAGAAACTACTGACTTCTCCCTCCTAACTCTTTAAGCCCCTACCAAAAAGATGGCATGTCTTTCTCAATAATTCCAGAAAAAACTTTAGGGTACATTCTCACTGACCCTTATTGACCCAACATGGGGCAAAGAAATATGCCTGCTTTCAACCATCACTGGGGTCATGAAGATGCATTTCTTTGATTGGCCACCCTAGGTCACCTGGTCATTTCCAAAGCTCCACTTGAATCACAAGGACCGAGAGGAAAGATGGTGTTATTCAAAGGGAAACGAGGTCTTACTGGCACAATGGGTGCTAGGCAGGATGATGAAATAGGACAGAGAAGGAAGCAAAGAAATGCTGTGTATCTGCTGTCCAATACTGCCTCTGCCCTTACTAGGTCTCTGCAACCTTAGCATCCTTTCCCTTCTTGCCCTTCTGTTTCTTTGTGTACAGAGAGGAGATGTGGAGAATGTGTTGAAGATACTTGCCAATTCTGATTGTGCATGGTGTACTCGATGCTCCTCAGAGATCATCTCTATCATATCATACATACTTGTGAGATACAGGGGCACCACGACTGAAGCTGAAAGAAGGCAGTTCTAGGAAAAATACAAGATCTGACTTCCTCCTAAAATGTATTGCTTAAAGAACATAAACCCTCAGCCAATGCTTAGGCTTGGATGTCAGACTTTTGCACAATCTTGGCAAGTATTCAATCTTGTACAATGGGCCACACAGAGTTGTGATGAAGAGTATGGATGACAGAAATCTACCATGGGTCCGTGATGCTTCCTCCTATCCATGCCCTTGCATACTCCGTGCCTGAGCAAGGAGGGACCTGTGACTTGTTCTAACCAACAGAATTTGGCAAAGGGGTTTGATGGCCACTGGATGGTCTTCCATTACTTAAGACTCCATCTTAGCCACTGGGGCTAGAGATCTCCCTGCCCACCTTGAAGAATTAAACTGTCCCAGTGAGAGGAAGGGGCCATGAGGAACTAGAGAACAATCTCTCCAATCTTAAGTACCCCCACAAAGGTAACAGAGATCTCGGTGCTACACCTAAGAGAAACGACATCTGCCAAGTTGCTGAGAGGAACTGCAAGGGGATCGCGCTCTGTCACACCACCAAGGAAGGCAGCTCATAACCATCCGAGCATGCCCTTTCCAGGCCCTGAGCATGAACTGGCCAAGCCACCTGGAATCTAACCTGTGCATGTATGTTTGTTGCTCTCAGCTCTTCCATTTATGGTAATTTGTCAGGTAACATCAGAAATGAGTACAAGGGGTCAATGAGAGGGAGGGCGTGAAATCCATTATGGGCCTGGTGCATGCATCCCAGCAGCGTCTCAATGCCATAATGTAAGCGTTTGGCATTCTGGGTTCAAGATAGCACAGGCTCTCAATGTTACATGCACATCAGCAAAAGCCTTCTTACCGGGGGGTGGGTCCCCAGTCTGGGACCATGCTGCCACACCATAAATGCCATCTTTGCAGACAGACACACAGACCATGGCCACACAGGTAAACCATTTATTTGAAATGCCAGTTACTGTCGTCCAGTTCCAGAGGATGTTAGCAACTGATCCAGCCTATCTGAGTTGAAGCGACTCCCCAGTAGCGAGGTGAAATCAGGTAAGGATAACAGGTGTTTTAAACAACCCCCGTTTTCAGATGCTAAAATCGCATTCATCCAGGCTTTGGAAATGAAGGGAGAAAAAAAAATAACATGTATTGAGCACCTGCCAGATGGTTTCTAACACATTATTATCTTTAATAAGAAGAGTCTGCAGGGAAGAATTTATCCTCTCCACTTTGGGTGAAGAAGGCAAGCTCAGAGGTGTTAAGTGACCTGCCAATGTCACCCACCTACCCCGCCGCTGCCACTGATTTTGATAGCTGGAGAGAGCTTGACACTACCACCGTGAGGCTGTCGTAGGGGGATGTGAAAAGCATGAAGGCCCGAGAGAGAGATGAGGATGGATGAGTAGGAACAGGCGTCAGATGCTCTTGATTTGACAATGTTGACATTTCCTTCAACCTATGCCCCAAAATACGTTTTCAAGTGGAAAAAAAAAACCTTCAGGGAAACAATAGTGCGATATATCCACTTCAGAAACCCCTGGTGAGAAGGGAGAATGGAAAAGCATGCTTCTCTGCTTATTGTGGGGAGAACAGCAGCCTCAGCTGTACCCTCTCCACAGTTTAACTTGCACAACCCAGGAGTGTTACCCGTGGACTCGCCAGAACGCTGCAGAGCTCGCCCACCTTGCATGGCTGGAGACTGACCCAGGGCGGGGCTCTCCGCTTCCTCTGCTGGGGCCTGGCAAATGCATTCTGATCTTTGCGACGATGCTGGAGTCCTCCTGCAGATGGAGTCTTGGCACTTGGCGCAGCACTGCAGTGTCTTGTCCATCCTGCCCCGGGAGCGGGATTTCCTTCTTTTGAAGGCTGAATAATATTCCACTGCATGTACATAGCACCTGAGGCAAGCAGGGGCGCTAGGCATGGAGGTATGAGGAGATGGGGGCCAGGAGGCTGGCAGCAACCGAGCCTCCCAGCCCCCAGTGAACCTCCGTGCTCTTAGGCTCTCTCTTGCACTGTCTCTCTCGTGGTCCCACCTCTTCGGTAGTCACACCACTCATTGTCTCGCAGCGCCACGGCTGCTGCTTTTGCCTTGCCTCTAGGCTCAGGTGTGCACACTTATGCACACGCACGGCCATATGCCAGGTGTCCACAGTCAGGCTCACTCACGTGCCTGCATCACACTCCTACGCGCCTTCTGCATTAACATGATCAAAGGCGCAGGTGGTAGCCACAGAGGTGACTGGTGAAAAAAGCCTGATGAAGTCATTTACCCTGCACATACTTCCCCCTGTCTAGTCATCCATCAATAAGCATTGGGGTTGTTTCTGATTCTGGCTATTTTCAATGCTGTTGCAGAGAACATGGAGTGCTTATATCTCCTTTAGATTCTGATTTAAATTCTTTTGGATAAATACCTAGAAATGGGATAACTACTCACGTGGTAGTTCTATTTTTAATTACTTGAGGAAGAACCATACTGTCTTCTGTAATAGTCACACCATTTTGCACTCCTACTAAGAATGTACATGGGTTCCTATGTCTCCATATTTCCGACAACACTTGTCCTTTTTGCCTTCTTTTTTAAATAATGGTCACCCTAACAGGTGTGAGGTGGGGTCTCATGATGGCTTTGATTTGCATTTCCCTGGTGTAGGGTCAGAGAAAAGTGTCAGACTTTTCTGCCCTCCTCCCATTGGTGTCCATGATGGACACCCGGGGTCCTGCACACGTGCCTGATGGCTGCACCTCGAGTAGGGTGTGGGCGTGCGCAGGTGGGCACACCTGGGTTGTGACACTGGTGTATAAGGGTGGTGTCACGAGGATGCCAGCAGGAAAGCGAGGCAAGAGAGAAGACAAAGAACAGCAGAAGAACAGAGATGTAGAAGCAGACACATGAGAGGCTCGAGAGCCCAGGGAGTGAAGATACACCAGGGGCTAGGAGGCCCCCGGCCCCCGGCTCCCCTCCCTGCTGTGCACCTGGTCGCCTCTGATACGATGATGTAATAAAATCCTGAAAAAGCCACCGAGGGCTCCAGGCCTCCTCCTTGACCCGTCTGCTCAGAATCATCGAGAACCTGCTCCGTGCCCTGCTGGCCCCAAAGCTGGTGATGAGGGGCCTGGGGCACCTCTCCATGCACCCTTTGGTCATTTATAGGTCTTCTTTGGAGATTTGTCTATGCAAGTCTTTTGTTCATTCTTATCGGGTTCTTTAAAAGCCACAAGCATGAAAATAAAGACAAGCAGGGTGACATAAAACTCAAATTTCTCCACAGCAAAGGAGACAATAAAGTCAAAAGGCAATTCAAGAAAAAATTTTGAAAACACATAAAGGGTTAATTTCCAAATGACACCTTCCATTTTTCAAGAGCAGACATTAATCATTTCTTGGAAGCTGCCCTATTGATTTCCTTTCTTCTGAATTTTTTAAATTGACCACTGAAAATTGAAATGCCAGAGGCTTTCAGGGCTTGCTGCTTTATTTTTTTTCCCTTTATTTTGTATTAGAATGTTTCTATCCTCCCTTGTTCCCAACAGGATTCGAGAAAGGCATGAGAGCTACATACAGTATCTCAGAACGAACAAATCAGAGCTAATGAATTAAAAAGACGTACGTCTTAACTCCAAACCGACAAAAAATGAAGCAAGGGAGAGCCAGGAGCAAGACCCGAGGCAGCGAATCCACGCCCAGGAGACTGGGACACTTGCCGCTAACCACAGGGGCTTGTGCGCCTGCCTCCTAGCGGCCGGCAGAAGCGGCGAAGAGGGTCCCTTACGGGAGTTCCAGGTCTGCACGCAGAAATCAACCACAGTGCCGCAAGCTAGGCACAAACTGCCAGGCGTTTGTCTCCCTCTCCCTCCTGCCTCATCTGACTCAGGACACATCTGAGCTGAGTGTCATCTCCCGTGCTTGAGGACACAACCAGCACCCAACTTCCAGAGTAAAGAGTGGGGAGGGTGGGCTGCAGCCCCAGCGCCCATCTCCCAGGGCCCACCCCTTCCTGGCACTGCGCCCCCACACCACCAGCACTGCTTTCTTTCCTCCCGAAACCTGACAAGCTTCCTTGAGGGGCTGTTCAGAGGAAGGGCTCCGTGTGAGGCATTAGCCTGGTTGTCAACACCGCCTCAGAGCAGACACAAAAACCAGGGAAGGGCTCTCTCTCACCTGGTCCTTAAGTACAAGTGGATGCACCAGGCTACGGCCAGCTCTGCTGGGGTCTCCTCAGGTTGCTATCCAAGACAGGCTGGGCCATGACTATTGGATGCTGTAAACATGCAGATGTGAAACTACCCCAGTAGAGAAGCTTCTGGTCTATGGGCTGTCACCGAGGCTCAAGCAGAAGTCCACATTCTACCTCGAGCATCTGACTAATGAACTCCTAAGAGGTCAGCTCTGCTTCAGTTAACACCTGCAGGGAGGTAATGAGCTGCGGCTTAGACCGAGGTAATTACCCAGGTTAGAGGCAGAGGGAGGCTGAGCGGGCCATTTTAGCCAGACACAGAGCTGTCAAGAGCAGGAGAGGGTGGGAGCTTGCAGAGGGGAAGAAGGGTGGTGAGATATGCTTGGGAGGCTGTGAGTTTCAGCCCAGAACCATCTTAATTAGGAGTGAAAACAGCTGAAAAAAATCTCTCCTAAGTATCACTTAGTATTACCACACTACTCTCTCGGCCTGATCCTGAACCCCGGTACTTTTCAATCATTTAATTATGAAATACCTGTTGTGCAGTGGGCCCCAACTCTGGGATATGGAGTGAACCTTTCTAGGGTGCCAGGTTGTGCCCCTAAACTGAGCAGCTGAGCCCTCAAGAAGGGAGAATGGACTATGCAGTGTCCAGTTTCCCTGAGTGCCATGCACTTGACAGCCACAGCCCCCCAAATTCTGGGTATGTGGGAACAGTCCCCCCATTGTGTTGGTGGGTGTGATAATGTGATTGATAAGAAATGCTCCCTATATATACTTAGCCTTGTCACAGTTCCTGGCTCACAGCTCCTCAAACCCTCAGCATTTCTTCCTAAGTGTGTCTCTTCCCTTAAGAGTAAGGTAAAGAAAGGTGCCTCTTACTATGTTAGCGGGTGACTTTAGGGAAGCACCTAAAGATGGAGCTGGTTACCTGAAGAACCAGCCAAGTGACTGGCGGGTTGGAGCTGCTTGCCACACCTCTGGGGAGCAGAGAGGAGCAGGACTTAAATCAGTCACCAATGCCCAAGTACTGAAGCCCCATCCAGACCCAGAGATTCCAGGCTGCTGAACATGTCGGGGTGAGGGCAGAACAGGGTGCATGGAAGCGCCTCACGCTCCCCATGCCAGGAATCCTCGCAGGGTTTCCTGGGTTCTGGGAGTGGCTCGTCAAAATCACGGCATGTGAGCAGGGGGTCCTGGAACCCTCGGGTTTTAGGCTGGTTGGTCAGAAGCACAGGTGGCGGCCTGGGCTCGTGACGGCCTTGGAAGCAGAGGCTGTCTTGGGGCCTGGGCCTGAGCCTGCGGAATCTGCGGCTATGTGCGGGGATAGGACCAGAGTGGGGCCGAGTCCAGCCGAATTCTCCCACAGCCTGCTTATGCCTACGAATTGCTTGCTGGTGGGGGTTGGGGGGGCCTCCACACACCCCCAGTTGGAAATTGGTCTCGGGACACCTATACCTGAATGGGCCACTAAGACTGGAATTGGAATCCACTCTGTCAGGCCATCAAGCCCAGTTCATTTCATAGCATCTCATTTCTCCTTGATCACACCATCATCGAACATGCATTGAAAACGACTCTCTTGGGCTATTTGTAGCCTTCTCCTTTCTTGGCAAATTGCAAACAAAATAAAACTTAGCCTGGGAGGAGACCGGGTAAAACAGTAATAGATAAGCATTTCAAGAGAATGTGCTATGTACCAGGCTGTGTATTGTTATATAAATACGATACAAATATGATGTGCTGTTTGTGATTACTGGTTATTTTTATAGCAACCTTGCTGATTCAAATCTCTAGCGAGGGAAGGCTGAGCCAGCAACCTTGACACCAAAATACAAAAGAGGATCCAAATGTACTATTGCCAGTAGTGCTCAAAGCAAACCCAAGCTTTGGAGTCTGCAAATTATCTTGTTCTTTCTGCCACAAAAGGAGAGGAGAAGCATCTTGGGGTTGGTAGAGGGGCAGCTGACAGCCCCACCGTGGAAGGCATAGGAAAAGCACGCAGGGCAGGCGGAGCTGAAAGGCTCATTATTTCTCGAGATAGTGCACCCCATCTTGGAGACGTCCAGAGTCTCAGTGAACTTGGTGCGGTTCCCAGAGGCACCACCTGCTGAAAAATATTCGTACGTTAGGGCACAAATAAATAAATAAATGGGCACACAGTGACTGACATCAAGGTTCACTATTATTAGTCAAACAGGATCGGTACAGAGAGAGCTTAAGAGTTTCCCCTGCAATGTTCCCACCAGCGATTTGACATTATCGCAAGGAAAATGACCACGAACGACCAGGCATGAACATAATTGATTTTACTTTCACTCCTTTGGGCATTTCTATTACCCCACTAATTGCTCTGAAAGACCTGCGTTATTTCCCTTCATCCTCAGGTCCCTTGATTATGACAAATATCGAGGAACGAGGTGTCTTCAAAGCAGAGTGAGGAACAGAATGGCGGTGCTGTTAAGTAGGCGAGCCCGGCTCATCCCTTTTGTTACCTGGTTGCCATAGCAACGACAGCTCAGCCCGGAGGAGCCTGGGTAATAACAACAGGCATGTTTCAACAACTTTCCATGTGTGCCACGCTGTGCTTTCACCTTCCAGTCTCAGAAAGACCCCGCGGTCTGCTCTTACTGGTGAAGAGACTGAGGCACAGGATGTTAAGTGACTTGCACAGTCTTGGGTCTAGGAAGTGACACAAACCAGATTCAAGCCTCAGCAGCCTGGCTCCAGAGCTGCCGCTGGCCTGTCACCTTTGCTACCTGGAGCCGGTGGGGGTGTGGGGGTGCTTATGCAGCAGGCACTCTCTTTCCGACTCCTGTGGCCTGAGGCTCAATATACAGAAGAAACGTTGGATTCTTCCTTCATAAACTCTTTTATAAATATTTTTTTTGTTTATGCATACAAGAGCTGGGGCACAGGTCAGAGGTGTGTGTGTGGGGGGGTGCAGTGAGAGGATCCACCAGAGACAGAGTGGGGAGCAGAACAGGCAGATCGATTGAAATCCACTGCTGAGCAGAGCAGCGGGGAGACAGGAGGGGTCTGCTGCGCCCTGTGGTTCCCCTCGCTGGCGGGGTTAGAACTCCTGCTGCTGTGGCAACAGATGCTTCATGGTGCGATGCTTAACCCCTCGCACCATCAGGGAGGCCCCTTCATAAACGTCTTATGGTACGAAAACAGCATGGGAGAAAGCTTGGGGGCACAAAGGAGCACAGCTGGGGGGAGGTGAAGAGAGTCTATGTTTTGGGTTCCGGGACCAGCATGTGCAGGCGCGGACCACGATTTGTAGAGGCCCATGGGCGATGCCCTTTCTGGAGCACCCAGCCTGTTCCTCAGCAGCTGCTCGGGCCCCGCTGTGCCCGGCTGACGCCACGCCCCGGTGTCCTGGGGAATGTGGAAGCAGCGTCCGTGCAGGGACTCGCACGTGGACGTCAGGGTCCGTGTCCGACTCAGGGCTGGACGCTGCCCGCCTCTCGCTCGCGAAGGGCCTGGCGATGGCCTTGCGTCTCTGAGCCGCAGTTTCCGCAAACGTAAACTGCAGGTGACCGTGAGCACAGGGCGCCTCTGAGGAAGCAGCGGGTCTGCACGGGAAGCTCGCGAGTGGCGCGTGACGCTCGGCAAGTCCGATGTAAGCGTCAGGGCTGACGGTCGACACACTTAGAGCAGGACCTGTGGACGGTAACCGCGTCCCACGTCGGCGTGACGATCAGCTCTTGCTGATGTCATTGGCTGAGGTCCAGGAGCGTGGGATGCAGGGGACCAGGGCTCTCTGGCGGCTGAGCTGGTTTATAAGACCCCTGCTGCGGAGCCAGCAGGCTCTGGGGGGCGCGTTGCTTGGTAAAAACCCTGGTGCTTTTCTTTCAAAACCCACAGACAAGTGAGAAAGTCTGCGCTCCAGCACAGGACCTGGGGACCAGATTTACAGGGTTCCCGTGACGTGTTCTCACCTCTCAAGTGCAATTCGGCGTTCCCTTTGCCATGACGACCAGCACTTGGTGGGTGAGGCAGCCTTTGGGGGGGTGTCTCACATTTGTAAGCACCAGGAAATATTTAAGGCTCAACCAGAGCCGAGTTTTGCGGGAGGCTGATTGAGCCTTCTTTCCTCCCGAATGGCAGAGCCTACTCCTGGGAAGCGAAATGTGGATGATTTGGTGACCAGGGCAAGGGCAGGGCACATCCGTCTGGCTGAGATTGTTTCCAGCTTGTGCCTAGTGCATTAGCACATGCTTAGACTGCCCGGGATGCAGTTCTCTCTAACGGCCGGGTTTCTGTGACACCTCAGAGCCGCTCGTCAGAGAGAAAAATCGAAGATGCCAAAAGAACACTGCGGTTTGCTGGGTGCTGACTCCTGCAGTGTGAGAGGCTGTGCAGTAACATCGAGAACTGAGCCCCGAGAACTCTTTCCCCTTCTGCAGGCGGGAGGGTGAAGCCTGGGGAAGTCGCAGGTGCACAGGGCCACGGTAGCCAGGGCTGGGATGTGAGCCAGCACCGTATGGTCTCAGGGCCTAGGGCACTTTTCTCTGGTCCTTGGGGGTTTTTATTGACTCCACCCCAAGGGGGTCACTGTCAACCACATCATAATTACCTCCGGTCACACGTGAATCTGGTCAATGAGTCCCGGGGCCTGTCTGCTGAGGGCGGGCTTTTCCATCAGAGAGTCATTTACAGCCTCTTCTCTGACCTTGGGAAGTACTGCCTTTGTGTGATGCCTGGCACTGTAGCAGCCGTTCTGGGGACATGAGGTAAGGAATTAACCCCGTCTGGTGATGGCATAGCAGGAAGAACATGAATGTGAACTCATTTGAAAGTAGGGTTGTTATAAATGTAATTAAGTTAATAATCTTGAGGTGACATCATCCTGGACTGCAGTGGGTAAAGTCAATGATAAGAAGACACACAGGGGAGAAGGTGACCCAGAGATGCAGGAAGCTACTGTCATGATGTGGCTTCGGGCCAAGAGACCTCAAGGACGACAGGTGGGCAGCCAGCAGAAGCTGAGAGAAGCAAGGACAGGTTCTGCCTTGGAGTCTCCAGAAAGAAGCAAGCCTGCCTACACCTTGACTTTGGACGTTTGGTCTCTAGGGCTGTGAAGGGAAAGATTTCTGCTATTTTCAGTCACCAAGTCTGTGGTCATCTGTCACAGCAGAAAACTGATGCAGAAGTCACGGCTCAAACAAAGTGGACTGAGACACGCTCCCCGCCCCACTGTTCTGCCTGACCCTGAGGACCAGGCTCTTCCCAGCTTTCTCCCCCAGCCTCCCCCTGCAGGGGACATCTGCCTCTCACTTCCAACTGTTCTATGGAATGTATAAGAGCCACCATTGTATTGCAACTCAATTCACTTGCATTCACTCCCCTTGAAAAGATTACATCTGTATGTCTGAAACTCGACTTAATTACGGAGCAGCCTTGGCAGGGCCCTGCGTGGAGCTTAACTGGTATTTCTGGTATTATCAAAATTCGGCAGTAGCATTAATTGTGTTGGGTCCAACTCTAATGGCTTCAAATAATTATTAGCAATTGCTTGTGATCTTTTTTGGAAGTCCTAAATATATACCTATTTTTTAAGACGTTGGCTCATCGCAGCTGGAAAGGATACAGACTTCCGTTCTTGGGGCTGATGTGATCGCTGCTGTTCAGGAAAATTAAAGATCGTGGCGTGGTGATGGCTTTGAGCCTGGCTGGGATATCGAATCTCAACTTTCAGACGTGAGGCCCAAAGTAAAATGTGGGGGGTAAGGAGACCGATTCACTTTGTTCTCAGGGTTTTTTCTCCTTCCTTCTTATGGGAATGCTAGCTGATTTTGGTTCCCAGGGCCCATAATGATCCAGGGGAATCGGAGCTTGAGGACAAAGAAGGTAGTTTAATCTGTCAACAAACTGAGGAGGGCAGGAGACCAGGGTCTGAAAGACCACCGACCTGCTCTTTGGCAGACGGCCAGAGTTACAAGGGGCAGGAGGGGGCCGGGTAAGGGTCACCCTGTCCACCCTCATGACAGGGGTCCAGAGACTGGCTGAGCCAGCTTGCTCTCACCCTCACCTGGTGGGCAACAGTTCTGCTGGGACCTCTGTAGCGAGGCTCTTTTCCCTTGGAATGCAGAGCAAGGCCTCTAAGCCTAGAGGGTAAATAAAGGAAGTGAGAGCGCTCATCTGGTGGCACAGGGAGGGACAGACAACTACCTTGTTGCTGCATGGACTCCTGAGACTCCTCGTCATCTCAGACCTTAACATGTTTCTCCTCCATTGGGTTAAGGAGAACCAGAAGATTCTTCTCCTGCACTGTTTTCTTACTGCTACAGAATAACTAGTTTTCTCATTTGCTCCCCCATCTACCTAGTCTGTACTAGATTGCACCATAACTCATACAGGCCATTCAACCAAAAATCCACCCCTTTGTCCATCTGTCCGTCCATCCACCCATCCATCCACCCATCCATCCACCCATCCATCCACCCACCCATCCATCCATCCATCCATCCATCCATCCATCCATCCATCCATCCTTCAAATATCCTTCTTCCTCTGTCTCTTTTTCAAATTTTCCTTCCTCCTCAGGCTCTTCAGTTTAGTTTCTTTATCTTTTGACTCTTGTTACTTATCTCCCCCAATACCTCCAGAGAAAGCCCCTCCAGCCAGTATGTCATTTATTCCTATTTTACTTTTCTCCATTGCAACAATCGACTTGTGTACTGAATGGCTTGTAGTTCCCTTTTACATTCCAGTCCACTCACCACCACCAGCACCACCACCGTCACCATCACCATCATCACCACCACTACGAAATTTCACCCCAGGACCCCTTTCCTAGGTTCCGTTTTTGGAGGGGATGGAGGTAACTGTCCTTGCTGCAGGAGACAGCCACGGGAGGGTGGACTGGGGAGTCAAGCTCCAGGTGGGCGGCTGGCCAGCCCATCAATGCTCGTTACAATGGACTCTGCTCCACCCCCACCCCAGGAGAGTTCTGCCCTGAGGATAATAGCCCACTGCCCCCAGAGGACCTTACGGAGCTCTGCCTTGCTGCTCCCTGCTCGATTATCCCCAGGAAAGGGAAGAAGCAGAAAGAACACATCTAGAATTCTTGCCTCCAGCCCAATTCCTGTCCGTGAGCTCACTTCCCCCTCTCTCCAGGGCAGCTTTCCGGCTCTGTGCATCTGCCCATAGACACAGAGGTGTCCTGGCATCGGATGCCGCTTTCCCCAGCGCCTCCACGGTTGGCAGTAAGCGACTACCTCTGCTAGTCAACCACTTGCCTCTCTGGTAACTGACAGTTTGTGTGTGCGCGAACATCAAACACACTTCACGTTTAGAGTCTTCGGCAGGAGCTACTGTAACATGAAAAGTTAGATTGTTAAATGACAGTGCTTTATTTTCACTGCATTTACAACAAGAAATACTTCCCACGCAGTACAGGTTTCCTTTTATTGTAGTCACATGAGCCTTAATTGGAATGAAAATTAAAACAGCAGTAACAGTGATGGAGGAATTGTCTACCAAAAGCATGGGCTCTGAAGCGGAGGACTGAGTGGATAAAATATTACCTTTGTGCTTGAATCCTCACGGCAGGTAGGGTAGGTGGGAGTTACTGTTCCCATTTGCAAGAGGACTCGGAGTTTCAGTAAAGTCGAGAAACAGACCCAAGTGACACACAGAAGCACATTCAAGCCTTAAGTCTGATGACCCCAAGCTATGACCCCAACTGCTCCCTTTCATGACCTCCTCTTGTGCTGGTCAGGAGAGCTCATTTGTCACAGATCTGTGACAATTTGCCAGCCCGTCTTAAGTGCTCAGGAGGAGAACCCCGTGGATGGGGTTCTGGCCACATGCCAGGATCTACCCCAGCATCTGCCATTGTCACGCTTAGAGTCCCAGTCAGTCCTCCCAATAACCTCGCCTATGTGTTCCATTTCATTGATGAGTAAACAGAGGTCAGAGAACTATTTTAGCATTGTCGTGTTGCTCCCTAACAAAATAGAACTGAATTACCTAAGACATTTAATTATAGTTGGCTCACCCTTTCTAGTAAGACAAGACAGTAACCAAAAAAACAGTTTCAAAAACTTTCCATCAAAACTGGTTGAGACAACTACAACTCAGAGACATTCTGCAAGGAAGGGGGGGTTGGGGTCAAGACAGGGATGGGAAGAGCACAAGGGTTGATGGTGATGGTACACAGTGAATTGGTGGTAGAAATTCTGTGGGGACTATACCTAGAAAAGAAAGCAAACACTGTAAGAAAAATAAATAAAATTTAAAAAAGAAACTGGGTGAAAATACTCCTTATGAAAACTAGGAAGGGTTCATGGAAAAGTTGATAATTAAACTCAGGCTTTTACCCCACCACCACCCCTTATATCCTCCTGACCTAGCCTCACCTTCCTTCCTAACCTCAGAAGCCTCACTTCGTTTATTAAGGTGTTTCACTTTGTGACTTACCTGCCGTTTCCATCGGTACTTAAATGCCTAAAAGAGAAGAGACCCCTTCCGGGGGCTCAGTGACAGCTACGGAAGAAGTGCGGTCCCCACTGCCGTGAGCAGGGTAGGTGATGGACACTCTAGATGGAACTGTGCCCCTCAACCCACAGCCAAAGCCCCAACCCTCACCGTGGCTGTATTAGGGAGTACAGCCCCGAGAAAAAGCGAGCGAGGGACGGGGCCCTGACCACACAGATCAGTGCCCCCCCCCCCCCCCCCCCCCNCAGATCAGTGCCCCCCCCCCCCCCCAGGAAGAAACGCAAGTCAGCCAGAAACCTAGCAGAAACCAGCCCTTCTGGAACCTTGACCTTGGACTTCATCCTCTGCAACTAGAGAAAAGAAATGTTTTGTGGCTTCACCTCCCCAGCCTTTGTGCTACGTTTTGGCAGCTCTGGCTGATGAATACGGATGGTCAATGCCTGGCGGAGCAGCATGGCCAGGGTAACGGCTGTTTAAATGGGTGATGGAGGAAGTGCTGTCATTTTCTGAGGGGCCTCCTTGGAGCCAGGAGAAGCTCAGGCTGCAGAAATTGAGTCCACAGGCTGTGCCCCTGTGGGTCCCCCCATGGAAGGGGAGTGGGGTCCTCAGACCTGGGGGTCACCTCCAGACCAGGCTCTTGCTTGCATCCTACGCTGCCTTTTCTTTCCCCTAAGTGGAAATCTTACTTACTTTTATTACCTTATTTACTTTTCTCCTGATAATAAAAATAACAGACACCATGTAAAACTGAGAGATTTTGAAAGGTACAGAGGAAGAAAAGACAAATGGGCCCTGGGCGCAGAAGGCCGCTGTGGACGAGCCCCCTTCCGGCGGCCGGTGCCTTCTGCACACACAGTGACACAAGTACTTCAAGGGCAACATGGGATCATATTATAATCGCGGTTTCCAAAGCCTCATTTTCCACTTGGGAAAAGCACCGGTTTAATTAAAGCCATTCCTAAAGCCGGCCTGCGTGGCCCGAGCCCAGCTCTGCCCTGGCCCACTGGCCGGCCCCCACCTGCTGTGACTCACTCTGGGCCAGAAAGGGGATCACCATTGTCCCGACTTTATAAGGCTCTTCTGAAGGGTGAGTCCCTTGGTATTTATAAGGCGCTTAGGCTCAGCCTGCACCCACACCGCCCCGCACGCACACGCACAGGCACACATTTCTGGGTTCTAGGACCCAGCTGGCCATGGCGGGAGGGGTCGCCCACACACTCAACACGCAGTTCTCGACCCCAGCCGGGGCCACAGTTCAGGTGGGCGGGGATACAACCCAGAGCCGGCGGCAGAGCCCGCGGTGAAAGGCCCCACCTGCCTCCACCCCAGCCACGCTTCAGTCACAGGAGCAAGCCCAGGAACACCTGTGTCGCCCACTGCTGGCCGAGGATAAACAAGAGGTTCAGCCTTTGCTGGAGCGACTCGCACTCCTCAGAGGGGCGTCCCGCTGGCCGCAAGTGGGAAACAGGCGCTGCCAGCGAAGAGCCCCCCGGGCGGGGCGTGCGGAGAGAGGCGGAGCCTCCGCGCCAGATGAGCCACTGGCCGCAAGGCACGGTTCCCCGGAGGCCCTCTGGCCCCTCACCTGGTGGTTCTCAGGGGCTTCTCTGTACAGACGTGACTGCTTCAGTGACCAGCGTTGCTAACTGACTGGACCTCTGGCAAGTTCCTGAGCTCTGGCGGACCGCCCGCTGCCCTGGAGGCCCGCCCCTCCTCTGTGCTCCCCAGAGGCCACCTCGGCAACATGACCAGAGACTTTCAGCACCTGGAAACTTCCTTCCGAGAGGTTTCTTAGAGCTCTGTGCCCGAAGAGGGGAGAGCCCAAACCGCACATTGTTCTAAACCCCAAGGCCACAACCACCCAGCTGGGAGCGCTGCTGACTCCTCCAGTGTGGCGTGGGTGGGGCCGGACAGAGTCCACCGAGCGGTCCCTCGCCCCGCTTCATTGGGGTGCAGCCGCCACACAACTCGGTGTCAGGTCACGGGCCGCAGCTGCCGTGACGCCCGACCCCCTCCTGCACACGGCGCCAGCTAGCGGCCGCCACTGTGAGTCTCCCCGGTGGCGGGACCCGCGCTGCTCTCGGCAGCACGGCGACAAGCACCACGGCCTCAGCCGCGCGGGTGTGTGAGACAGCGCAACACGAGCCACGGCTGCCAGGGAAGCCCGAGACCCCTCTGACTTGGTCATCTCGCAGAGGTGCTTTGTGCCCTTTGACCAGCGCCTCTCCCTTCCTGCACCGCCCCCCCCAGCCCTGGGACCCCCCCGCCATTCTCGGAGTTCGCCTTTTCAGAGCCCACGCCAGGTCGTGCCAAGACTCGGCGGCCCTGACGGCATCAGGGCCATGTCCGGCCAGCAGCCCTGGCTGGGGCAAGCGCGGGGTCACAGGTCAGCCCACCTGGGCGCCAGGTTTCCTAGAGGAGCGAGGGCACCTGAGGCCTCTTGAGACTTGCACTTGACTGGCACCGCATGTGTGAGCGAAAGCCAGTCCCGGCGGCCCAAGGCTGGGCTGCGGAAAGGTCGGAGAAGCTGCAGGGGCCTTCAGAGTGGCGGGTGCAGCGGCAGGGCAGTGTGAAATCACCGCGCGCACACCACCCAGAGAAGGAAACGAGGCTCAGAGGGGCCCAGCCCCGGGTCTGGCTCCCGCCGCCCGGCCGAGCCCAGGGCCCAGGCTCAGGGCGCTGGGGCCACCGCCGGGCACGCGCCCGTGGCCCCCGGCCCTGTGAGCGAGCGTGAGGAGCCTGACGGCGGCAAAGGAGAGCGCGGCGGTGTGTGGCTTCGCAGAGTCTGCGGCCAGCAGCTCCTCCATGCTCCTCTTGCTGCCCCATGCACCGCGGCAGGGCACGGCAGCAGGGACCCCTCCTGCATGGGCTGGGAGCCTCGTGCCCTTTCTCCTCCCCGTCTCGGGTTCTAAGAGGCTGCGACCCCCTCTTGGGACCTGGGGGGTTCGCTGTTGCTGCTGGCGGGCCCTCTCCTTGCGCCCTGCAGAGGGGTCTGGAAAGAGACTTAGAGGTGGGGCGGGAGGGAGACGCTCCCGGACTTACCGAGGGGCTGAAACAGACCCTGTGGCTTCAGCTTGCCCGGCCTCAAGTGTTCCCTGGCCCTCCTGAGCCCCGCTTTTCCTTGGGGTTCACTCCCCGCACACATCCCATGTCTTGTCCACACTGATAGATTTAATGAAGGCGGCGGGAGGTGCCTGGGGCGCCTGCCAATGGGATGTCTGCTGAAGGGGGTGCTCTTTGGGGGGCTGCTCTTTCGGGGCTCCGCTTGGCTGCAGTGATCGGCGGGGTCCCGATGGCTTCCTTTCGCCTCCCGCCGCGGAAGAGCGCGAGGAACCGGGGCTGGAGGCGAGGGGCTGCCTCGCCCAAGCAGGTGGGAGGCCGCCGGTTGCCTGAGCCTGGCCTGTTACAGGAGCGCATACAGCGTGCTCCCTCGCTTGCTCCTTGTCTGTCTGTCTGTCCGTATGCAATTTGAAGCTGGATTTCCACCAGCTGAGGCCGTGGACACTACCTAAGATGAACATTCATTTGTGACTCCTGGCGCCCGTTGCACTGGCGGGTTCATTGTGCGCTGGCACGGGTGGTCAAGAGAGCCCCGGAGCCCTGTGGGCTCCCAGACCATAGTGACGCAGCAGCAGGGAACAGGCACTCAGCAGGCTGGGACGCAGACAAGGGCCAGGTGGGGGCCGGGAGGCCCGCAGCTAGGAGTCCCCGAGTCCTTACCTAGCAGTCCTCCTGCCTCCCGGTCTCCCCGCGGTGACTTGGCCCTCTACCCCCGCCCGTCCAGGCCAGGTGTGCACGCCCACACATGCGCACGCCTGCTCCCTGGGCCCAGGTGGTCGTAGTCATGGGAGGAGAGCAAGGCCTGGGTGCCGCCATGGGGGGCGGGGCAGAAGCCTGATAACGGCACTGACCCTTCTTAGCCCCACCCACCTTCCCCTCTTCTCCATCAAGACTCTCCTTTCTCCCGCAGCTACAAAACAGCACTGCCACCCGCACAAGGAGTGCCAGGGAGTGCCGGGCTGGCAAGCCGGGCGGGACACCGGGTGGGTGTCTGCCTAGCCCACAGCATCCTCCTCCCATGCGCACACGGCCCTTCCCCCTGAAAGCAGAGTAAGATGAGCTCCGGCATTTCATGTCCCCTGGAAGTCCAGAGCCTCCCCAGGTTTTCAGCGGGTCATCAGGACATGGGGGAGGGAGGGGAGGGCAGCGGCAGGGTCTCACCTCCAGCCTCAGCATCCTGATTCTCCCGGGGAGTGTCCATCCTGAACCAGTGGGAAGTGCAGACCCTCCTGGACTGCAGATCACGCACGCGCACACGTAATGCAGTTGATGAACGAAGGCAACTGTGCAAAGAGCTCATTGATAACACACACTCTTTTCTTCCCAAAGTCCACTCTCTCCCCAGGGAATCCCCCCCTTGGCAGCCTCACACCCCCTCCCTCATGTCCTCCCAGCCTCCCGGGAGCTCCACACCTTCCTGTCTCTCTGCCCCACAGAGCTTCTTCCTCTGCCCTCGCCCACCTTACACGTCCTCCCAAGCAGATCCCTAACCAAACGGCTCTCCATGCACCGCTGCAGACACTGGGAGAATCCATTGTCCGATTTTAAAATAATATGTTTGCTTTATATCTTCATAGAGAAATATAAGATAGGAAACAGCCCAACATATTACCCACGGTTGGTTGGAATATAGGTGATTTTTATTTTCTTAAAAAGAATCATACTGCTAACTAACTTTCACTAGAAGATCTATGACATGGCTGTAAAAATATCTGAAATGAGAAGAGCAAAAGAAAGAAAGTAAAATGTCATTTGTAGCCCACACAAGGAGCCGGTTCTAACTGGTTAGCCTCAGACTCACAGTGCCTGGGCTTTTCTGCAAACGTGCTCAGAAATGGCCTCCAAGACATCTTTCTGGAAGGACTTCAAGGACCCTGGATCCCTATAAACATTGGTATTTGGTGCTCAAAGACGTTAAGCAGCTTCTCCAGGGTCACACAGTTGGAGAGAAGCAGAACCAAGACTCAGACTCAAATGTCTGACGCTAAAACCAAGGTCTTCTCAGTATTGCATGCCTTTCCCCGGAGACCCTGGAGCTGGAGATTCGGGGATCCCAGCCTCTGGACAGGCAGGGGAACCCTGGCTGGGGAGCATTTGCGGTGTCCACAGAGCCCCTGACACAAATGGGGAGCACGCAGGGAAGATGTGCCCACCGCTGCACCCCCACCAGAAACGTTTTCCAGACACGGCTGGGAGTGACCTCCAGAACAATTATTTCTATAAGATGATGTGATGGAAACATGGCCTTTTAAAAATGAATGTGATCAGGCTCAATTTGGCTATAGACATTCGAGGCACTGAATCATCAAACTTTTATTAGAACCAGAGGATGGTCGCCATGGTTTTCTGCCCGGGAGATTATGATGAAACTCCCACCCCCAGCCCCACCCTGGAGAAAAGGGATGCAAGTGGAGTGTCTCCATCCCTGGAAATAGCTGTGGTGACGCCAGCCACCTGCGGGGCAGCGAAACCAGAGATGCCACAGCCGACCCCACACTGGGGGAGCCGGGGTCCCCAGCCCCACATTCGCCCTCCAAGTTTTGGGCCCTATTTTATCTAGAAAGCAACCTGCAGAGCCTAAAGTGATGAGACCTTCCTAATCACAAGGCAACACTATGGAAATAGGGGGCTGTGGCTAATAATTTGCATGAGAATGCCTGGTTCCTCCGGTCCTTTATCTCACAAGCATTTATCACACACCTCGGAGGCTGAGGTTCCAGGAGCAGGTTGAGACGCCATCAGGAGGTGGGATCTTGCTTCACGCTGCTCCAGGCCAAGCTCAGGCAGAAAGACAACAGACAGCAAGAAGCTGCTGGCAAAGACTGGTGCCAGGAAACAAAGCAGGGCGGAGGGGCGGGGCTGCCTTCACCTGGGTGGAGGAGGGCCAGGCCTCTCTGCAGAAGGGACTGTCACGCTCGGAGCAGGACGAGGATGAGTGGCCGGGGAGTGAGGTGCATTCTGTCCTTTGCGAGCTGTGACCTTGGGAAGCCCCTGGACGCCGCTGGGACCCGGGCTCTGCCCTGTGCAGCGTGGAGGCCATCACGGGGTGGGAAGCCCTTATCCAGAGGGATCCGAAGCACAGCGGGGAGGCCGAGCCGCAGGGAGTGAGCGGTGTTCCCTGTTGAATCACAAACCATCTTCCCTGCGGTGTGTGGGTGACTCGTCTCTGCTTCCCAGGCGACGGCACTCCCACGGGCCGTGCACTCCCCTGCAGGTGTGCCGGGTGTGCTCTGACCTCTGGCTCTGCAGAGAGCACTTCACGAGCTGCATGTCCTGGATGAGGGGTCAGAGCCCAGAGAGGTGCGAGGCGAGCCCAGGGCCAAGGGCCAGAGGCTGAGACCTCTGACCTGCAGACGGCTCGCCTCCATGCGCCCGCTGCCCCGGATCCCAGCTGGGCCCTCCAGCCCTCAGGTGCCCATTGGAGATTCGCCAAGCAAACCCCTATGTCCGCAGTGAAAAAGGATGTTTCCGTAAGCTCAGAGAATTCCTGGATACCCCTAAACTTATCCCCAAAGGGGACATTTAAAAAATCCCAGGTACTTCCTGCAGATGGCGCTGTTGCCTCCGAGCTGGGGTTGAGAGAAGACCCAGGGGTCTGAGCCCTGGGCCGCCTTGGAACCCCCAGAGGGGCTCCAAGGAGCAGGGAGGCCTGTGTCCTGCATCAAGGGGCTGGGATTAGAAGATGCTAAGCAACTTTCACATCTGGGGCAGCCAGATGTGAGCACCAGTGTCTTCAACGTTGCCAGAAATTTCCAGCCAGGCCAGCAGGAGGCCTGGGCACGGCCAGGCTGGGAGGGGATTTGCACCTCCCGGAGCTGCCCGAAGCGGACCAGCTCACTGGAGCCACAGCGACCACTGCCCCCTCTGACCGCTGCCGAGGGGAGGTGGCGAGGAGGTGCTGGCGTGCGCCCTGCCAGAGAGCAGGGGCTGCCGCGCGCCCGTCACCTGCTGTGTGGCTTTGGCCCGTTGCTCGGCCTCTCTGAATCCCGTCCCTCCCGGGTAAGCGGTGGCTGGCCGAGTGTGTCTCATGAGGGTGTTAGAGGCACACACACCGCGTGCAAGCTGTTGCAGCTGGATACATGTTTGCACGACTCGGTGAGTACAGTGGCGTCTGCTGACGTAGTGTTATACCTTAGACGTATTCAGCACAATGCCAGCCCGACAGCAGGAGGTTCAATAGCGGAGGTGGGACTTTGCCAGCCCCTGCCGGTCCCTGGGTTTCCTGTCGACTCACTGTCCTGGTGGGTGCTTTCTCCACTGTACAGACGAGGAGGAGGCCCAGGGCGGCACTGACCGCCATGGCACCCACGGCCAGCACGGGGGAGCTGCACTGGACGCAGACACGACTTCCCACTCCCCCACGCGGCCCCTGGGGATTCAGCGTAAACTACAGAACAGGGAGAGAGGCCCAGAGCCTGCCCGGCGGGGGAGCTGACTGTGGACCTACCCCGTGCAGGCGAGGCCCGCAGACCTGCGTTCCCATCGCTTGCGGACACCGTTTCTGCCGCTGTGGGCAGGGTGGGTGTCCTGCTTCAGGTGTCCACCAGGAGAGGGGGCGCTGGATGACGTTCCTCGCTACACCTCTTCTCTGGCTTGCTCCAGGGCATCTGGCCTGTCAGGAACCGACTGCAGAGAGAGCCGGGTTCGCCGAAGAGGAGGACAGAATGAGGGGGCTCTAAGATCGTGTGCTGAGCCCCCCAGGGCGGTTACCCAGCTCTGCTGTTCCCCCTTCAGCAACTCCTAAGACAAGACTGATTCTGGGTCTGGGAGGGTGCAGAAACCTCTGGAACGGACACCCGAGCGACTCGTGCCCCTAGGCCTTCTTGCCAGCATCACAGGGGTGGGGGCCCCTAAAGCCCCCGTGACCTGGGTTCCAGAGACCCGTGAGCGAGGAGCCTGTCTCCTGGGTTCTTGGGTGGTAGCCCCTAGAGCTGGGACCCAGGTGTGCGGCCCAGCCCTTTCCATTTGCCCAACGGGCTGGGGGTGGGGGAGCCTGCATGGGTGTGTCTATGTAGAGAGGGTGTCCAGGCTCCTCCCCCACCGCACCCCTGTGCTGGAGGGGGCGAGGGTATTTTCTGACTCCCCCACGTGCAGGGGTCTCCCAAGTAGATTCTGGGGTTCTGTGTCCCGTGGAGGGGACTGACCTTGGGCAGCTGTTTCTTCGATGCCTCTGTGCTTGGAGGGAGTGGCCGAGCCTCCCGTGCTGCCACGTCGGTGACGGCCACTGACCCCTGCATCCCCCTTCTTCCGCTCCCCCAAGCAGCAGCTTGCGGCTGCCCTGCAGGATGCCCGGCTGGACAAGGCTTTGCACCGCCCCCTCGCAGCCTCACTTGAGCAGAAGGAGGGGCCCGCGCACTGCTCGGAGGACAACCGGAGCAGCCGCAGTCCTGGGGAGCTACGTCGGGTCCCCAGGGGCGTGGGAAAGTGGTTGCTGCGAGGCCTCATCTTCTCATCTGCAAAATGGGCTAATAACAATACCTCGGTTTTTGCTTTAGCGTAAAGATTACACGAAGCGAAGCGACGACAGGAGGGCTGAATTCGGGGCGTGGTCCGGTGGCTGCTCGGCGGCGGTGCCCTGGGCTCCGTCTGCTGAGAGCTGCTACCGCCCTGCATGGGATCCCGCGGCCAGATGGAGTGGTCCCCGCTGTGCGCTTCTTGTCTGCACTGCCAGATCTCACGTGGAGGTGGACACGGTGCAGAAACTCCAGGTCACGTGACTCAGTATATTCCCATCCCTTCCCCCAGGATGGCTGAAATGGCCAGATGGGCAGAGAGGGAGAGATTTCATGTCATTTTCAGTAAAAGAAGTCAACAGGGATATTTACTTACTGGGGCCATTTTGCATTCAACGTCACAACATGCCCATGTTTCTAAAGTGCCATCACCATCTAAGTGTTTCCGGCATGCGCTGGGCAGAGACCCCTGCTCAGCCATCTGCGTGCATGTGTCCCAGCGTGGCGAATGGGGAGCCTGTCAGCCCAGCCACACCCCACCTGTCCCCTCCTTGACGGTGCGGCCTAGTGGTTCCTCAAGGCCTTTGCTCAGGCTCTCCTCCCTCCAGTGGGGGTTGCTCCAACTCCATTTAACTCTTGGTCAGCCTTCGTCTCATCATAGGTGCCTCCCCTGGTCTCCTAGTCTGGATCAGGTCTCTGTTCGCCTCTACCCCATAACGTACCTTGCTTCGAACTAGTTGCCGATCAGCGGGATGTTTGTGTCTTCTCGCTTGGCCCGGAGCTCCATGCGGCGGATGCACGACAGCAGGTTCCTTTCCTCCCCGTAAGGGTCCCAAGCCTTGCGTGAGCTTGGCTCACAGAGGCTGTTCGGTAATGTGAATGGGAGGAAGGAGGGAGGGAAGAAGAAGGAAGAGAGGGGGTGAGAAACTAGAAAGCTGGAAGGGGAGAGAAGGAAGGAGAAGGCGGGCAGGCGGGTTCCTGACTGATTAAAATGGAAGCCCTGGCCGTTTGGAGGTACACTCTTCCCTCTTGTTCCTGGCCAAGGGGTGTCCTTCTGTTGCAGCTGTCCTGAGGTCACTGAGCTTAGAATGACTCAAAGCGATACAAGGCATTGTCTGTGGCCAGACGGGCATTCGCGATGGGTGCCGGGTGAGCAGAGGACAATGTAATAGTCACTGGCCTCTGCGGGCGTGTGTCCGAGTCAGGTGGCTGGTCCAGGGTGCGCCGACCTCTGCCCGCGTGCCCGCTCCTGGGGCACTCACTGTGTTGCGTCCTGACTGTCTGTTGCATCCCGGCCAGACGTCAGGCAGCTGGAACACAAGGCCCTCGTTGGGGAAGACGGGGCTCCATGAGTCCACGCAGCGGAAGCGCAGGAACCAGGTAGCTGTGGAAAGAAGCGGCACTCTGGAGGGTGGGGGGGAAGAGCTCAGGTGGAGTTCAGAATCACTTAGGAAATAAAGGAGTGACATTTTCTGAAAAAGCTCCCTTGATCAAAATTGAATATTTATTTGAAGAATCCAGGTCTTTTCACTAGCACGTGAAAGAGGAACAAGCAGAGGAGTCTGGGCATGTGCACCTCAGCTCAGCTATAGCCCCTGCATGACGGGCGAGCGGACGAGAGGACCGTGGCGGACGCAGCAGCCCGTGCCTGGGCCTCGGGCTGGGCAGTGAAGAGGGTCCGGGTTCCGGAGGGCACGTGCCCAGGATGTTACACACCTGCTCCCCAGCTCGGTTTTCTCATAAAAGAAGGGAAACGTGCCTCCCTCACTGAGTGGTTGTAAAGAAGAGTGATTAATGAATATTCAATGAGCACAAAGAACCAATGATTCAAACAGACTTTATGAAAAATACCTGGCATGCTGTAGATCGTGTGGTTTGGAAGGATCTTTGAGAAGGTGACATTTACTTTGAGATCTGGAGGGTAAATAGGAGCCAGTGGAGAGAGCAGGAGAAGAGGAGCTTAAAGGCAGGTTGTGTGCAGCTTCCAAGGCGGAAAGGTCGGTATGTGCAGAGAGCAAAAGGATGACTGGTCTACCAGGAAAAAAGGGGTTAAACCACATGCACCCTAGAGGTCCTTGGAGGAGACTGGAGCTCGTCCTGTAAGGACTGAGTGGGAGCAGAGCGAAGCGGAAGGCGAGCATGGAAGCCGAGACCACGGCTGTGGCAGTGGCGGTGGTGGAGGGATGGAGGCTGAGGGCCAGCATGGGCCGGGCGATAGGGGAAGCCACGGAGGGGGACGAAGAGGGGGCTGGCTCTGCGCTCCCTGCTTTGAGCTCGGAGGACAGCGGGCCCCGCCTCTGCCGTGGGGAATGCCGTGGGAGGACGAAATGGGCTTTGGGATGAGATCAAGATTTTAGTTTTGGGGAGTGTTAAGTCTAAGATTACTGTTAGAATCCAAATGAAAATGTCAAGTAGGCAGATGAAAATTACAAGTCTGACGTTCTCCAGGGAGGTCTAGACTAGAAATGTGAGCTTGAGAGCTGTCAGCCTACAGCTTGAATGCCATGAGGCGGAGCGGACATGGAGACAGAGACAGGGAGAAAGAATAGGTGGGGGGAAGGAGGTCGGGCTCTGGGACGAGACACTCCAGCACATTCCGTGGGCAGTGAGCTGGTTGGGGACACAGATGCTTGAATTCTGCTTTTTGTAACCCTTGTTACTTTGGGGAATCACTCACCTCCCTGAACCCCACTTTCCTCATCCCCAAAGTAGGAGCATGTCATGCCCCAAGTTCTTTAAGAGGATCGAGGTGCAGGTACTCACGGCCCGGGGACCTCAGGGGCACCTGGCTGACTGCAGACTTGGGGAAGCCATTCCCCACGCCCCTCGCCGTCTCCCCGGCTCGTGCCTGGCTGTGCCACTCCTTGATTCAAGCCACACGCTCTCCTTATCTCGTTCCAAACCTCCAGCAGCCAACGGCAGATCATTGATAACTCTCTGTGGGGTTTCTTTGATTTCCGATATTCCTCTACTTTGCTGCCTTCAAGTAATATGTGGCTCATCTAAGCAATCTCCAAACTTCTCATGTGGAAAAAAAAAATAGACTATTTGGGACGAGCCACTTTCTAAGCTGCATGCTAATAAGTGCTGTTCTTATTGTTATTATATTTGCTTTCAAATCAGCAAGAATTCTGATTAGATTGTGCAGATGAGGGACAACATTAGCCAGTGGTGTGGAGAAAATAAAAGCTATTCTTAGAAAACCTCTCTCTTGATTAGACCCTGATGCTTATTAGGTAGTTGATGATGTCAGTAGATAATCTTGAGATGGTGTCGATGGGTGTGTGGGAGGGGGGCTGCAGGAGACAGATGAGAATGAATCTGCGTGAGCAGAGATGGCGTCCGCCCCTCTCTCGGGGAGTCCGTCTCAGCCTCAGCATCCTTACCCGGTACCCCCAGCACGTGACCTTCCCGACACCCTCCAGGTGTTGTGGGCCAGAAGGGGAGGGAAGGGAAGGGCTTAGGTCTGGGCCACACTAGTTGGGCTCCAAAGTGGTCTTTTCCCTTTCCCGTGTGGCGCAGACAAGATGAGAAGGTGCTAATCGCTCCAGGTTTTCGTGGCCTCCTCTGTAGCCGGAGGACTCAGTGCTGGCTTTGGGGTGCGGATTCAATGGCAAGTCCGCTGGGCCGTGCGGGGTCATTGGTTGGGAGGTGGAGACAACGCCTGTCCATCTCTGGTCCTCTTACTATATGCTCTCAGCAGCCCATAAGGCAGGTGCAGTCTTATCTCCCCTCCTCCCCTCTTTCCCCAACTCACCCCAGACGGAGGCTCGAAGGGGTCAGAGGGCTGATATGAGGAGCAGCCGGACAAGCGCCTGACCCCATCTTTCCCGTCTGAGGGCCCCTCTGCCAGCGTTTGTAACTGTGAGTGGGGACGGAGGCGAGTCATATGGTAGTCCCATTTCTGCTAGGCCGAGGAACCTCCGTACGGCCTTCCATAGAGGTTGGATTAACTTGCATTCCCACCAGCAGTGTAGAGAGTTCCTTTTTCTCCACATCCTTGCCAACATTGCTGTTTTTTTTGATGTGCGCCATTCTTACTGGTGTGAGGTGGTACCTCATTGTGGTCCTGATTTGCATTTCCCTGGTGATGAGGGATGTTGAGCATTTTTCCATGTGCCTGTTGGCCATTTGTACGTCCTCTTTGGTGAAGTGTCTTTTAAGTTATTCTGCCCATTTATTGATTGGATTGTTTGCTTTGATTTTCTTGAGTCTTATGAGTTCTTTGTATATCTTTGTGATCAGTCTCTTGTCAGTTGTAAAGGGCGCAAAGATTCTGGTAATTATATTTGTTATCGCTCCTTTTATGTGCATTTTTGAGACAAGGAAGCTGAAGCACAGAAAGGTTAAGACATTAATTTGTCTCACTTCTGGCAGAGCTGGACTAGGCAGTTGACTTCAGGGCTGTGCTGTTAAACGGGCTGAAGCCTGAAGGACATGGGCATATTCACTGTGCAGGAGGGCTGGGCAGGTTGAATGGACAGGTGGGCCGGGCAGGTGGGCTGGGCAGGTAGGCCGGGCAGGTGGGCTGGGCAGGTAGACCAGGCAGGTGGGCCGGGCAGGTGGGCCAGGCAGGTGGGCCAGGCAGGTGGAATGGGCAGGTGGGCTGGGCACACTGGTTGCTGCGGGAGCTGACCGAGCTCTGGGCGAGTCCAGAGGACCGAGGGAGGAAGCTACGGGGAAGTGGGCTTGTCACTGAGGGTCTGGGGGGTTGACTTGCCCATTGGGTGGGGAGCAGCCTCGGGAGGTGCCGAGCCCCCTTCACGGTCTCCTGACCTCGGCTAGACGGCCTCTTGTGGAAAGGACATTCCAGAAGTCTGCCCGTCACAGGAGTTACACAACTGCCCGGCCCTGTAAGCTGAAATCCGACTGTAGCCACCCCCACCTGCTCCAATGTGGCGACGTCTGTTGTGACGTGGAGTAAATCTAGGGCATCTGTTCCAAAAATAGCCACCCAGTGAGGCGAGGAGGGGCAGACTCTGTGCTTGTCACCTTCCCTTTGCCTCCCCCGTGTGTCATGAGGCCAGACGGGGCGGGTGGGTCCAGCCTCTGCTTCTCATCTGGAGCAGACCCCACCCTTCCCCTGGCCCTGGCCGACGCGGCTTTGTGCCTGCCCTCCAAAGCAGGCGCCCTGAGCCTGGCCCAGGTACCCACGCCGGGAGCACTCAGTCTCCCTCTGAAGGAGCACGAAGCCATCGCTCTGAACGGGGTTGGGCTTCTGCCACCAGAGCTGACAGCAGAGTCACCCGCAGGTCCTCCTGAAGCACCTAGGGATCAATGAACGTTAAGCAGAACGAGCGTCCTAACGGCATGGACTCTGTCTGGACGCCTGGCAGACACCACACGTGCTCAGCGGCTACGGGGAGGAAGTACAGGAGGTCATGAGCCGGTAATCGAACATGGAACTCATGCATTCAGTTGACAAATGTGGATCTGCTGGGTTTCAGTTCAACTTGGCACTTAGCTTCGAGGGGTGCAGCTTAACACGGTCATTAGAGTGTGGTTACAGGTTTAGGAAATACTGCTGTGCTGGGAAGGGTTTCAGAATTTGGGGAGCGGGTACAGTTGATGCCTCTGTTTCTTTGGCTGGAGCTTGGATGAACGTAAGGCCCACTCACGTGCAGCAAAAGGCGAGGCACGGAAAAGCAGGTGGACCACCCCGGCCACACGCTCACCTGTCCTCAGCTCTCGTGTTCTTTCCATAGTGACTTCAAAATATGCTGCGTATTTTCTGATCCTCCTCACCTCAGGAGGTGACTCTCAGTTCCCTCCTCTTGGGTGTGGGCTGGACTTTGTGACACATTCCTCTTGATTAGAATGTGCTAGAAGGGCTGGCAGTGGACGTGTGACTGTGTTAGAGAGGGCACAGCAGCTGCCCTCAGCTCTCATCCCTGTTCTCCCCACACCAAGCAGAGATCATGCCATGTGCGCCCAACCAGCCTACAGACAGACCCATGTGGGGAAGGAGCGGGTGCCCTGCCAGCAGTCCAGTGGATGACCTTGGAGGAGCCTCTGGCCCCAGTCCAGCCCTCAGGTGAACATTTGGTCTGCAAAGTCTTAGAGATCCTGAGCCTCACTGCCCAGGGGTGCTACTTTCAAACTCCTCGCCCTTTGTGAGAGTGTATGTGTTGTTTGAGGCCATTAAATTGTAGTGATAAGTGATAGTTTAGGTCTCATCCCTGGTATTATGTTCTGTATTAGTTAGAATTAGCCCAGTCTAGTAAGACTCTTCACAGGTAGATCAGTAGATGATAGGTAAATCATAGAGGTAGGTAGATAGATATAATAGAAAGATCGATAATGATAGAGATAATAGAAAGATAGATGATAGGTGGATGAGCACTAGCTAGCTAGCTAGACAGACCAAGCACCTTTTCATGTTCTTGTTGGACCACACAGGTCATTCTCTTTAAGGGGGAACTGTCCAATAAGGAGAAGTAGACATCACCAGGGATGAGCAGCAAACTACTATGGAGTAGTTCCCTCGATTACAGGAGCTTAGAAGACGGCACCACTCTCTGTGCTTGGGGGATCTGAGGAAGGATTTACAGAGGTGACATCTGAGTCGGGACTTGAAAAATGATTATGTATTTGGTGGTTAAAGAATATTTACAAAGAAGTGGAAATAGTACATTTAAGGCCCTATTTGGGAGGTAACAGAGGCTCGTTGTGGCCGGCTCACAATCCGTGTGCAAGGAAGCTGTGGAAAATGAGGTTAGAGAATTTGGATCAGCAGGAACAGGCCAGGAATCCCAGAAATATTGGTCTTTACACTAAGGTGATTGGGGAGCCACTGAAAGACTTTTGGTTGGGAGAGACAAGGTCAGAATTTTATTTTGGACCAATCACTCCAGCAGGTCTACAAAGAAGGAGTCAAAGGGGGTAGACATTAACACAGGGAGGCGGGGGTTAGGCCTGTCACAGCAATCCAGGAGAAGAGTGACGGCAGTCAGGCGGTGGGGCTGGAGGGCAGGAGCGGGCAGGAGGATGCAGGGAGGGGACCTGCGCTGGGGGAGAGGTAGAGAGAAGAGCTGAAAGACTGTCAGCATGTTGTCCTGCTGAGTGGGAGGCACTGAGCCCTGCTCTGGGATAGGAAATCTGGAAAAGAAGCAAATACTGGTGTGGGAAGGGGTATTTAGTTTCAAACAGGCTGGGCTTAGGATGCCTTCAAGATATCTGAGAGGCAGCTGAAAATTTTTACCTAGGCTACTATTTCTACTCACCCTGTCTTTGATGAGCAAACGTGGGCTTTATACCCCCAGATTTATCCCATATGACCAAACATTGAAAGTTTCCCAAACCGGTTAAGCATTTCTCAGTGCTTAAGGTAATACTGATATTTATACTTCCTCTAAATTATTGTTCCCTGCAGCTGATGATGCACATGAGTTGTTGAGGTGAGAGAGGGGATTGGGACAGATGTAGAATTGTTTGTGGTTTCATCCATAACAATGGATCTGGGTGGTTCAGTGTTACAAAGTCTGCTGCGCATGTTGACTGCACTGAAATAGATTCACGCCGTGCCCCCTGTTCTGATGATGCTCGTCCATCTTGAAGTGAGGACACATGCTGGGCTCCAAGAGCCAGGCTGGACCCTGACCTCATGGTGCTACTCTGAGCGCACCAGAGAAGCTGCAATAGTCACTCTCTAGCCACAGCATCATAAGTTTCCAAGTAGGAAGTTCATCTGTTTATTCGTCACTGCACTTGGTGATCGGAGAGGCAGAGAGGGACCTGGTGCTGTTTGGGGGTGACTCCCTCTTTCTTTGCTCCCCAAGGTGGCATCTATACCTTGGCTCATGTTTGTATGAAAAGCCTCAAGAAATTGAAAGTAACAAAAGTGGTGAGCACATCTGCTGCCCCCAGACCCTGTGACCCCTGTATCTAGAAGACTGAAAGATTTCTCATCTTCCTAGGAAGAAATGGAAGAGGAGGAAGTTGTTCTTTAGAAGGCAGGGCTGCCTGCGGTACTGCTGAGGTAAGAAGAAAAAGGCTGCTCTCTCCCTCAGCCAGGAGCAACGTCAGTGAGAGAAAGGTAAAAGAAAAAAAGCGAAAACTTCAGAAACACCCTGGCATGTCAGCAGGTGGTGGGGAATAAGAGTGAGCTGGACAGTTCTTCAAGGGAGAAGAAAGAATTTCAAATAGAAAGTCACAGCACAGTCTCCCGGCTCCTGCCAGCATGCAAGCTGAATGGAAGTTTTTGCTGAACCAGAGCACATACAGCTTTGCACGCACATTCCCAGAAATTTTTAGTAGCTTGGAGGTTCCGGAAGCAAAATTGCAGACTTCTTTTCTATCTGCTAACTTAATAATGAAGGTTTTTGTGCTTACAGCCCCGCAACTTTCAGCACCATGGACAGCGCACAAACCGTGCCTGTGGCCGCTTTTCTGTTTCCTAAGTGAAAAGCCTGATCAAGGCCCAGTCATTCAGGTGCTGTTCTCACCTCCAGGGAAAGACAGGTGGCCTGGCCTTCCAGCCACTTCACAAGGAAGTTGTTTTCTGTGGACATAGTCCCAAGATTTGGAACTTACAAAACCTTCTTCCCCTGTACCCGCAAGAGTGTTCTTCCCCCACGCCCCCAAGAGCGTGTTGGCTGAAGCCAGATGACCCGACAGCCAGCAGACTTAGTGGCAGACAGCCCCGGTCCTCGGGAAGGAAAAGCTCTCACGATTTTGTTTTAATTCCGAGGGCCAATATATTTCTCTTGAAAGGATCTGTATTCTTCTGTCATAAACAGAGTTACTGGGGTCATTACTTTCTTTTCTGAGAATTCTGGCACAGTTTGACAAAGTTGAGGAAACAAACCCATCTTTAAAAAGAACGCTGTAAAAATATTTAGAGGACTCTTCTGTGGCAAGGGCTATAAACTCTGTTTATGACAGAAGACTACAGACCCTTTCAAGAGAAATATATTGGTCCACGGAATTAAAACAAAATCGTGAGAGCTTTTCCTTCCCGAGGACTGGGGCTGTCTGCCACTAAGTCTGCTGGCTGTCGGGTCATCTGGCTTCAGCCAACACTCTCTTGGGGGCGCGGGGGAAGAAGAGAACCATTCTGGACAGCCACATCACTGGCAGAAGCAAATGTCCCAAGTCACAAGAATAAATCGCCTCCTAACTAGGAAATAATTATGCCCCCAAATGGGGCTACATGGGTGTAAAGACATCTCACAAATTGCCGATTAGTTTCATAGCAGTGATGGCATTTAGTGCCACTTCAGTTAATGGAAAATGTGTCGGAAACGGCCCATTTTAGCTGCTCCAAAAAAGAGAAGCGGATGGGGGTGAGGAGAGGCTCAGAGAGGGGATCAGGCAGAAGAAAAGAGAAAGGTGGGACCTTTTACTTGGAAAAGGCGCTGCAATGTGAGTTTGGGACACCGACTGGTGGAGACTGGGTCTGAGCTTTCCTCCTTCCTCCACGTATCAAGTCAGAGATCTGGGCAAGTTGCTTCTATCTCTGGGTCACAGTCTCCTCATCTGTTAAATGGGGGTCACTCAGAAATAGTTGGATCGCCTCAGAGTCTTCTTCTAAGTCATAGAGAGAGGCACACGTGTTAGCCAGCACTATGTTCTTCTGAGTCCTCGTACCTTCCAGGTGAATTATGTCGGGGCAGGAGAAAAGTTTTCTAGCTCACGACACCTGCTTCACGACACACGTAGTCTATTGGCCCTTTGGTACATGCCAGGTGGTGGCCTGCAACGTGCACTGTCGGGAGGGGGACACAGAGCTGCACTGCCACGTGATTGGGAGAACTTACTGACATGACATCTGTGAACTCAGCCCAGAGTCGGGTCCAGTAAGTGCTCAAGAAATGCAGACTTTGTTAACTCAGCTCAGCACTCTGCAGCAGATTCAGTCATGAAGTCTTGATCATTCCCTAGAGTTGTGTCAGTTTGAGTGAGTGATTCCCTCTCTCCTGAGTTTAGTCCTTTCATCTACAGACAGAATCCACTGAAGGCTGGGTCAGGCAGAAGCACAAGCATGTCCCTCCAACATGCATCTCCCGCTCACTATTTAAAAGTCTCTCTAGTACCACTCATGCCAGCGCCAGCCTCACACACAGGAAAGAAGGTAGGTTCTGAACACGGAGCAGTTTTGAGGCCTACGTGTAAGGAGTGATGTGATTCAGTGAGGAGAGACTTTTGTTTAGAAAAATGATTTTCCATGGGGAAAAGGGACTGTTGTGAGGAGAATGCTTTGATAGCAAGACTGAAAACACCCCCTTCCTTCCACAGGGAGGAGTAGGCAGAGCTGGAAAGGACAGAGGCGGGGAGTGAGATGAATGAGAGGCACGACTGGCCAGCACATCTGGGACTGGGAGGCCAGTCTCTTCCCAGGAAGGATAAGGCTGCCAAGGGGGACTCCCCGGGCCAAAGTTCAGGGGCTGGGAGGACAGAAGCTTCACTCATGTTTGGTCAACAAGCATTTTGTTCCAATGGATTCATGGGAACAAGTTCAGCTTATCATATGAGGTGGAGTCCGGGAACGTGGAGCCTCGGACCTAGACTCGCATGGGGAAGCGAAAGGGCACCCAAGAAGCAGAAAATGGGCCAAGTCTTTAACCATCACTTTCTCCCAGAATCCTAAGTCACAGAGCTTGGTCAAGTCCAACATTATCAGAGTCGAGACAGCACATGCCAGGAAGACCAGCTCCAGGGGAGAGACAATGGCAAAGCTCTGGAAGTCAAATCCTGGCATCTCCCCAATCCAGGGGTTCTCTCTCCCCTCCCCCATGAACGCTGGGGTTCGGAGGGTCATCGCCCCTCGGGACAGACGCTAAGCCTGCCAGAAATGTTCACGGGGCCACTGCAGCAGCAGCCACACTCACAAAGACGACAACTCCACTTGTCCTTTTCATATCAATTGGCAGAAATTATCTTTATTAGAAAAATGAAATTTTCCGGTATTTACATTTGTACACCATATGACCGGGCACTTCTGTTGCCTCGAGTTATATACATATCAGTTTGCACACACATTTCAAACCCCATTCCTTAAAACAGTGGATATCACGTTGAACAGAAGTAAAAGACATACTACAAGAAGACAACCATAGTATATACTTCCTCTATCATAGAAAGGTGTTAAGCAAACATGTAATTCTGTAGCTATGCTTGGCAATATTTAATACAGTTATTAGCACTTCTTCATGCAGTGGGTTAAAACATGACAGGTATAAACTGCTGCGATTGGTAAGTGAACACCTATTCCCAAATGAAAACCGTAAGCAGAGCACAGAGCTTGCCTCGGGCTCCACCATACCAGACATTAAGCCAGTTCAGATGTGGGTTTTGGACTGTGTTGGAATGTAGCTGTGAATGGAAACCCTGCAGATGGCATTCAGTCCCACCCATGCTGGGTTGAAAATGGACTCAGACCTTGGAAGCTGCTTAATTCAGTGACTTTCTTTTGGGCAACAAGTAGCTTGTGTTTGGTGTGATACGTCTTCTAACGCGAGTGAAAAATGAATAGTTTGCCTCTTTTTCTGTCTGAGAAGGCCATTCGTTACTATTTTTATGATCTGTTTCTTATTCAAGCTACCAATGAACTCACCTAATTCTTTCTGAATATTCAACTTGAAATATATATACTATACATAAACACACACGCACAAACATTCCAGGGTGATGAATTACAGAGAACGCTACAGACTAGAGAATTTGGCAAGTATATGCTTTTCAAATTTGTTTTAGCAGGGGGACAAATAAGATTAGGAGTCATAGTTAAAAACAGCTGATAAAGAAATCTTTGGGGATCATCAGCCTGGGGAGGCAGCTGAGTCACATCTAGCCACGTAATTAATTGTAGCACGTCCTTTGCTGAATTTTCTATGAAAATGTTATTCTTACGCTTATCTCTTATTTGGAAAAAAAAAGGCAATTGGCATCCTTTTCCAGTGAAAAATTTGGGAAACATGAATGCTACAAGTTTCGCTTTCATCTTCCCAAATCCATCTGAATTTTTACATGATCACCTTGGCTTTGACCAAAATAGTTGTTTGAATCTTTAATTTCCAGACTGGGACATTTCCTTAGGTGGCCATAGCCCCAGAGCTAGCTACAAACCTAATAAAATCAAGATTAAAAAAATAATAGGTTTAGAAAGTCAATACCACTCATTTATTTGAATTAGCTTAACTGAGGATAGAAATAATTCAATAAGTTTTAAATGGCTAATGTAAAAACCTCAATTGGATTCTAAAGGCTATGATTGTTTTTCATGAAAAAACTGACAATGTTTTTATATTTCGGGACCTTCACTATTTGCTCAGCTATCAATAGTCTTTGATTTGAGCCCTTTAAACGCTTGAAACAGCAAAATGTCAGATCAATGAGAAGCATTTAAAATGCCAAAGACAAACTTATGTTTGTTGGAGAACAATTAACCTTATCAATTTAAAAGGCAGCTGTGGTATTGGCTATGTGTTATGTTAATATCCTTTTGAAGGCTCACCTTAAATCCTTCCTAAAGGTGTGAGAGAGAATTAACTGAAAGAGGTTATGACCCAGGGCTACCGCTAATGAGGAATGTTCTAGAATTGAAAAAAAAGCTGAAAACTCATTGTTTGCTGTTTCACAGATGTGGCAAAAGCAGAGATTTATGGGCGATGATCTCACTTGTGTCTTGTTTGTTTCTGCATACTGCTGACACTTTAACTGAGGAAGTTAATCTGAGAAATGACTCCATTTTCAACCATTTGGTTCTGGCTCCCTGGGGACTTGACTACTTAGAAATATGGTCCCAGGGAAGGAAGACTATGGTCAATTTGTTCCTTAGAGTGTTCCAGTCTCCGCATGGCTCAACATCCCCGGGAAAAGGTTGCACACCCAACAACAGTGTTGCAAAACAGCCATAAGGATTTCCCTGTCTTAAGAGACCTTTTACTGCCAGCTAGAAAGATGTTATTGGCTAGAGAATTTCTCAGCGACTGGGACAAGAATGTTTATGTTAGGTTAATTGACCCTCCGGAAGGACTGATTCACAGAACCTTCCAGAAAAACATGCCTTCAAATCCCAGCTCAGTTTCCTCATCAAAAAAAAAAAAAAAAAATGGACCTAAAGACCCTGACCCACTCCCAGCAAAGATAAATGCCAGGAGAGAGAAGCCCACAGAGGCAAAGGAACAGAAAGTTCCAGGAAGGAACTCACAGGCTCAGGGCAGTTGCCTGCACCAAGAGCAAGCACTGCCTCTTTGGAGCTCTTGGAAAGCCTAGTGGAAGTGTTCCAGTCCAACGCTCTTCCATCACGAAACAAACTGGACCAGCATCCCGTGATTCAGTAGTTATCTTGAGAGGGTGACCAGGAAAGTATCTCTAAGATGATTTGGAAAAAGCAAATAAATAAAAAACATGACAGCTCAAGAAGGGAGAAAAGAAAAATCTTAATAGCTGGTCCTCAGTATGCTGACTACAATACTTGTTACCGTTTACATAAAAGCTGTACTTCAGTCACACCTCCAAACCTCATTCTGTCTGCTTGGCACAGATGACCAGACACGTACACGGACTAGAGGGGACAGTCACTTGCAGATAACATAGCCTTTCTAAAGACGGAAACACAACGTCTAGAGGGCTTTCGTAGGGGGCTGACAAGGCAAGGCGTGTGCACGGGCAAACTCTTTGCATATGGTTGAATGGAATTAGCCCTGATGTCTACGGAGAAAAAGAAGCGAGATTAGAAAGGGGGTATTTAAAATTAGGCACATGCTAAATAGAGAAAATAACTCCCCGAGAACCAAGGAAAGGGATGCTGAGTGCAAGCCTGCAGGGAGGGACACAGACAGCATTCAAGTCTCAGAAGGGACCATGAACAGAGGTGAGATCCCCAGGAGTTCTCAGTACACCACAAACCAGACGACCAAGGCAGGGCTCTAGCAAATGTTCTCATGCAGAGGCTGGAACTCAGGAGAGAGCCCTGGAGACCCCACAGCAGGCTCCCTCTCACTCTCACTTCTATTCTGACCTCCTGGGAGGAGATCGGGCACTTCGAGAAAATGCCTAACGTTTGGGATTTGGTTTCTGGCAAATTCTTGTTGCTGATGAGGCTGAGACCAACCTGAGCCTCAGTTTCCTTATGTGTAAAATGGGGCGACCAAAGTGACATCTGAGGTTATTTTGAGAATCGCATTCTAGAATTAACCTACAATATAGATCTATTTTGGCCTATTAATGCAGATATATTTTGATATTTCCAAATTCGGGCGCTGACAAAGGTGCTCATTCTTTGTGGTAAGCAAAGAATCTAACATGCCAGCAATGTACAGGATGGGATGGAGACAGAAGAAACGTCTCCCTCCATCCCACCATCGCCCTGAAACACACCTCGATCCTTTTGACCATCGTCTCGCCCCATTTTCTCTCTAGGGAACCAGATGCTTTCTCTTTTACCAGCCACAACAGCAGGCACTTGGGACTTAACAGGAGCACTCCCTACCCCTTCCCTGAAACAGCTGTACCCTGAACTATCATAAATATTCTTCACAAGTCAAAAGCAAAACCAAACAAAAAAGCTGCCAGGAAATCATCTTTTTATATCACAGTCTATTTTCTAACCCTTTAAGGATTTCCCCCCCAACCTTTTCTCAAAGCACATGCCATACAGCAGAGCTGGAGGGCAGGATGACTTGGCAAGGGCTGGAGAACTGAGTGGGACCAGATCCAAGCCTGCCTGAGTGAAAATGTCCAAGGGCAAGTTTGCTGGCCAGTCTAGAGGCCCCTGTGTGCCTCCTTCCAAGGTTAAAACAGTCAAGGGCATTTCCTGGAGGATCAACGATATTCTCCAAAGTTGCTACCAGGTCCAGGTTTCTGTTTGTTTGATCATGGAATCAGATGCATTTTTATTTTCCAGTAAGAACTTGACCATTTCTGGTTTTGACAGTTTGTCTGTGCATTTCATGGGTCATGGGTTGTCTTTTGTATTAGGGAACCAAATTTCTAGACCCAAAGCAACTTACGGGAAGAGACTGTATTTTCTACTTCCCTTGCATCTCCCCAGCCCCCAGCTGACCTTAGAAGGAGGTGGATACTCAGTCCTTTTTCATTCTTGGTTCAAGAGAAACAGAACTCTGTTATCTGGAGGATCACTGCCATCTTTCATCTTTGGTTTGAGTCTTAAACTATATCCCTTGTTGATTCTTCCCAGGGGATGGTCCCTGAAAAAGGTTCTCTCCAGGATGCTGATAGGGGCAGTATGGGGGAGCTCAAAGGAGAGCCAGATTCAAAGAGGGGATGCAGGGGTCTGCGTGGGGCATAAGGCAAAAAGGCCAGTCAGACCTGGGGCCTCTCTGGCTCTTATCCCAGAGGTCCTCGGGAGAGAGCTCTTAAGAGAAAGCTAGAAATGAGCCTGGTGCAGGGAAGAAAGACAGGGGATAGGCCAGGAAGTCCTGGATGCCAGACCTGGTTCTCATGCCACCAGCCAGACAGACCTTCACAGATTATTGCCCCTTTGAGAACATTTTCTCTTCTCCCTTCCTTTGCCCTCAAGTTAGATGTGGTTCTGTAAGAACCTCTGGGCAAGCACCTTTAGCTGGTACCAGATAGGAAGAAGTTCTAGGCCAAGTGGGGGAAGAGAATAAGGAAATTTAACCAGGAAATACACCCAGCGATGGGTTAAGAGAACTCACAAACATTTTCCTAGCAGTAGAGTTTTCAGAAGTCAACAGGAGCAGAAGATACTCCACACCCTTAACCCCAGAGTCTTTTAAAGATGAGGCTAAGAACACCCAAATCTCACTTGAACTCCTCTGTCATCCTCCTTAGAACTGAGATTTTTTAAAAAAATAGTGCCTTCTCTACATAAATATCATCCCATCAAGAACCAGAATGGGTTTTCCATGTGTTAATACCATCACCACCATTTAATTTTTAACATAAACTTTACATTATGTACAATTGTATTTGAATAATACACTTACGTGTGAATTATAGAAATCAAGCATGTATATTATATACACGTGTACACGAGCAATTATATTCACAGGATAAGTGCATTCGATCATCTCCAGTCTACATCAGTGGCAAGCTGACCTCATCGGATACAATTAGAGATGAACACAGCACAATGTGGAAGGGTCGAAGGGCAAAGGGCAACTGGGTTGCGGGAGAACTTTTCAGGGCTGGACCACACAGGACCCTCCATCAACACTTTTCAACTCTGTCAACCAAAAGAAGCTGGGGCGAATGGAAAGGCCTGATGTTGTCTCAAGGGAAAAGAAACATGGCTTTTGGAATGAAAATTGCCTTCATGTAGAACCCCTATCTCACACTAAATATCAACCGAAGAGTTTGGTCATCAGCTTCCACCACTCCTTGGCATTCCCTCCGGAGTCTACCACGGCCAAGGTTCACTCAAGCAAACTCTACTCGCAGAACGAGTCCTGTCCCCTTGCCAAGGGCTCGTGCACAGCCACGATGCACGAAGGGACAGTCCTGGGTAGTGCATCGAGTTAAAAGTAAAAGATATTTAGGTTTCTCAAATTAGGGTTTATTTTAGGTTTCAAACCACAAGGGATTTCAGTGCAAGGTATTTATTTATACGACAACTGATTATTAAAACTGCACTTTTTGGGTTTAAAGGAGATAAATTTTTAATCACCATTTAATTAACACCAACTTTTTTTTTCTTTTCATTTTCATTAGCAATTCCATTTGCAAAGAATTCAGGGCATTTGTCATTTCCTGAGAAGGATGCAGAATATTAAATACACATCAGTGGTAGACATATCAAATAGAACAAACAATGTGTGACTGTCTGCTGTGGATCTTTTGACTAATTAACTGCCTTGGCTAGAATCCCATTTAACTGAAACTATTTCATTTGTAAACAAGGTGTAATTTTCTTCTTTGCCCCTTGAAAATAGTGTGAATTGATTTGACTGATTTTGCTGCAGTGGGTGAATTTTAATGCTTTCATTAGAAAAGCTAAGTATGAAAACCCTCCAAAATAGGATGAGAAAACCAAGCATCATCCATGAGCTACACAGCCAGGGCACTGGCTGAACAATGCAGTGGGATTTGCAGAGGAGGTTGGGGGTGCGTGGGGAGTGGCAGTCTCTCAACCTGGCTGCAGAAAACTGAGCCACAAGGGCTGGCCTTCCTAGAGAACAGGAGTTGCCTCTGGACGTGCAGCCGCAAGGACAAGAACCCTATTTCAGAAACCAAAGGCTTGCCCGTGTGGAATTCATGCCCCGCAAGACTCTCCTCTTAAGCTGGCCGTGTGTGCTGTTACCCATGGACTCTGACACAAGGCTCTGGGTTCAGCTGGACCAGCTGGGTCCTTCTCAAAGGGAGGAAACCATTTAGTCTTAATGAAATATCATCCCAGGTGCCAGGTCTCGCTTGAGTCAGGTGCAGATCGGGCATCTGGGTTTGGAGATTCCGGCTCCTTGGCAACCACAAGGCTCAGAGCTCAGCTGGGATGTGTCAGAGGAGCCCTCGCCAAGGACCCTGTCTAATGCCTGTCCCTTCCTGTCCTGGAGGCTGCTGGATGGATTTTCCTGATGCTGAGTCTGCAAGAAAAGAACCAACTGGATGACTGAATCGACTAGCCAATTTCTGGACAATGTTCTTATGTTTGGGGTCATTCCAATCAAGAGAGAGATTATGTATTTTCTGTACTTAGCGGCCAATTTTGGTCACTTATTTTGAACTTCACTTTATGTATTAAAGGAAGAGTATTATTTTCACCGCATTACTGCTGGCTCTTCCCCAAACCATCCTTTTGGTTTCTTTATCCCGAGAAGTATGGGGTTAGCAGCAGAAATAAAGTTGTTATTAGAAGGAGACTTTTTGATCTGTGGAATCATTCCAAATGCAACTCTGCTCTCCCTGGACCTCTCTGTCATGTCTGGCAGCCCCCTGGGTTTTGAGGACACCAGAGGAGAACAGAATGTCTCTGTGGACGGAGGATGAACACCGTTCTGTATTCTGGGAGACTTTGTAACTCATTTTATGTGAAGACAGCCAGTCTTGGGAGGACAAGGGAGGTGACCGTGGCTGGGGGGCTAGAGGTCTGGAAGGAGATGCAATGAATGGAAGGGTTAAGGGCAAACTTTCTGAAAGATGGTCCAGTCACAGGTGAGACTATGACTGGAAATAGGGGTCACAATTCCAGCCTTTCAACCGAGGCTTCTCTATTGTTGAGTCTCGGGTCATTGAAGATGCAACCACCAAAAAAAAAAAAAAAAAAAAAAAAAAAAAAAAAACNCAAAAAAAAAAAAAAAAAAAAAAAAAAAAAAAAAAGCCATGTTCAAGTACATTTGTTGTCAGAGCCTAGGGACCCTTACTGCCTATGACCTCAGGGGTGATGGGAGGGTTTCCTCCCCACTGCTGCCCTCTGACAATCCACTGCCGACTGAAATTTATTGCAACTATTTTTTATCACTCTAGAAATTTTTTAGGCCATAAGAGAATTATTCCTGGCACCTGCCCAGTTGCAGGAAAACACTACTCACAAGTCAGAAATGCATCAGGAGTCGAAGGAGGATGGGAACTTTTCAACCTGCCTTGCTGGCCCCTTCAAGAACGCAGGACGTCGGAGAAGGTGAGGCTGGTCCGAGTTGGCTTAGGGCTTCTGTAGCACTTCCCAGACAGGCTCAGGAAGTCGGCAAACACTGATAGTGAGTTATCCCAAATATTTCCAGAATATACACTAATTACTAGATTGGAACTACATAAAATACTTAATGAATGTTGCCTGTGGTTTTATAATTTTCAATTTGTAAATTTTAGAAAGTTCTGTTCTGATAAAACACCGCAATAAATGCCCTTTTGGGGGGCTCCTTTGCTTAAGCACGGTGCTAAGAGCTGGCTGGACAGAGTCCCTCCTCCCCAATTTCTAAACATTGAGCATCATTTCATACTTGATTATTCACAGGTTGGATTCGAATAAGAAGGGGTGTGAGAGACTCAGAAATGACAAATGCTTTGAGAAATTTTCCACGTGTTTCTGTTGGTGCTGGTGAAACCGTTTGGCTCCAATAGAACGAATATTTCAGAAGAGAGAAATCACTTGTCGTACTAAATTCTACCCACAGTTTGGAGGATGCTCAGGGTACAAGCCTGAGTGTCTCTCGTGCTTTGAAGGCTATTGATTTGAGAGGGCTGGGCTGGAAGTGCATCCAACCGCATCTCGTGACATGAAGGAAGATAAACCTAAGACCGCACTGGCCTTCAGCAGACAGATGGCTTTGTACTTGTCACAGGTCATGGACACACAGGGCTGCCGGCGCATGCCACCACGTCAGCCCCTCGGGACAGCAGCACACAGCGACGAGACGCCGCCACGGCGTGACGGGCCACACACGTATGGTTACTCTGGGACGGGAGGGGCAACAGATACTATACAACCCTGAGTCATCACCAGAAGGGGGGGACGCAAACTTACATACACGGGAGTCTCCAGGATAAAGGACAACGGCCGCTGTGTCACAGACAGAAGGTCCACACTGAGATACCGAGGACACGCGTGTGTTCACTTACGCAGCTCTAAACAGGACCACCGAAGCCGGGGTGGGAGCGTCCGTGAAACACGCACGTGGACATCTGGAGAGATTCTCGCGGCTCTCCGAGGGACGGCCCTCCGGGCCTTTACTCCAGATACATCTTGGGAATGGACCAGGATGAAGGTAGCGTAGTTACCACGTACACACTGACTTGCTATTCTTTGTGGGGGGAGTCTGGAGTTCTGGGGTGGGGTTGGGGCTGTGATGGAAGGCATAACAACAAAGCCGCAACCCCTCTTCTCTTGCACATGTCAATCTCGCTACGGTGCAGGTGCATTCTTAACTGCTGTACCGCGTCTGTGTCACATTACATGCATACCATATTGCTTATTCTGTACTAGAGAAACCGCTAGACGTTTCTGATGAGGAAGTTACATGGTGGACCGGTCTCCGTGGAATGTGGAATATAGGAAAGCATACCATCACCATGGACATCTGAGGCATCGTTATTGCCAACATCCCCAGGGGGCCTGTCCAGGAGACCTGCCCTTTCACTTGTGTGTGATTTTGTTTGAATTTTTTGGTTAAGGATTCACCTACCTGGTATCTGCTGTGCTCAGCACACACCTCACAAGATTCCTTGAGTGGAAGACTATGGCGTGGAGCCATGTGCAAAAGAACCAACAGAAAAATACCTTCCTATGTCCGCCTCCTCCTTGCAGGGCACTATTGGACACCCAACATTTACCCTCTGGAACGGTGGCCGTTACGTATGTTTCCCTATAGGTAAAACATGAGTGGAAGGTTTTAAACATCAGATTCAATACTAGGCATTTTCTTGTACACACGTCTATTGCTGCAGGAATTTAAAACCCTGGGGGTTGAGTACATATTATTCTTATTTGCAGCATAAGGCATAACATGCTCTGAAATGTACACGTCGTTGTGGCCTCTACTGTCCCGGGAGCAGTACGAGGCCGTGGACCTCAGGGACGACCGCAGGTAGCTGTCGCTCACCGCCTGGGACGGCAACGAGTGTTTGTAAGGGTCCGAGGGGCATCTTCCAATGACTAGGCGGTGGTCGTCCCCGTAGGAGTGGAGGAAAGGGTTGTCGGAGGTGTGGTCTGGCAAGAGAGACTTGCTCCGCTTGCTGTCCTCCAGGCCCTGGGGGAACAGGGAGCTTTTGTTCCCCAAGAGTTTGCTTGAGGGGACGCTGAAGAGACTCCCGTACAAATTTCCCTCCAGCAGCCGCTCCCTGTCCTTGAGGCTGATGCTCCGGGAGGGCCTGCTGGGGTCAGTCTCCCTGGGTGTGTCGAGAATGTTGTCATAGGAGTGCTGGCGGCTGATCCGCAGCTTGTTCTTTTGCAGCTGGAGGGCGCTGTTCTGCGCCCAGTCCTGCTGGTAGACCTCCTCTGGGGAGGCCGGGTTCCCTGTCTCCTGCAGCATCTGGTCTTCATCGATGTCGTAGAGGTTGCCCATCCGCAGGCAGGCGTCGCACTTGAAGGGGGAGCGCATGGTGAAGTGGCCTGCATAGGTGGGGAGGTTGGACAGGCAGCTCCTGCAGTGCGTGGAGCTCTGCCGGTAGCGGTCGCTGCCCTCGCTGTGCGGGGAGCTCTTGTCCTTCAGCGTGAAGTGCTTGGTGTAGAGTTTGTACTGGTCGTTGTTGGGGAGCACGTCTTCGTTGTGCAGGGGGTTCCTGTTGGTGGGCAGCGTGGCGTCCCCCTTGCGGAAGTTCTCGCTGGGGTCCTGGTAGGCCGAGTCAGGGAAGTCCACGTTCTCTGGGATGACCACGTTTTCAACAAACTGGGGAGGGTCTAGGTGGAAGCTGGGTTCCTTCTCACCATCGATGGTGTAGATCTTGTCCCTGGGGGAGCTGGCTTTGGTTTTCAGGTACGAGCGCTCGACCTCGCTGCTCTCCTTGGGCGGCTTGGCGGCCATGGACCTGCGGAAGTTATCCTTGGTCTTGTGGTTCTTGTTGTTGCTGGGGTCCCTGTGGCACGGGGCCCGGCTGGACGCCTCTGAAATGTCAGAGTGGGCCACCTCCTCGGGAAGGTACCGGGGACTCTTGAGGGAGTGGGTCCTGTTCTCCACGGTTCCCTCGTCCCTCTGGGAGACCGGGTTCTGGGTCAGTGAATCTTGGCGGAGCGACTCCATGGATTTCTTCCAGAGCTGCCGGGGCCTGGAGTTGCCTTTGGACTCCGTGCTCACGGCCACCTCCACGGTGTTAGGGTTGGACTCGTTGAGCGTGAGCGGGTGCTGGCCCTGGAACACATAGTTGTTGAGGTTATCCTTGTGTCTGTTGGCCACAAACGTTTGGAGTTCATTCATGTTGTCCCCAAAAATGCTGTCTTTCCCCTGGAAGGACCTGTTGTCTGCGTAGATCAAGTTGCCCTTATCGGAGGCCATGTCCACCAGGAGCGAGCCTCTCTGGATGAAGTCGGCAGCCCTTTTAGGGGAATCCATCCGGGAGGAGTTCATGTTGGACATGTTTTTGGCCGACCGCAGGAGCTTCAGCATGTTGCTCTGCGACCCGGTCAGGTTGAAGTCGGGAGACTTCTTCTTGTCCTCGATGTGGACTCCGTGGATGCAGCTGTAGATGCCCTGTGGGGAGGAACAACATGGCATGAGCCGTCAGCGGCAGCAAGCGCCGGACCACGTCGCACCTACAGAGTGAGAGTGGCCTTCTCGGAGGAGCCTGCACACCCGTCTGGGATCCCACAACGTTTCTCAAACATTTGAGACCAGACAAGGGCCTGCCCGGCCTCTCTGCTTCGGGATGCCCTGGAGCCTGAGAAAAGCTATCAGGTGATGCTCGTGTACCGAGACGGTGTCAGGGCCTCCCAGCTGGCAGGAAGCAGATTTAACTGGCCGCCCCAGCCCCCAAGTCAGGCTCCTGTTAGACTTTCTCAGGACTCTTTCTCGGGAGTGTGGGTCCCAGGCAGCCAGCCGTCATCAGCATGGAAAGTCCACCCATGATTAATTCTTGGGGGGGTCAGCCCTACCCACACCCTGAAGCTACAGATCAAGACATGGGTCCCAAGAGAGGCCAGGAGAAAGTGCCCCTCAGCGACCAGCATGGGGGGGGTGTGGCCTCCTGCAGGGGCTGTGCAGGGGCCGATGTGATCCCAGGGAAGGAGGAGGAGGTGCAAGACGCTAGTCTGGCCACCATCTGGGGACTGCGCCTGCGAGGGAAGTCGGGAGGCGGAGCCTCTGAATCAGCTCTTGGACCCCGCGCAGCCATGCGCCATGTGCATATGAGTTCGTCGGAGGAAGTCAGAGCTGAGGTTTCGCGCCTCGCGCCCCGGGAGCCCTGGCAGTGACGCTGCACTTAGCTGTGGTCCCGCCCGCACATGTGGCTTCCGCTTTCGGGCCTCCTCCTGGCGGGACAGCTGAAGGGGCCCACTTGCTTCAAGGAGACACCAGGGAAGCTGGACAGGCCCCATCCTGAGCTGGGGCCTCCGTTTGTCCTGCGTAGTATGGGGGTGAGCACATCGCCCTCCTCGGGGCGGTGAGGGAGACAGGGTCACACACTAGACGTGCCGCGTCGTGTGGTGTGGCCTCGCGTTTGTCAGAACACAGACATCTTTGCTTGGGCACCCCACGCAGGTCTGTTGGAGTAAAGATGGTGTTGCGCTGCGGGGACGCTTGCTCCGCGCGGCCTGAGTGTGGCCACCATTGTGTGGCCGTGCCATGGGCCAGCTTGGGGGGGCAGGAGGCTGCCGCACACAGCATGGGGGGCCGGCCCGTCCTGAGCGCTCACACTCTCTCCGCTCAGACCAGTGGCTGCATCTATGTTAACCGGCAAAAGCTACGTGGGTCGGAGGCCCGCGCTCAAGGAGGGCGCCTTACTGCCCCGGGATGAGGCGTGAGGGCAGCAGGGGTCCCCAGGGGGCAGGAGCGCCTCTGCATGCGGGTCCCCTCCCCCAGGCGGGAGGCTGGAGTTCAACAGAATGCGGGTGCCTGCCGGCCCAGCCCCCTCCCTCCTGTCCCTGCAGACGCTGGGAACTGGAGGGAGGGACTTAGCTCATGCTCATCAGGTGGCCCCCACCGGCCGCCAGCAGGGGCACTCAGGAGGACTAAGGCAGCGCCCACCTGCTCTGCAGGACGTCACCTGGGTGTGAAAAGCCTTCAGGAACTGGAGAACTGGCTTCAGGCTGGCACAGTGCCTAGCCATCGCACACACGGTTACTTTTCAGCAGTCTGTGCCTTGGATGCCATGAAGCTACTTAGGAAATATGTATCTGCACTCAGTGCAGGCTATAGTGCCATGAGGCGGAGGAATACACCTTCCTCCCGCGGCCACTGTGCGCCTTCTGACTCTAACGTTCTTTAGATCACCAAGTGCTAAGACGACACAAATCCCTTTTAAAATAGCTATTTCGTTTCCCCAATAAACTCTGGCAAGTAAAACTAGGTGTTTGTAACAAAATACAAATGTTTCCACTCCTCATTCAATAACTTGCTGGAGAGGCAACGCCTGGAGGGTTCGCGGGAGTGGCACTACGCAGCGGGCTGGGTAGTGGGGACCGTGGGCTCTCGTGCAGATGGGGGCGCCGGCTGCGGCGGGAGGCCCAGACGCAAACCCTGGCCCCCCGAGCCTGCGTGGCGGGGAGAGCGTGACCGCGTCCCTGGAGCTCTTCGAGTGCGGTCTGGGGCTCTACACCCTGGAGCTGGCTGGCGGGTGAAGTGAGGGTGAGTCCCGCCGTGGGCCCTGGCGCGTCTGTGGGCTCCACAGCGGCCGCGTGTCCCGTGACTGCCCTCAGGCTGCGGTCACACCACACCTACATTTCCACGAGCCGGCGTGCAGCTGTGGCGCTATGCAGCAGGGGCGTGCAGCGGGCCTGGCGGGCGGGCCGGGCTTGTGTGTGCCAGGTGCCCGCGGCCAGTGCTCCCTGCCTGCCTCTTTTCAGCCGTGAAGGGCTGCGGGGGCTCGTGGTGTCCTCTCAGGTCCCCTCGTGCAGAGGGCGGCCCCGAGGCCGCGCTGGTGGGCTGCCCATGTGACGTGAGCCTGCGCGAGGGCGTGAGCCGTGTGGGCGGTGTTTCTGGGTGCAGCCGATGGAGGCCGCAGGCCGGCTGTGCTTGGTCCCCGGGGCGTCTGGGGTAGATACCGTGTGTATATTTTGAAGTGGAGTGAGTCACAAACATTCAAAAATCAAAAGGTGTCACGTAAAATCAGACGACTGCGCTGTCTTTCAAATACCGGAGGCCTGATGAGGTGGGTCCCACCTTCCCACAAGTCTCCGCAGACATTCATTGAGGACCCCGGGCCGCCCCTTTGGGCGTGGGAAGCCTGACGCGGCAGCCCCCTCACCCCGGTGCGCAGATGCAGCTGCCTTCCCCATCTCACCTGTGCAGCCTTCTCATGTCCGACCCGCTGTGCCCGTGCACACAGCCCTCTGTGGCTTCCACAGCGTCCGGTGGGCAGCCCCGGCCTCCGGAAGGCACAGGAGCTGGGCACCCTTCCGGGAAGCCCCAGAGGGCTGGCGAGTGAGAGAGGAGGCGCAGGCCCCCAGGGGCCAGAATCCCTGCTCCCCCAGGAGCCCCGTTTTCGTGCGTAGCCGCCCGAGTACTGACCCTGCTGATGGAGAAGAGCAGGCCCGGCCGGTCGGAGCACACGCCCGTGAAGCAGAAGCGCAGCTTCCAGTAGAAGAGGTGCTCCCAGATGAAGGTGATGAGGCTGAGCGCCATGGCGGCTGCCAGCATGTAGAACACGCCCGCCATGTTGTCGATGTCCAGCTGGCTGCTCATCACCTCGTTCTTCTCGTTGTGGCAGATGCCCGTGAGCCACAGCGTCTCCAGCTCCTCCATCTCACCTGGACAGGGACAAGATGCACCATGGTGAGGCGCAGGACGCACACATCGGGCGGGCGCTCTGCCTCTGGGACACACGGTTACGTGAGGTAAAGCACGTTCCTGAGCCCCCTTCTCTACGTCCACGCCCTTGGGGACGACACTGAGAAATGCTATCTGCCGAGTTATCTCTGTAGGAGGACAAATGAGGTCACAGAGAGTGTGGTATGATCCCTGTTTTATTTAATTTTTGGTCTCTATCATTATTTCTGCTCACAGTCCCCAACACACACCAAATCTGGAACTGGACATGGGGTGTCCTGGCGGCTGCAGTGGAAGGGCTTCACCACGATGAGCTTTTGTGACTTGGGAGTCACCGTTTTCCTGTCTGAATGGGTGGAATGGTGATGTCTTCTAGGGTTCTGCCGAAGGTCAAAGGAACTCACCTGGACAGAACTTCCAGCCTGGCACCTGGCTGGCATTAAGTCCTGTAGCACTGGGTTACTGTGAAGGAAATCCTCAGCACAGTGCTTGGCACGTGTAGCCCCCAAAACGTTAGTTTTTGTTTCCCTCTCCCTTTGGAATAGCTAGCATGCTTCCAAAGCCAGCCACGAGCAGTGCCTTAAGGGACAAAGCGTCAGTGAAAGGAGACATCTCAGCTGACTCTGATGGCCCTTTGCAAACCACACACCTCCCCACTTCTGCAGGTTGTTAAAGAGGCAGGTCAGATTCAGCAGGGGGAGAGGTACCGGTGACATGAATTTCTCTCTTTCATGCGCATTTTATCCAGTTGCCATTTAGGAAAAAGTTCTCTGATCTAAATGTCTAGCAATTACACTAACTGTCTAGCAATTCGCGAGACTTCAGACGATGATTCAGCCTTTCAAATTACCCTTCAAGGACATAAAAATCATGGAAGATACATACAGTGTTAAATGAAAAATATGACTGTATCTACACGTGATTATTAAGATAAATAACTATATAGAGATATCAGTGAGGTTTTTATATCTGTATATATACCTATCATCTGGCTATATCATCTGTTAAGTCGAAGCTGTAAGAAGAGAACACGGAGAAGAGGAAATAAAATACTCCAAATTTTTTATTGTCTTTTGAAGAGAGAATAATCAGAATTATTGCTTTCATATTGCTCTTTTTTTAAAGTTTTGAGAAGTTATTGTGTTGCGTTTGATTTGTTCTCACCCTTGACTGATTTGGTAGAACATAGAACTTTGACAATTATTTTTCCTTGAAGATGTTATTTTCCTTTTGAAGATGTTCCAGTTTTCTCCTCTTTAGATCGAGAGGTCGGCCGACAGTCTAATTGTCACTACTTTCTATGCAATCTATGTTTTCTGTCATTGCTTTTGAGAGTTTCATTTTGTCTTGGGCGCGGAACCCAAGTGTGGGTTTGTTTTATTTGTTCTGCTTTGGCTGCAGAGTGCCTGTTCTGTCTGATGACTCATAGCTTTAATTCTGGGGAAAAAAAATCTCACCCACCGTCACTGAATATTAACTGTCCCCATCCTACCCTTTAAAATGTTAATGGAGCTAACTTCCCAAGTGTTACATTTACTGAAAAACTAAGCAGAAAGTAAGAATTCCCACATACCGCCCTCCCCACCCCTCTACTAACACCTGGCACTCATGCCATCCGTTCGTAATGATTTGTGAACCGATATTGATACGTGATTACTCGCTGAAGCCTGCGGTTACCTTGGGACTCCCTCTCTGTGCTGCGCAGGTGACAGGTTTTGTCAAACGCTTCACGATGTGTGCACCACCACAGAGCGACACAGAATGAGTCACTGCCCTAAGACCCCCGGTGCCCCCGATTCCTCTCTCTCACCCCACCCCAATATGTGGCAACTACCGATCTCCTAAGCATCTCCACAGTTTTGCCTTTTCCAGACGTCACAATACTGGAACCACACAGAGTCACGTGTTGCTTAACGACAGGGACGCGTGAGACCCACGTGGCAGGTGAGGCGACGTCCCCGTGCACACACCACAGCATGTGTGGGCTATGGGGGAGCCTGCCTGTCACTGACCCCTCTCAGCCCCCTTCGCTTCACAGTACACGTCCGGGCTTCCCCCAGTCTGTCCAGGGATGACAGCCACTTCTTTCTATGGCCGAGTAGCCTCCCGCTGCGTAGACGCACAGCTCGTTCTCCCGCTGACCTCCTGAAGGACATCTTGGCTCTTCCCAAGCGCTGGCGGCTGTGGGTTAAGGTGCTGCAGACATTCATGTGCAGGTGAGTTTTGCTCCCTTGGGCAGAGCTGCAGGCCCGTTGCTGGTGGATTGCACGGTAGGGCCGTGTGTGGCTTTGCAGGAGACTGCCCTGCCCTGCAGAGGCAGCCCCAGGCCAGCAGCGAGTGGGCGCTCCTGTGGCTCCCCGTCCCCGCAGCGTGTGGGTGTACCGATGCCTGGGGTTCAGTGAGGGGTGCGGTGACTGACGTGGCCCTAATGTGCGGTTCCCTGGAGACACATTTAATCTTCCAAAAATTTTGCTCAAGATATTTTGGACCTTCCCGTTCTAGCCTCTCGGTTATTAACTTGAATATTTTTCCATTCCTTGTATCCCTGTGCTTCCATTAGCGGGTTCCCACAGATCTGTGTGAATAGCTCATTAACACTTCATTTATTCTTTCATTAGTAATATTAAGCTGTATGATTTAATTTTAATCTGTTTTAATGGTGCCATTCCTCTGGCTCTTTTAAACTTCTGTCTGTTCTTTTTATCATCACGTGCTGCTCTTTTATTTCATTTCTAGAGTCTTTATACATTTAATAATGCCAAATGCAGACTTTCCGATTAATGCACTGTACCGCCACGTCAGTCCTTGGGGTTCTCGCCCATCGGGTTGTGGTGTGCGCTGATTTTCAGAGTGGGTCACTTCCTTGAAGCTCTTGTAACTTGCGGTCATGAGCCGGTGTCCAGCACTGCTGTCCTCTCTCTGGAGCCCATGGGGTTCCCAACTCACTGGGCCTTCAACATGTTCCTACAGGCAGGTTCTGGATTGCTTCTGCTATGGGGCCAGTGGCCTTCCACGTGCCAGTCTCTGTATGAAATAAATATGTACAATCACCACACTGTTCGGCTTGTGCACGTGGAGCACTCCATACTCATTTGGATTGTAATTTCTTGGCTTCAGATAGATAGCAAGATCTCTTGCACTTTATTTGCTTTGATGGACAATTTTTTCTAGGTTCCTTCTAGGCTCATTGTCTCAGGGAAGGTTCCAGATTTACACGGTAGCATCACTTTCCACTGTGGTTGCACAGCTCGGGGCCCCTGCATGGATGTCAGAGCCCCATCTCCATGTCCCTCACCTGACTGGTCCTGTGAGACTGTGCCATCCCGAGGCTTTTCTTCCTTTTGGCTGGGCGCTGCGCACACACTTTTAATCCTGCATGTCGGTGCATCTGCAGCAAAGAGGGCACCCACAGCAGTCAGCCTCCCAGTGCACCGCAGCCTCACACAGTCTCATGCGACATCACCTTCGTGTGGCTGCAGATGGACGGAGGGGCCTAGGCTCCCCACCGCCTGGTCACAGCACAGGGTCACAGCAGTTCAGCAGTTCATGCAGGTGGCCGCTGCACCCACCCCGTCCACCGTATCTCTTGGTAGCATCGTTTCCCCTGTGCTTGATTTAATCTCGTGTTGTTTTGTTCGCCGTGGCTCCTAGGTGCACAGAACCCACTAACGCTGCATTTGCACAACGAGACCCTTGGGCGCAGCCCTGCTGTCAGCAGCGCACAGCTGTGCACGTGCATAGCTTCTGTTGTCAAGACCAAAAAGTATGCGTATTTATAGGAGAAAGGAACAAGAAGTACGCCCCCTTATAATGCACCCCTAGGCCGATGCCAGTTCCTGCATGGGGGCGGGGGGCAGAGGGACAGGAAGGGGGACCTTGACTTTTCCTTTTATATATACTTTACAACATTTTTCATTTTTGTGCAGTGTATATTTCCTGTTGTGTGAAATTCCCATCATCAACTCACCCGGGCTCCATCACCAGAGCCCCCTGTGCTCTTTGTGCCCATTTTGTTCCTTCTCCCTCCTCCTGCTCCCCTAAGGAGTGTCTCAGGTTATAGTTGTCTGTTGACTTTGATTTTGAATTTACTGTAATTAATTTTCCCCCATAGTCCCTTATTTGTCTCCTCTACATTCCTCCTACAAGTGACACCCTCCGATGTGTCCTTTTCTTTCTGGTTTATTCCACTGAGCATCATCCCTTCTAGCTCCATCCATGTTGCTGCGAACCGCATGACTGAATCTTTCCCTGTGATGGCGTCGGGGCCTCCACCGGTGCAGGGTGGGAGCCGTGCAGTTTCTCCTCTACCCTCTGCCAAATGCCTCCGGCCCCCCGCGTGGAGCTTGGGAGGACACAGAAATGGGTCTTGTTTGCAAACCCCCAGCACTTCTTGCTTTTGGATTTGCCCCTCAGAGAGCCAGGCCTGTAGCCTGGAGCAGGGTAGTCTGGTCTGAACATCACCGTGAGCCCTTTGAAAGTCCCTCCTCTGTCCTCTGCCCGCTGCAGCTTGCGCCGAATAAGTCAGCCCGGCAGACCAGACGTGCATCCCACGAGGCGGGCAGAGGCGCGTTTTTCAATACCGATTACAGCCTGTTCCGATCACTTTCCAGTTAATCATTTCCTGCCTCATGGCCTTCCTGTACTAGTGTACTGAACTATAGTTCAAATACTTTCTCATTTCGTTTTTAATTTACTCAAGTATATTGTAATCTCCTTCAGGGAGACCAGGGACCGTGGTTTATGGTTTTGATTTTTCTCGTGGTCTGCAGCTCGGAGTCAGCACCAAATTCTTATCTTCTGTTTTTGTCTCTGTTTCTTTCCTTACATCTCCAGGCTTAAATTAGGCAGCATTGCAAAAATGTTCGGCTCTGTTTGCTGAGTGTTCCTGTCCTCAAAACAGAGCACGGGGGGATCTGCGGTGAGCTTGAGACTGGAGGCTGGCGCATGCGTGTGCGTGCCCTTGGCTCGGGTGAAGCAGCGGATGCCACTGTTCTCAAGCAGCAGCTCTCCACGCTCACCCGCTCTCCGATGCTCGTCCACTGTCCGTGTCTCCCATTACACAGAGGCCGTGATCTTTGTCAGTGTGATCTCGGGAACGGGCGCTGGTAAATGGAACAATTAACTCTCCTTCCTGAAGCAGACTCATTCTTGCTGGGAAGACAAAAGCTAAACGCTCTCCAGGGGGCGAGGGCGCCCGGGCAGCTTTGGGTTTGCAGCCAGAAGCACATTGTCTGGTCCCCACACGATGCGACAGCCTCTCCCCCTGTTTGTTTCTCAGCGGGCAGGCAGTTCACGGGTGTTTGAGATGGCGTGCATGCGCGCGAGCCCTGTCTGTTCTGGAGTGCTCCCTAAATCGTCTTCAGACATAGGAAGACAGGCGCTGCCGGTCGCAGGGTCTCAGCTGTCCTCTGGGCTCTGCACCCCCTCAGGATGGGCCGTGAGTCCAGGACGAAGAGCAGGGCGTCAGGGCGTGTTCTGGTCCCAGTGTGGCCAGTTCACGGGCAGAGCAGTGGGGCTGCGAGAGGCAGGAGCTGGAAAGACAATCTAAGGGGACAGTCAAGGGTGGTGGAGACAGTGTGCGTGCCTGGGACTTGCTTCCAAGAGCAGGGGTGCAGCACGAGAGCTGGCGTGAGATGCACGGGCTGCAGGCCAAGGGTGCAGCAAGGACGCAGGTGGTGCAGTCCACACCCCAGCCCAGTTCCCGGGCTCCCTGCTCCTGCCCCTCGTCCCCTACATGGCAGAAACCAAGGACCTCAGATTTGTAAGAAAAAAAAAAGGAATGCATGAGAATATGAGAATTCAAGGAGACGACGTCCCACTTATTATAAGAAAGAAAGTTTTGAGCACACAACACCAGAATGAGCTAGATGAGGGTGCCACACCACCCGGCAGGGCCTGAAAGGGCAGACAAGAGCCAGAGCGCCCGCACGGGGGCCCACCTTCGGCTCCGCGGCCCACGAGACCTTGCGCAGGTACTCGACTTACCTATCCACTGCCTTAGCCACGTATTTAGCTACCTTTCTGTTCCTGCACTTAATAAAATCTCATAAATTCAGGTCTGTTCCCAGTACTAGACTTTCCAAAAAATTAACTCCGGTAGCCCCAAATCAACCTGAGGTGGCCGCTCCCACCATTGCACCCATTTCACAGGTGGGCCGAGAGGAGCTAAGGCGCTTGCTCACCTCCCCGGGCTCCAGCGCTGGCATCTAGGGGACACCAGGGCACTGGCCTGCGGAGGTCCTGGCTTCGGAGGAGGCCCATCAGGTCAGCAGTGCCTGGCACGCAGCCGCTACCCGTGAGTGCTGTGCTGGAGACGCCAGTGCTCCCTGCCTGAGGTGGGGGTGCCAGGCGAGGGGGCTCACAGGAGCTTCCGGCTCGTGGATCTGGGCCGTCAGGAAGGCGTGTCCAGAGACAGGCTTCAGCTCTCCGAGATACCGGTTCTCGCCCCAGAAGAGAAATCAGCTCCTTCGCTGCCCTCAGCCTCCTGCTCAGCCCTCCAGGTGCTTCCAGGTTAGATTTCATCCTGCCGTGCGAGGCGGCCTGAGCACCGAGAGAACGGCTCTGGGAACAGGGTCTCCCATCCCAGCGATGGGATGGAGGGCACGCAAAGCACAAAAACAAAAATGTGGCAAGATGAGATGCCGGAGTGGGCATGAGGCCAGAGGCAACAATTAACATTAGTGTTCAGGGGCCAGAGAGGAGTTGGGAATTTCAGGGACACAAACGGTCCTCAGAGGAGCTGAAGGGCAGGGCCAGACGGTAGAGGGCTCAGCTATCGTGCTAGGGGCGTGGGGTCCACGCCTTCCATGCGGGCACTGCTGACAGGCCTTCTCCAATGCCAGCTGACCTCCGCAGGCCGGTGCCCTGGTGTTCACTGGATGCCAGCGCTGGAGCCCGGGGAGGTGAGCAAGTGCCTTAGCTCCTCTCGGCCCACCTGTGAAATGGGCGTGACGGTGGGTGTTCTGAGAACAGGCTGTCGTGTCAGATGAGACAGCTGTTTGCTTGGCGGTCCCAGCATTCTCCAGTTGCGGCCCATGTTTCTCCAGCCAGGGTCCCACAGTACAGACACACCTCCACAAGGGGCAGTGCCTCTTCCCAGTCCCACTTGCATGCAGTTGCCTTATATGCAAGCCTCAGAATGCCAGGAGCTGGATTTCCTGAGTGAGTAGCGCTGGGAATGAGGGGTGGAGCTAAGCCGCTATGCTTGGTCTGTGACTAAGCCCATACAGCTTAGTGGCCTGACGTGCACTCTGGTACAGCTGAGAGGAGACTTGGAGGAAAGGCATGGAGAGATACTTGGAAGAGACGTGCCAGGAGGCTGACATGGTAGCTGATACCTCGATGTGGTATCTCCTTCTGTCCCAACTCTCTAAGTTCTGCCTAACCTGCTCCTTGTGGCTCCTCCCTAAAAGGTTCTACAGACTTACGGCAAACGCTCATGCCTCAGTGGTCCCTATTTAGGCCAACACTCTTTTGCTGGCTGTTTTCCCATAAGGAGCTGGATAATTTGGGGAGTTTTATTGGGAAACTTTTTAGGAATATTCTTTTTTCTCTTCTCTCTATGCACACTAATTCTATTAAATGTCTGTAACATTAAGAGTATGCTCTTCTTGCCTTTGGGCACATGGGTGGCCGATCTGTTTCAAAGCATGCATTCCTTAAGTTTGGATTCCCTCACTGTCCTTCGGTTATGTGCTAACGCCGTGATCTGACACTCAGATAACGTAATGTTGGTTATTACAGGCGGGTGGGGATGGCTCATTTGAATAATGGGTTGAAGTATGTGGAGAGAGGTCATCAGTAGGTTCTATCCCAGTGACACAATCGCCCAGAAGCAGGCAGAACATGCAGATTAAGCCCTCCTGCTCCCAAGATATGTCATGACTGGGAAAACCCATTTTCAACAAATTGTTAATAAGGATCCAACGTGAACTGTCATGAAAATCAGCACCAACCATAACCATTTACTCTGGATACAGCTGTTGCAAGGTATTGTGCTGGAAACTTGGCAAAGGCTAACCCTGGGGTCCAGTCAAGGTCTTCCCTGAACACACGGGGATGTGGATGAGCCCATGGTTTCTCCTCCATGACACCTTGGATTTATTGTAGAATAGCTTAGTCCCACTAGCGTATGTTCCCCACTCACTTCTGTGCTCTCCCGGTTGGGAGGTGAGTTTACTCAGGATGGGGATCCTGCCTTGTTCTTCCTGTATTCTTACAGGGTCTAAGGATACGGAAACACAGGGCTTGGCACACAGTGGGTGGTTTATGAAGCCGAGATGACTGTGGGTGACAGGGTCCTCGCCTTGATGAGTGTGTGACGTGATCTGGGGCACTGCAAGAGCTCAGGAAAGGAAGGAGTCTGGGGCACCCCAGCTAAGGAGCAGGAACAGTTTCTAGTCCGCGTATCAGTTCTGACTCTTGGCCAATCAAGTGCCCATCAAAGGTGCTGGCGACAGAGCCTGGTGGGTCCCCTGGGGAGCTCACTCACATCCGCAGCAAAGCACATCAGGGTGATGCTGCTGCTGATCCCGTTAGGGTTCGCCTTGAACACCAAGAGGGGAAGTGACCCCATTTCATCCTGTTTCAAGTCTGGTTCAGGAACCGGGCACGACAGTGTTCTCAGAAGCCCGAGTGAAACTGGAAATGGTAAAGGAACAACTTTCTTTGTAGAGAATCTAGGGCACCATCTTTGGCAGGCTCATATTCCCAACGAGAACAGGTTTGGCGACTGTGAGCTCTGGGCTGTGGTCGCAGGAGTAAGGACGTTTGGAGATCTATGGGTCTGAGGCCAAATCCCCCCCTTGCCCAGATGCCCTAGAAGGAGCTGCTGGTCAGATCTAGGGCTGCGGTCTGTGGCCTTGGGACAGAGTAGGGTCAGCCCCACCATCCAATCACTGACCTCGGAGTCTCAGTCTCATTAACTCTATGCTCTTGACGGAGGCGACCTTGATTCTGCAAAGAACCGCTCTCCAGTTTGTAGGAGCTCTGTACGTAGGCTCTGAGGGTCATCAAACCATTTGTTGGAATGAAAAAAATACCTCCAGGGTGGGGAGGAGGGGAATTGTACAAGATTCTGGACACAAATAGACTGAATCTGGAAGATAAATCTTCCTTATTTAAATGTCAGAATATTCCATTTCTGTAGAATGCTGAGATGTCACAAAACCAAAATAAAAATAGGGCTAAGCTTCAGTGTAGCCAGTTGGCTGCAGAGACAGGCTGGCTTGGGCATGAATGTTTTACCACCACCTTCCAACGGAGGTCTCTGCGCTGTGGATGAGCCTGAGGACAGCAGCATCCACTGACGTTTGCCACCATCTGGCTGGGATTTCAAAGGCCACACGAACAACCCTGCAAGTTGGAGTTGGGAATTTTATGCACACAGGTTTCTGACCTGTGTCTCTTGGAGAAGAAAAGGAGAGAGAGGAGAGAACGTTGGATCAGGTACTGCAATCAAATGTCAAACAATGTACATGGTGGCCATGTTCCATAGAAGGGTGAGGTTGGTGGGAAGTAATTTTCCAGAATAATACTGCAGAAAAATAGCACGAAGTCTACACATCCTATGTATGCCAGCACTGCTGGAGTCTGCCTAACCAGTTTGCTTCATGCATATAGAGATGGCCAAGCTGATATGACTTAAAAGACTTATGCATAAGTGAATAAGAGTAACTTTTGACATTGCATATATTCTTAATCAAAAGTCCTCAGAATCCTATGACTCACTTTGTAAGAGTGTGAGGACTTTTTAATATCACAAAGGGTTCCTTGTGTTTTAAAAGGCTGTAGATGTAAGGATAGCAATAATCCCACATCCCATGCCAAGGTAGAGCTTCTTTCTTTCAGCAAGTGAAATGACATCACCAGTCTTCAATTCCTTTTTTATTAAAGTGTTGTCAACAGGCTCTCTGAGACTGCAAAGTCCTTATGCAAAGGAACAATGTCTGTTCTTTCTGTATCTGCTGCCTGGGTCAGTGTGGGGAGCTTAGTGGGCACAATAGACTTGTTGTGGCATGAAGGAGAAAGAAGGAGAGACTGGGAAACGGGAAAGGTGGGAGGAAGAGGAAGAAGGAAGAACAGAAAGGAGAAATGGATGTTCACAGAAGGGACCCTCTACCTTCAATTAGTGGTATCTCTGACTCATGCAGCAGGAAGACCCAGTTTTCTTTTTCTGCAGGGTGGCGGGGGGGAGGGTAATGTGGAGGGCTAGGCTATGACTCAGGAAAGCTCTCAGGCCCCTCTTTGATGAGACCCCTGCCTTCTTCTAGCCTCCTCTCCCTCGCCCCAAGTCTGAAGCACCAGATGAGAATAAGACTATGGCCGAGGATGAGTAGGGATAAGTGGGGAGCACATGGGGATGGGGGTGGCAAGATTCAGATTGCAGCTCAGAAGAGTAAGTGGGGAAGATGCAGCTAATGATCCTGTCCTCTCTGTGATGGGCCTTTCTATGGGAGTCAGGTTATATAAACCAGGGTCACAGGATAAGGAAGCCAAAGATGGAATTTGGATCTCTAAACTATGATCATAAAACAAATTCCAACCACACAGCCACTGAGGAGTTCACCTAGAGTTCAGTTACACAAGCCTGCTTTGCCTCTCCTAGAAGGGAGAAAGGGGGTGCTCAGAAATTAGAGAGGCCACGGGCACGGTTGGCGGGAATGTGACCTGCTGGACCTCTTCTGAAAACTGCAAGCATCTAATGAACCTGAATCCATACACCTGCTATGGCCCAGCAATGGGTACGTGGCCAAACGAATAAATGCCAGTGTGTCCTCCAAAACGTACAAGAATGTTCAAAGCAGACAACAATGAAAAGCACAAATGTTGCTAATCAAATGACCACACTGAGATGGACAAACGGACTTTGACCAAATCCACCGTCCTTGCTTTCTCAGCCGATGAAGGTTAATTCCTTTGCTCCCAAACCGTAGCCTTAAAACCTAAATAGACCCCAAGCCTCGACAGCGCAGGAAACCTCTGACGCCCACACAGCTCCCCCCAGAGCTCTTTCTGTTGTTCATCCAGTAAACACTGCCCGCCACCTGCCCTCACTGGTGCCCTGGAGTCCTCTTCTCGCCCTTGCCCAGAGACCCCGAGCCCGTTCCTGGGCCCGGGAGCAGGGCCCTTCGGTTCATCCCTCCCGACTCCCAGCAGATGCAGCAGGGGCAGCCCCTGACCCCCAGGGTTACTCACTCACACTGTTGGAGGGTGAGCTCAGACCTGAGGCCCACTGGCCCCCTCCTTGTCCTGCGACAAAAGAGCTAGAAAGATCAGCTCCGACATTTGAACCCAAAGCCTGTGTTCTTAACTGCAGCCCAGCCCGCCACGTTGCCAACATTTTGCCTGAGCTCCTGCAACCAGTTTTAGTAAGTTACTAAGATACGTAAGATGTTCATTAGAATTTACATAAAACAGGACAAGTGATCAAAATGGAGCAAGTGACAACTCACTTCTTTTTTCATTTTCCCCAGTATTCAAGGAGTTCAAGTGAGGTGACCCCAGGTAGCACAACACACCTCAAATGGCCCAAGATCCACAATGCTCAGCGCCGCCAGGCCGGGGCAAGCTGGTCCCTTGACTCAGGCGTAGAAGTTTGTTTTCAGGAGGGAACAAGCCTTTGAGCATTAACATTCCCCTGTAAACCAAGGTTTCCAGAGATGTTTGCAGCCACTGACCCTTCAAGTTCTTCATCGAAGGGTTCGTTACAAATAGACAAAAGGAGGGGCCTCCCTGATGGCACAGCGGGTTGAGCACAGCACTGTGCCGCATCCAAGTTTGATCGCTGCCCAGAGTCAGGGAGGGGCCCCACATGGCGCAGCAGACCTCTCCTGCCTCCCTGCTGCTCCCCTCAGCAGTGTGTTTCAGTAGATCCTCCTGTTCTGCTCCCCGCTCTGTTTCTGGTGGATCCTCTCGCCTCCCGCGACTCTGGCCTGTACCCCAGCTCTTGTGTACATATGTAAATAAATCTTTTAAAAAAAAAGTGTTTGACATAAGGAAGATGATGAGTTATGGTTTGTGAATAAAGATGGCATCTTATGCAAAAATTAAAATAATATGAGGACCAGGTGTTGTAACGACATGAGAAAATGTCTAAGCTATAATGGTAAGTGACCACAGTGGAAATATCACAGGGCATTTAACCCTAATTCAAGCTATTACAGAAATGCGCCTGCAGCTACCAGGACGAGAAGGACGACACCGAAATGAAAAGCGCTTGCGTTCAGGTAGCAGAGACTGAGGTGGTCACATGTAGAGCGGCTAGCCCGTCCGGGTGAAAGTGGTTTAAAAGCAGACAGCGGGGCCTGGGGGCCGCTCACCCACCTCAGCCCCACGCGGCTCCCTGACGCCAGCATTGGCTCGCCAGCAAGCCGTCCGTTGCGTCCACTTGGACACTCACGAGCTCGTGACATTTGACTCTTCCCTGCTTTGAGCGATTCGCTGCTGCTCAGGCACGAGTTTGGCGCCGCTGACCTTGTTCTGGTGTCAGGCGGATAATAAACGCTCCAAGCTGGGTCTCGAGGGGCCCATCGGGAAATTCACTGCGAACTTCGACAGATGAAACCCCTCAGAGCTTTGCCACGGAGGGAGACTCCGCGGCTCTCCAGGATATTTATGGGTTTTATCTGTTTCTTAAGTAAGTACTGTTCCATTATTATTCCAAATATGTCTCCAGTTAAAATTAGGAGGGAGATAAACAAGTCTAATTTTTATGGTACCATCTGGTCACAGGCCAGTGCAGCAGCAGCAGCTCGGCCCTTATTGCTAATCTCTGCTCGGGACCGACACGCTTCTGCCCTGGAAACATTCCGTTTCTGAACGAGCAGTTTGTCCGGCGTGTTGGTAGGTCACAGAGGGTCAATGTGACTTAGTGGCTGGGGCTTCGATGTGCTCCCTGCTCATCACGCCCTTGGGGAAGATACATCATCAAAGCTGCACTTTGTATGTGACTGAGCTGCGTGTGCATGGAAACCAACCACACAGAGTGGGGGGCACAAAAAGGACCCAGAGGTCACCCCATCACTTGCTGCCAGTTTTGAAAGTGGCCCGGGCGCCCGTGTGAGGGTCCGGGAGAGCTGTCTGGGCCTCATCCCGCTCATGGGCTCCTTCAGCCACGAGCAGCTTGGGCGCGAGTCTCTGTTCAAATGGGCTTCCGTCTTGCCTGCTGCATGCGTCACGCTGCTGTGCTAGACGACCACGAAAAGCGAAGCCTTTGCAAGTGACAAACATGCTGTCTATTTCGTTCCTTTCTGCATGGGAAAGCCTGATGTGAAAGGCCCTGGGCCGCTGCGTGCAGTCACCTGGCTTCCCGCTCCTCGCTGCGGTCACTGTGTGGGCTGACGCTTACAGTCCACCACTGACCCCTGTATCACAAGTGCTAAGGCCCTGGACGTGCAGACCCAATGAGGAGGCCTGAAAAGGGGGGTGAAGAGACCCCAGAGCCAAGACTGTATTTCACGTGCCCCGAATGAGTGGTTGTTTGTTCTCAGCCGTTATCAGAGGAGGGTGCCTCCAGTGCTGAATACTGCCACCCGCCAGCGTGGCTCCTAGATGTCACTGTGTTATAGTCGCGCGGTGAGGATGTAAAGGGGCTGAGGATTGGGTGTCTGTGTTTCCTGCGGGCTTCCTGAGTGAGATGGGCACAGACGTGCCGGGGGTCTTTATGGGGGGATGGCTCTTTAGGGCCAGAGGACAGGAGCCTTTCATCACTTTTATGCCCTGCCGCCGAGCTTAGAAAGCTGCTCGCTTATTTTTTGTTGAAGGACTGTCTAAGGGACGGATGAGTGAACCGACAAATGAGTGACTAAGTTGGGGGTCTCTGTCCACGGCTCCTGGTCCTGATTCGAGAGTTGGTGACTACAAAGCAGCTGGCTCAGCCCAAACTAAGGTTTCTGCCTTCGAAGTGTCAATTTGATTAAAACACGTTTAGCAAGGACCCATCACGGCACAGGACCGGGGGATGTGGCTTCGGGCTCAGTGGGGGACACGTGCTTCCCCAGCCAACTGGCCCGTGTGGACTGGAGAGGCGCCCTGTATTGGGGCCGGGCCACTGACCCTCTTAACTACATTCCGTCTTTGTCCCATCCCTTCCTGTCTCTGGTTTCTGGGTCCCAACTTTTCCCCAAATGGCCAGAGTTGAGTGACCTCAAAAATCAACAACAAAACAAAACAAAAAACAAAATAAACAGACAGCTGCAAATCAGAGACAGTCTGCAGGGAAGAGGGAGGGGCTGGGATCAAGGCCGGGACGGGAGGAGCATGAGGGACTGTGGTGACAGTGCACGGGGTAACTGGTGGGGGCTACACCCAGAAAAGAGGGCAAGCATCGTTAGAAAAAGAAATAAAAATAAGTCACTAAACACAAACCAGGATGAGTCTGCTCCTTGGCGCCGGCCGAGCGCGCACACAAATCTCCTTCGCTGTGGTCCCGAGCGAGTTCCTGCTCGCCCAGCTCAGCCGCCAGGTCACCCTGCCCAGCACAGTCTGCAGCAGGGGACCCTTCAGTGATGGGCAGAAGGATGTGTCACCTGAATTCAAGCTGCCTTTGAGATGCAGCTGTGCCCTTTTCCAGCTGAGAGAGTTTGCGCTGTCAGCTGTCCACAGGAGCGCCGCTGCCTAGTGGGGTTAGCAAGCCAAACCACGCCTGCCTCTGACTCCCTCAGCTCTCCTGTGACTCGGTTTCCTCGTCTGTAAACAAGGATCGGTCACCGCCCTCACGCCGGCCCATCAGGATGAGGACGCGGGGAGAAGAATGCGCAGAAAGGGTCCGATCATTCTGTGGCCTGCTCCTCCCTCCATGCTACCTATTGTTATAAGCTTCTGTAAAACCAGCAGTCATGATGGGGCCAGTGGGGTGACTGGGGCAACGGAAGACGAGCCCCTCCTCTAAAGGGGGTCCTCAGCTTCTCGGCACCTCCTTCCTCCCGCCCCATCCTTACTTTGGCGTTCACCGCTTTAAATGGGCCGCGGCTGCTGGTGTGCTCTGGGGTGTTGTTGAGTCATCTGAGGACACGGGGACCCATGTCACGCAGAAGAGCAGGCAGGGGAGCCAGCAGGAGCCAGATGCCACATCTCCCAGGCAGGGTGAGTCAGCCAGTGGTCCGTGCCTCGCTCAGCCCCAGAGCACGAAGGGCAGTGGGCGTCCCGACAGCCCGGTCTCACCGCGCCCGGCCAGTTGCTCAGCTGCACAACTGCAGCGGGCACGTGGACTCCAGGCCAGCGCGCTGGCCCCCGACCACATCTGGCCTCTCCTGCCCGCTGCTCCCTTTCTTTGCCTCCTTGTCTGTCCCCTTCCCCCTTCTCCACTTACTTTCTTTCCCCATCTCTCCCTTCCCCGATCCCCCAAACCCCCTCCCTTTAGACAGTCCTTTTTTCCTTTTTCCTTCATCGTCTTCCCCATCTTTTTTCCTTTCTTCTCTCCATATACCTTCCCCCTCTCTCCCTCCCCATCCTGCTTCCTTTTCTCTCCTGAAACTTCTCACCTCCTTAGGAGGACAGGGAAGCCCCCGGGGCTGAGTCTCCTATGCCCTTCTAGCCTTTCTCGGATCACCCAGAAGGGGGCATCACGCCCCTCCTGTGAGGGGCCGGGAAGTGTACAGCGGGGACTCTGCAAGGGGTCCGATACCCTACTCTGCCATCAGCAGGTGAAAGCTGCTACAGCAACCCCGCCCCGTGGAGGGTGTGGCTTGTTTCAATGAAACTTCATCCTCCAAAACAGGCAGTGGCTGGATTTGGGTGGTGGCCATACCTTTGCCAAACCCAGATGAAAGGACTCTCTCTCGCCTGCCCGTTCGCTCCCAAGCCACATGTGTGTGACGACGTATGGTCTGCTCAAGCTCTAGAAGCCAGGGACAATGCAACCCCACCGGCCACATCCACCCCCGATGATTTGTGTTGAAACGATTAAGTAAAACACTTGACCATGGTAGCACGGATTAGAAGGTTCTCACTCCAACAGTGGGGGCCAAAGCGGGGAAGACTGTCAGGTTGGAGACTGATTTAGAAAGTGCCTGCTTGACATCCTGCTCCCAAGAGACCCCTAACGCCCTTCTAGAGAAAACAGCACCCCCTTTCACCAGAGAGAGGATGCAATGAGCCCCGGGAGAGTATGTCTGTCACGTTTTCAAATCCACTGGTCATGTAGTCATGAGGCCCTACTGTGCCAAGTCCAGCGTGAGGCTGGGGGTTGGGCGTGGGGGACAGACAATCAGTAGACGTGACAGTGTGCCCTCGAGGGGCTCCCAGAGGAGGAATGAGGAGCAGTGGGCAGGCACTGAGGAGGGCGAGGCCTATGCTGGTTTCTCTGTATTTACATTCAACCCCTGAACAACCCCCAAGAGTTGCAAAGTGAGCAAACCAGAACTCATGGACTTGCCCAAGGTCCTCCAGGGCGGAAGCAGTTGAACTCTCCACCCCCCTGCACCCGTCTTGTTCTGCTAAATGCCCCACAATGCCGTGAGCATGGGCCGCGGGGCGCACAGCAGTGAGCACAGTGGTCGGCCTTTCATGTGTTCTTCATGGAGCTCAGGGACTGAAGGTAGGGTCAGATGTCAAGTCCAGAAATGAGTTTAGAAGGTGGAGAAGGAGCACCAGTTTTAAAGGAAGAGATTCCATGCTTTCCGAAAAAAATCTTCCTGTGCAGGAATTTTAGACACTGCAGACAGCTGGGATATGTGGGTTTGGGCGTCTTCAGTGAGTTCTCCAGCCCACACCGCCATGCTAGCCCTGGCCAGCCCTAGATGGAGAGGGGATGGACCAGCCGACTGCAGGGTGCCCTGCGGTCCCTGAGACTCTGATGTCAGCCCAAAGACATGGAGCTGGGAAGCTGGACAAAGGCAGAGCTGAGGGTGTTAACAACCCATTCAGCAGCTCAGAGTGATCTGAAAAAACCCTAATTAGATACACAAAGAACTTTATAATCACACACACACATTCTCTGCTCTGGCTGGCAGTGTGGGGGCCCCAGCCTCCAAGGGGCCATGGGAGAGCAGGCAGCTCATAAGGAGTCAGCTCTAACATACAGAGTCCCAGCAAAATGGTTAAGTGGGCCACTGTATCAATACAACGATAATACAAGAGACGGATGTGGCATACTTTTAAAATATATCATACGTGGAATCTATGTAGATATGTACCTAAATAAGATGTGTGTGCAGGTATAGATCACATGTGATAAAAAGCACGTCTAATGTCATTCATTCAATGAACCCAAACTAGATGCCAAGACAAGCAAGGTATTTCTGAGTTGAAGCAAGTCAACGACCATGAAAACTGAGCAGAGCGGAAGGAGGGAGATTAAATGCTTCCTGGTGCTTGAGCTTATTACTTAGAGCTGGGGTGGTCTGGGCCCTAGCAAGCGAGATTCTAGTTCTGCAGGGGCTAGTTAAATGGAAAGACAATCAGAGCTGGGAGCACATGAACTTGGCTCAATTTTCATCTCAGTAAAAAACCACACAGGGTGTTGCCTATAGATAAGTAGCATCGGAATGGCCAGGGAACTGATTAGAAATGCAGAATCCCAGGCCCTGCCCCAGACCTGCTGAAACAGAGTCTGTGTTTTAACACCATCCCTAGGTTCTCATCAGAACAAACGCCATTGCTCAAATAACCGAACTGAACCTCATTTTCTTGTTCTGCAAGACAGAAATACACGCTCTACTGCAGGTATTGCATGAAGTTACTGAGCTTCTCTGTGCTGCGCCTGTGTGCCTGCCAGAGTGCTGGACGTGGGGTAGGAGCCCAAAAGCAAGTATTCTCTCCCTTTCCTCAGCATCACTTGCTTCTGAATAATACTATTATATAATCTTGTTCCCCTCAATGCCTTCTTTTGCCGGCCTCTCTACATACATCAAAAGGGCTTTATCCTCTCTGTGATCTTCCTTCTATCTCTTCACGTCTCAAAAACACATTAAAAAATCAAAAATCCATGAGATTGATGGGACCTAGGAAATCCCTTGTTGAAACTCTCCTTTGAAGCCAGAAATTTAAGTCCCAGAATTGCTCAGTCCTTATGTTCTCACTCAAGTGCTAACTTTTAGGTGCCACGGAGATACCAGATGCTCAATAGATATTTTCTGGTTGCTGGGTGAGTAAATGAATGAGGCTCTGTGAACTCCAGTGCAATCTATTCTTTGTCTAAATCTCACTTGTTTTATTTATGACTCGTCCTTCCTTTCATTCTTTCATTTAAAAAAAAGTAACTAGTATATTTTATATTGTTCCATGGCCACAGCCCCATCCACCCAAGACATGGGCCCATATATGAGCACTGCGAGTATGGTTCCTGGTCAACTCAGAACCCCAAATTCCCATGGTATATTCACTCCACTCTTCAGGTAGGACACAATAATCAGGCACGAAAAGGAAGGTAAAGTCTTCATGGAATCCCATGAAGTTTAAGGCAGACCGGTCATCCTTTTCACAGGGAAATGCTTGGGAAACTTCATGTAAGAAGTTCCTCCAATAATCAAACACTCCACTGAAAGGTTATATTTACACAGCTCATTAGGAAAAAATTTTTTATACTTTTGACACTCATTAGACTTGTAATCGTCCACCGAAGCTACTCTATAACAAGAGATAAACACTCCATTCTAGAGGATGAATAATAATTAGGTATTGCTCAGCACTGTGCTCTTTACAGGTCTAATTTTAGAGCATAATTAATCCTGCTGAAGCTGCATAAGATAAGTGAAATATTTATGCAGCTGCGTTAATTCATGTATTTACTCCTAGAGAGACATTCAGAATTGGACATGGCTTTCCGGGAAGATTATCTTAAGATGCCCCCTGGAGCAACGCCATTTTTTGCTTCCATGTCTCTGCCTCCAGATGGCCTCTAAAGACGAAACTGAGACATGCTCCCCAACCCTGACAGTCTGACCAAGAAAGCAATGAGCCAGGACAGAACACATCTATGAGACTATAGATGTTCTCTAGTACAAGGAATACACCCTTGAATGCCTTTACTTTTCACTTTTATTTGCCACAAGGAGGAAAGTCTCTGTTCAGCTCCACATATTAACGTGACATTAACTAAGCTGTGTTGAATACCGGAGTTGTGGATGGACAATGGTGGTGGTGATGAGAAGGACGAGGATGGTGATGATGATGTGTTGCTGAAGATAAAGGTATTGGTGTGGATGATGGTGAGGGTGGTGGTGGTGATGGTGATGATGATGGTGACATTGATGACAATGATGGTGATTATGTGTGACAGTGATGATGATGGTGGTAATGGTGATGATGGTGATTGGACTGGTGATGACAATTCATGAGGACAGTAGTGATGACAGTGACAGTGCTGATGACAGGGGTGGTGTTGTTTAGTGGTGATGATGGTGATGATAGTAATGAAGGTGATAATGGTGGTGGTGGTGGCGATGGTGGTTTACTGAATCATTTCTATGTTCCAGGCACTGTGCAAAGATAGCCTCTACAAGCATTCTCTCACACCAATGATAACAGGTAAGTATTTCTGTAGTCATTTACACATGAGTAACCTAAGGCAAAGAAAGATAAGCTCAGAGGTATTTATAAGTGGGGCAACAGATTAAGAAATGCACTAAATTACACCTTCTTACAGGTCTATAAATCTCAAGTACCTACTTAGCCAGTGTTGAGGCACATCTCAGAGAATCGAGTAAAAAGGGGGGGGGTCTTACTAAATTGACCCCCTTCCAGAATTAAGTCCCTTAACTAGAGGCTTTGCCACTTAAGCTAAGGGATGCACCAGCCTACCCACTGAGCTTTGATTTCCTCCTTGTGAAATGGGATACACAGCATTTAACCTCCTGGGATTGCTATGACTATTAAAGGAAGCATGTGATGCATCCAGCATGGTGACTGGCATATTCTATCCCCTAAATATATTAGCTGTTTCATAACAGATGCCGCAAGAGGGACAGTGATGGTAACTCACTCGCTTGACAGTCACCAGTCACATTTAAAAGTCCTTGTTAAGTGAAATACACGCACCCAAGTACCAACCATTCATCCATGTGTTTATTGATCCAGCCAGGCCTTCATTAACCCATTACCGATTACACCCAGGATCTTCTGGTTTTTACTATTGGAAACAGGACTCATTTGCTGAGTAGTATGGCCCGTGAAGGCGCTCAGGCAGCCACTATAGTCAATAAAACAACTGTCCCAACTCCTCACTCTCTCTGTTACCACAACCATAGTTCGTACAGCTCCTTTCATAAAAGCTAGTGCACACCTCCAGTCCCTTGACTTTGGACCTGACCATCGGGCCTGCTTTGGACAGAGGGTAATGGGACACAGACCTGAGATGTGCAATGCAGGGGGCACTTTTTTGTGCCTCTGACATAGCAGGTAAAGAGCTACTCCCAGGTGCCTGCTGCCCCTTCAGCCTCAGAATAACACCTAGAGAGACTGCAGGGGGAGAAGAGCCTTGTGGCTCCAGCCTGGGCAGTGCCCCCCTCTCAGCTTGCCTTCCTGGGAACATGGTTAGTGGTTGTTGCTGGACGCCTGACCAAGCCCGCCCATGTTCTTGACTGCCCGGTGGAGAACGTAGCCCGTGAGCCGAGGAAGGTACAAACGTCCTCTGGAGAATTCAAAGAATCAGATGCTCTCATTTGGGAGTTAAATATAAAACACATTTAGATTTCTTGATGGCGCTGGGAGAATCTAGGGTTTAATTTTGGGAACAGAGAGAGGAGACGAAGTGCAAGGAATTATGTACTTTGTTCAAAACCACACCAACCCTATGCACTAACCTCTGCCCGTTCCACCATTGCCTTTGATGTCAAGGTGGTGGCTGCAAGACTTTCCTCTCCCAGCACAGACAGGCAGGACATATTGTGCAACCACCGCAGAATGTTCTCGAATGCAGCACTGGCCTCGTGCCCTGAGCTCTCGCAGTCTGCTCACACCAGCCCAACCCTAACACCTTTGCTTTTTCTATTTCAGTTTGGGGGGTTCACTGGGAAGCCAACCTTCCATAAGAGGCCCCCAGAACTCCAGGGTGAGGCGAGGTCACCAGCAACCAAGCAGGCAAGGGCAGACGGCATGAGCTGTGCTGGAGACGGAGCCACCCAGTAGCGGGACGTTTCCACACGCCAGCCCGCAGGCCGCCACCCCGAGTGGGGAAAGCACCCTGCTGCGATAGGTGCCCAGGGTGGGTGTTTCTGGAAATCCATGGGGCTTCTGCTCCCTTTTTCCTTCTCTGGGGGTAGCTCGCCTTCACAGCTCCATGGGGTATTATTAAGAGCTATTAGGTTAGGATGACGTAACCCACCACTTAGTCATTCCTGTGGGTCCAGGAAAGAGTGGCTGAACCCCAGATGCTCCAAGATTCCTCCCTCTGGAATTGGAAACGTAGAATTTGGAGAACAAAGACTGGGATGTCTTACCCCGTCATGCTCTGCCACTGCCCTAGAGCAGGGTGGGGCTCCTCAATCCCACTCTATGGCATTGTGTGGGGTTCGGGCACTGAAACATGCCTGTCAGCATCCCTCCTCACTGGCCTGGACCCTCTGGATGGCCCTGGCGAGCCGCCTCCCAGGTACGCTGTCAAGAGTCCCCAGTCACTGCCAGTGTCCCTGGGGAAGGGGACTGCCAGTCCCTGGTGCGCTAGCGGGGGGACCCACAGAGCCTGCTGCCAAGACCCCAGGACCACCCTGGTTCTCGCTTTTGTCTCGAAACCCATCTGCTCAACGCGTCCTGAAGTTCGCTGAGATAGAAGCTTCTGCACCCTTAAAATACACCCCTTTTAAAAACCCAGCTGCCTAGAATCGGTTTCCATTCCGAGCAGCCCAAGAACCCAGCGTCGTGTGACGAGCACTCAGCAAGCACTTTCGGCGAGCACACTCGTCATCCTCAGGCCCCGGCGACGCCACCAGAAAGACAGCACACAGGAGGCGCCAGTCCCTGATGGGGGGTCACCCCAGGTCTTACCGTCACCCACAAACTGCAGCAGGGCCAGGTCAATCTGCCTCTTCCAGGGGGAGCCCTTCTGGAGGGCGATTCCGTAGCCTGTGGTGGCGAAGATGTAGCCGCTGCCGATGGTCACCAGCTTGCAGCCCTCGTCCCTCCCGGCCTTGTAGTTCAGGACGGCCGCATCGTAGATGAAAGCGTCCAGTTTCCTGCAAGACAGAGCAGGGGTCAGGGGTGGCGGGCAGCAGCCGCGTGCCAGGCTCGAGCCTGACCCGAGCTCACACACCGGAGGCAGCGACTCACGGCTGCTCCAGCCCTCATCACTTTTAATGAGGAGATGAAAGCTGGAACCTTTTCTCTGCGAGAGACAAGAGGCGGCTAAATAAAGACGCAAAGAATCCTTATGCCCAAGTGAGTAAACAGACTTGCTGGTTGGCGAACTGTTTGTCCTTAGTGCTCCCACAAGCGGGGACGGTGGCCTGCCTAGGAAGGAGCCAGCTAAACTGTTGGAGGAGAGGAGGGCTGGGGGCCGGGGCAGGAGGCAGCGGGGAGGAGGGCGAGGTCATCTTTCCTCCCCGAAGCAATCGGTTCGCTGCTCCGCTACATGACAAAAAGGCAATACCCATTGAATTTTAGAAACCCTATTTGGGTTTTCTATATAGGAAACTCTAAGAATAAAAATAAAATTTCAATTTCCCATAATTCCACAACTCAGAGGCGAGCTCTGACTATATCGGTGAACGCTTTTCCAATTTTTTTCTGTCCGCGCCCCCACACACGTCCGCCCACACCTGCGTCCACGCACGCGCATCTTTGCGGGGGCCTTGGCAAGCGCCTTCTGTAAAGACAGGAGGTGCGTAGTTCAGATGCCGTGGGTCGCCCGGTCCACTGCTGTGGCCACTCGGCTCTGGGGTGCAGCCTTCTTAGGAGCAAAATGTGCCCCCGAACTGATCTGCTGAAGACCTAACCCCCAGGGACCTCAGAACGTGACCGTACTTGGCGGTCAAGCGGGTGTTTGCAGACGCAGTCGGCTCACTGGGTCTGGGCCAGAAGGCACACACGGGAGACGGCCGCGTGGAGCTGGGCTTCTGCTGCACAGCCTGGAAGTGGCCGGAAGTTGGGAGAAGCCTGGAGCCACCTTTCCCCAGCGCCCTCACGGGAGCCGGCTGGTGAGCTTGACTTCAGCCCTCCGGCCTCCGGAGCCGTGAGGCCGCACGTCTCTGTGGCCCAGCCCTCTCGGTCCTTGGCACTTGCTGACGCAGCCCGAGGGGACTGGTCTGCAGCGTGAAGCAGCCGCTGCCGCTGAGACAGGAGCGGCGAGCTCTGTTCGGTCGTCGCCGCGCCGGTGAACAGCCACACACCCAGACTGGCCCGCGGGCTGCACCCGCCAGTCCTGGCTGCCACCCCAGACACGGCCCCGGCCTCGCGCTGCCCACAAGTCGCTCTTCTCGCCTCTGCCACGCACACGGCGACCACGCCTCCACGCCGAGACCACGGCGCCTCTTCTTTTCCGTGGGTTTCTTTGTTGCGTGACGCGCCCACAGTGACCCGGGAGGCGACTTCCACGCCGAACGTCCTTGCCGTCTCCTTCAAGGTCACCACCTGGAGCAGCCTCGGACCGCAGAGGGCCTGCGCGCCGCTCGGTCTGCAGCCTGCCAAGGCCGGCACCAGCGACGCTCCTGGCCCGGCCGGGCCTAGCCACACGCAGACGCCCGGCACGGCCACTCCAGCGCCCCGGGCTTTTAAGTTGGTGAGCGGCAGGGCCGGCGCCTTGGCCAGGAGCATGGATGTCTCCGCTCCGAAGTGGGGAGGCCTCCATGGGACATACTCAACTTCCTGAACTTCCGCGACGTTGCTGCCTCCCTTTCTCTAGCAGGAAAAGATGAAACAGCGAGGCAAAGAAAAACAACAGTGGCAGGGAGAGGGGGCAAAGGCCAGCTCCTTCCAGATGTGCGCTTTCGGGTCGGGACCCGAGGCCACCGAGAGCAGCTCGACAGCATCTAAGTGAGCGCTCCGTGAACAGGCGTCAGGACTGCGCCCTGGGAGCGGAGGGCATGCTGACGCCAGCCTGCAGCCGCAGGAGGAAGCTGGGGCCGCCGAGGCGGACGCCAGGACCCGGCTCCACGGCTGAGCGCGATGATACTTGCGGGGAAATGGAGGCAGCGCTGTCTCTGACTGTGAAATTCAGAGCTGCGGGCGCAGTCCCAAGTCGGGCCCCGCGCAGGCAGCGGAGGCCAGGGTGACGGCCGGCAGCTTCGAGAGGTTTGTGGTTGTCGAGCTTCTCTGTCTCTGCACAGCTGATTAGCCACTTGGGGCCAGGGTGACCAAGAGCCCTTGGGGACTGGAGTGCAGGTCGCAGACGCAGAGTGAGAGGCAGCCTGGTGTAGCTGGCAGCCTGGGGCTGGAACAACGGAGACTAAATGCTGGCCCTGGAGGACAGAGCCCAGGTGTCAGCTGGATGCTTGAGGGCGCACGGGCGAGGACACCCCACCAGGCCGCTCTGGCACTGCCTCGCCCCTGCTTTGTCCCTCCATCCTCGCAGCTCCTGCCCAGCAACCGGGGCTGTCACGGGATGGGTTGTCCCACTGGGGGGTCCTGGGAGTAGGGGAGAGGCCCCCAGGGCTGCGTCTGAGAACTGTGAGGGAGACAGAGCCCTAAGTTGCCCCTCACCCCCACCCTGCCGCCTCCACTCCCTACAGAAAGATGATCTCGTCTCCAAATACCTGTGACGACACCTCAGCTCCCCAAAGTGAGGGCTGGAACAGAACCAGAGCCCGAATGAACGCCATGCTGTTCTGTGGGGGCTGCAGACAGCACCCCGCCCCTCAGGCACCACAGTATCTGCGGGGGGGCCCTGAGCCCCTCTCCCCGACACCGCAGTCCTCGAGGAAAGCAGGTGACTCCAGTGACAGTAATTGAGAACGAGAGGGAAAATGAAACCCGCTCCCTACATACTTGCAAGAGTAAGGGCCGTGTGACGGCGCCCAAGCCACGCGAAGCCAGCAGTTTCCTGCCAGACACGTCGACAGCTTCAAGAGCTGCTCCAGCTTCCACACGTGTAGATCTGACCCTCAGTCGGTCTCTCCCGTAACCTGCACGGACCCCGGAAAGTTCAAGGCCGAGCCCTGCGCCCGCGTGTCAGCAGATCTAACGCCCCTCCACCGGGAGACCGGGCACAAGTGAGGCCGGGCCTCCGTGGGAAGGGACTTGCATTGTCAGGCGGCTTGCCACTTCCTAATCAAAAGTTTCCGGTTTTAGCTAATCATCTCCTTCTGCATGTTTTCAGATGCTCTCTGGGGGTCTCGGCACATTTAAAGGCTAATTATATAGTTAAAGCTAATTATTCATTCATTAACATTCAAGAAGCCTTTAACAAGGCACTGACTTGTTCTGATGAATTAATGTAGCTGGAGTGTGTGTGTGTGTGCTCTCGTACGTGTGTGTGCCCTTTGGGGGCCTAGTCTGGTGTGAGTGAAAGTCAAGTGTTTCTGTGGTGGTAAATGGAGGCGTCTTCCAGCCTGGCCAGGAGGAGAACACAGCACCAGAGTTAGGCCAGTCGGCTGTGCCGCCGTGACCGGGCATCAGGCCCGCCCCGCCTGCTCTGGAATGAGGACCCGTCGTGGGTCCGCTCTGACTCTCGGAGACAGAGGACAGCTGCTCCCCAAAGCCTGGCTGCAGGAAGCGGAAATGCAGTGGCGTGTCTGAAACTACAGATGCTGGTGACGACATCGCTGTGCCTAGCGGCGTGGTGGAGACAGTCATGAGGCAGACACAGCACAGGGTGGAGGGTGGGGTACCCCAGCCCACAACCACGTTGGACGGAACCTGCTGGGGGAGAGACAGGTCCCAGGCTCGGGGAGTGGCAGCACAGGATGGCCCCAAACTGCCTTGGGAGAGTGGCCTAGAACTAGCACAGACTGTCTCTGACTTCGTGAATACGAACTTTGGAGTAAGAATTATACTGACATTAATTTTCACCAAGGAAGCATTTTTCAGGGCAAACTCCATTAAGTTAATTTAATTCTTAGATCGATGTCTTGCATACTTAAATTGTTTCCAATTTTTTTTTTTTTGGAAACTATTTTCACTGGGATCAATTCTTCTGCGTTTACATTTTATGAAGATTTGATTCATTGATCGGCTTTTGCACCATAACAAATTTTACTAATTTATAACTTCTGCTGTTGAGTTTTATTCCATGGTGATTATTCCTCTAAGTCCAATTCTCCAGGGTGAGAGCTGTGCAGAGAGCCAAAGCTGGCCAAGAAGATTCAAGTCATCTATGAATTTTTAAGTCAATAACAAATTTCACCCTCTGTGCTTTTAGCTGTTGTCAGTTTAATTTGTGTTGATTATTTCTAGGGTCATAGTCGCTGTGAATTGGGCTAAAAAAAAAAGACTGAGAGTGAATATTTCTTTTTTAACTAAGAAAATTCGGAGCAACTTTGTAAGATAGAGGCAGTGAGAGGCAGAGATGGAGGAAGAAATGAGAGAGGGGAGGAAGCAGGAGGTGAACATGGAAGCAGGTACCAAGTAAACCAGGGGAGAGAGAAAAAAAGGGAGCGGGAGTTGTTGCACGAGACATAGGGGAGACAGAACTGGGGTGGGGGGCTTGAAAGCACAAACACAGGGTGGGTGTCTATTCCCTGCTTGCTGACTGACGGCCCGAAAAACAGGACAGGGTAAAATGTCACAGCGAGTTGCTGCTTTACTTCTACTACATTTAACGCTCAACCCAAATTACCATGGCCAAAGAGTCGGCTAGTGCTGTTTTTTCATTTCTCAGGTGGGAAAACTGAGACCCAGAGACCCGATGACTCCAGCCCCACCTACCACCTGCCACATCACCGCATGCCTGTGGGGCTTCCCCGTGAGCAAGTGTGCAGAGGGGAGGTGGGGTCAGAACCAGACCGGGGCCGGGGCAGTCTGGGAACTCTGCTCAGCCTCGGCTTCCCCCTCTGGGCAGCAGCAACCAGCTCCCCCTGTGGGGACACTCTGGGCCACCTTTGCATGGAGACTCAAAGCACCATGTAGACGCTCTTTTCCTTCGCCCACAGTGCCTGTCCTGCCACAGGGAGAGTGGAGATTCCTTCCTTCTGGAATGCCAACCTTCCAGAAGGTCCTGAGAGGACACTGTCCAAGGCGTGGGGTCAGAGTGCACCCCTCCACCGCAAGTTCCACTGGGCCCAGCATACAGAAGCAATGCTCAGCCATGCCTTTGGCCAGGCCCGTCGTGTTCCCTGCATGGCAGACGCTGTGCCTGCATCTCATTTGGGCCTCAGGATGTCCCAGGGAGCAAGCTCCGCTCTCGGTTCCAAGTGGAGGTGTCCTGGTTAGCATCCCCTTGTGACAAGGGAAAGTGGGGATCTAGGAGGTCATTCATTAGTCCAAGGTCCCACAGCTAGACATTAGCAGAGAGTGAGCGGTGATCCCCAGTGCTTAGCTTTTAAGCATCACGACACCGTCTGGGAGTGAAGACGCTGCTGCTGCACTGTCATGTCCTGGGAATGAGACGGGGCCTCTGGAAGACCAGACCACACAGGCGGGCGAATGAGAGAACGGGGGAGGAATACGTATCTGGTGAGGCCTTACTGTGTCAGACACAGTGTCAGCGCTTTCCCTAAGGCTATGCATCCCATTTTCAAAGAGTTCAAGAGACAGCCTTTTACAGATGTGGGAGACAGGGTCAGAGGGGTTAACTGGCGGAAGGTCGCACAGCTCGTAATTATCAGAGCCAGGTGTGGAACTTGGTGTTTCTCACGCAAAAGTTCATGTTCAGCACCAAGAGGTCACTCGAAAAAAAAAATAAAAGTGAATCAATAATAAATCAGTTGGCTGAAAAAGTCTACGTCTTCAAGAAGCTCTGAATACTTAAACTCAGAGATTCTATTTCTTGCTGTCTTTCCTCAAGAACTGTTTGCAGAAGTGCACAGACCATTTTGAACACACCATGTGACTAGCGGCGTTCTGGAGGGAAATGGTTAAGTAAATTGTGGTGCATGCGTACCATGGAATTCTCTCCAGCAGCCCAAGAGGATGAAGGCAAGAGATGCCTCTGGATAAGAGCCGCTCCTCAGGACAAATTACTAGCTGAAAACCAAACTGTGACATTCTGCAAGAGCCTGATAGTATCCCGCAAAATGAAATCTTGTGATTGTGTACAGACACAGAAATAGATACAGAGCCTCCCTGGTGGCCTAGGGGTTAAAGTCTCAGTGTAATCATGGTGATGGCCTGAGTTCGATCCCCGGACGGAGGGGGTGGGACCCACACGGCGCAGCAGACCTCTCCTGTCTCCCCGCTGCTCCCCTCGGCAGTGTGCTTCAGTGGATATGCCTGTTCTGCTCCCCACTGTCTCTGGTGACTCCTCCCACCCCCTGCACCTCTGGCCTGCAACCCAGCTCTTCTACATAAAAATAAATAAATCTCTTAAAAAAAGAAATAGATGCAAATGCATACGGAAGTGGTTGAGAAGAAAGAGCACGTATAGCACGTATATGGTCTGGTGTTGGGACACATCAAGGGATGCTTACTTATCTGTATTTTTTTCATTTAAAAAATGAGATTATATCCTTTAATGAGAAGCAATACATCATGGTAAGGAAGGGTCTCGATGCTAGAACTACTTCAAACCCCACTTCCGAAGTTAACCAGCACCAGCTTGGCCAAATGACTTCGTGTCTGCAGGACTCTCTCTCTGCAGCCAGAGACTGAACGTGCCGATCTCCAGGGGCAGTTGGGAAGACTGAACAAGGAGTTACAGGTAAGGTGTTAGAACAGCACCTGGCCAGGGAGAAGGCCAGGAAGCAGGGAGTGGAGAAGGTGCAGGAAACCAGTGTGTACAAGGCCTGTATCGCCAAATGACAGGTTCACCCACTGGAACCACACCATACACATGTGCACCAGGCATCCAGGTGGGAGCTGAGGCTGGAGGGAGCAGCAAGTAGGGAGGCTGCTCGCTGAGGCTGGGTGTGGGACGGGAGCTGTCTCTGCCAGGGCTGACTCTGGACACTTGTGGGGACCGGGTGCTGGGAGACCACACCGCACTCAAGGAGTGTGCGGTGGCTTGAACTCTGTCCCCCTAAATCCTTGTCTATTTGGAAACTCTGAAGGTGAGTTTATTGGAAATTGGGTCTATACAGATGTAATTGGTTCAGGGTCTCAAGGTGAAATCACCGGAGCTTAGGTAGACCCTAACTCCAGTTATTTGAAGAAGAACCTCTTACAAGAAGAGGAGACATGGAGGAGAAGGCACCGCCACCAAGGCAGAGACCAGGGGCTGCAGCCACAAGCCAAGGGAACCTGTGGCCTCCAGAGCTGGATCCCGTGCCAGAGCCTCGGCGGGTTGGGGTGGGGAGGCAGGAGCACAGCCCTGAGGACACCAGCTTTGGGGCTTATGGCCTCCAGGACCATGATTCTGTTGCTTTAGCCCCGGTTTGTGGCCATTCATCACAGCAGCTCTGCCGTGGGGCCCGAGGGCCTGCCCCGCTCCTCTTGCGCTTCTCTTAGTGGACAGTGGTTGACCTACCAAGGGAGAGGGGGATGCTTGGGGCTGGCCCCACACTTACCACGGGTCATGAGCAGCTGCCAGCCCATGCCAAGGCCTGCCACGGCCTGAGTGAGCCGGGCACCGGGAAGACCCCCCACCTCCCTGCAGCTGCCCGGGTGAGACCGTGGCCAGAGCACACACGAGGGTGGAGGCTATTGCACTGTGACCACCCCCTAGCAGCCGGGTCAGCAGGATACGTCTGACAATTTCTGCAGTGGAGACAAAGGAAGTTAACTCCTGAGCTGTCCCGAGTCTGAGCAGCTGGTAGGGAAGACCAGCTTTCCCGGTCGTCTCGCCAATCTGCAGGGGTCCGGCCTTCACCTCTTGTTGGCACAAGCAGAGAGTCGGTGTTTGTGGGCAGAGAGAGAAGCTGGGCTGAGTGCGGACACCGGTTCTGCCACTCGCCAGTCAATAGGCTTCTGCCGCCTGGGCCTCAGGTTCCTCTTCCATAAAATGCAGAGAACATCTAGTTGGCAGAGCTGAATCAGGATGAACAGGACTGTGGCCTTGAAGGCCTGCGTGGGCTCTGCAGCTCTTAGGAAGAGGCAGGCAGCCCTAAGGAGATGGAGCTACCTGGACCTCCTGCCTTCTCGCCCTCTTCAGCAGGAGCTCCAAGCACGTCTTTTCTGGGGTTGACCCCCAATATAAGGAGCACACCTTTTTTGGTTGTTCTCCCCTGATAAACTAACTTCTTTTCCCACCTCAATAGCAGGAGCATCACTACTGCGAGCAGTACAAAGGCTTTCCAAGTAAAAGGAGACATTTTAAAATTAAAGTCTGCACAAAATTGGCCCTGGGTTTTGCATAAGAGCAGGCAATGAGAAACGGGCTCACTGCGTGGTGTTACAGGTGAGTTTGGATTTGCTACTTTAGGTTGCGGCACAAGCATGAGCTCTGGAGAAAGTCTGACCCCAGGCAAGCGATTAACCTCTTTGCGTCCATTTCCTCGAATGCAAGTGGAAATGCATCGTCTCATCAGGCTGTTATGAGGCCTACCTAGGGTAAAGCAGCAGAATGTCCAGAGCAGCACCTGGCCCCCAGATAAGTGTCCCATATGTGGGATCTGTTAGTTAGGAACACCTCACTTAGCTCCCCAAACAAACCAGGCAGCTTATTCAAAATACAACAGAATAAGGTTTAGGTGGATGGAGAAAGCAATTCAAGGTAAAGTGAAATCCGAGGTGGGATAGCAGCAAAGGCCTCAGGAAAGCCAGGTAAGTGGCTCAAGAGGGCCATGGACTAAACTCAGAAGGACACAGTGGCCGAGGTAAGAAGAAGACCACATGCAGGTACACGAATGGTTCTGTCCTAAGAGGAAAGCGCGTCTTGAACTAAAGGAAGTCGGAGCTGTTCCTGGCATGAATATTTGCGGGGTGCTCTGGGTTGGCACCTCAACACATGGTTCTAGCACAACAGCAGCAACAGCTGCCTAAAATAACTACGATTGCTTTTAGGGCCCTCCAATGCAGGACTAATGAAAACACAGTGCTATGAAAGTTAAATGAATTCATATTCCTCTAGTTCAGTGGTATTGCCTAATCACCCCGTGTGAAATGCCCAAGAAAACGCCACAGATTTAACTGAGAAAAGCAGAACAGATACGCAACTAGAGGGATTCGACAATTGTGAGCTGGATGAACATGTGGCCAAATGCCCAAAGGAAAGGCAGGAAGAACTGGAGCATCATGTTCAGAAGAAGCTTTTCTTTATGATCATTATAAGTCAAAATTTGTTACATACAAAGGGAATTTAAAGAGCCCACAGTGCTAACCACCTAGCAGTGCCTCTGAACACAGTTTAATGTATTTCATCTCTCCGTTCTGCCCTCCTCTCCTCCCTTCTCTCTCCATCTCTAATCCCACAGAATTGGATCCCACATTATTCATTACCCCCTTTGAAAAAAGTGTTTAAAAGTCAAAAGGCTTCAAAATCCATTAACATAATTTTAACAGAGTTTAACAAGACATTACATATAAAAGAAAAAGCTGCCTGTACCTTCTGGAGTTTTTAAGGAGAAAATTCCTAATTCTGATGAAGTGGCAATTATTTTTGAGCTTTATTTGCAGTGTGAGGGTGGGTCTCAGAAACCAGGTCATGGTCGATGTGATTTTCTCTGGAGATGACGCTATCCCATTTAGAATAGCTCACAGAAACCTGACGTCTGCTTTCGAACTCAGCAGCTGAAAACGAGCCCTCTGAGTTGGCTTCTGCGTGACTGATGAAGTACAGCCAGTAGAACCTGCTCCGATGGTGTCTCGAGACACAGGCTCTGCATATGGCAACTGAACTTCGATGAGGACCCTTCCTGCCTCTGCCCGGGCAGTGTCAGCCTCCCCTGATCGGTTTCCTTTGAGTCTGCTGCAGTCTTACCAGCTCTCACATAATCAGTTAATAAATACATATTACTGAACAAGTGCATAGTCTATACAATATTGAATATGTGTATAGAAAGTATACCTAAAACAAAACGTCAGTCTCCAAGTCTCCCCTAGGTGCTAACACCCGTAGATCCAACCGTCTTGCTGGCATTGCCAAGTAGGAAGCCAGCCTTAACTCCTGCACTTAACAATTCCACAATGTAGTCACTTAGCTAAACAGCTTGCTGGGTAATTAGTGAACCATTGAAGCCTCAGGTTCTTTGTCTCTTGAAGGGGATAATAAGTGTAATGAAGATTAAGCGGGATTACGCACATGAGGCCGTCGCTCACAGAATGGTAGGTCTCACAGATGTAAAGGTGATATGAGAACGTGATGATGCTGTGTCCTGAACTTGTGGGCCTCTCCCCTGAAATGCCCTTCTTCATTCTTCCCAGTCCACGCCAGACAGAACACCACTCATCCAGCGTCGAACAAATGAGCCTCAGGAAGCCATGCATGACCTATAGCTGAATCACCAATAAGCTGCGGCTTCCCTATCAGCTTTGAGAACCTGGGCTCTAACGTAGGGTCAACACTTTTTTCCTGGAGACGCCTCTGAATCCTGGCGGGATATATGATCACCAACCCCCTTGTATCATTACAGACGCACCACCAAATACAATTTGAAACTTGCAGAAAAATGCTTCTTGGTCAAAAGACAACCCTCCCAATTCTTCTCTCAAACTATTCTGTGTACAGGAAGCAAAAGACACCTGTCTGTTTCCCAAGATCAGTACTGGGAATGAAAGCAGATAGGCATTGGGGCACTGGGAGCTAAAGACTGATGCTTCTAAAGGAAATTGGGATTTTTTTTCATGAATTTATATACACATAATTGTGCATTAAAATCAATTAAATGTTTTTTTAAATCACATAAACAAGCCCGCTGTGTGTTGAAATATTAGCCTCTTCAGAGTCCTGGGGACGTTGATTAATTTAAATCTGGGGAAGTGCTGGGCTTGCAACTCTGCCCACTTGCCAGAACGGCTTAAAGAGCATCAGCTTCTGATGACCGAGCATTTGTAAATCTAAATCCGTCTCCACTCACTTGGGCTTCAGTTCCCTCTTCTAGAGCAGATGTTCCGGAAATCTGATTAGTGAACCTCAGAATTACCTGCAGAGCTTCTTCAAGGGTACGGAGCTGGTTAGAGCACACAGATTGCCCCTGCCCTGGAGATGCTGACTGTGGGCTGGGGTGGCCGGGGACTGCCATTTTCGCCAGCTCCCCTACCGATTCAGAATCAGACTAGGATTTGAGAAACACTCGCTGGGTAATCTGGGGTCACACATCACTCGCCCGCCTTTGGTTCAGGAGAGACCCACAGGTCCCAATAGATCTACTATTAGGAAAATCCTCATCTCTGTCCATAGGATTTGCCATATTTTCTCAGTGATTTACCTGGTACTTTCCAGAATGCTTTATCTTTGTTAATTATGAATCACAACGAATAATGAATCTTACCTACATAGGTTAAGTTTCTCTCTGCTTACCGTCTTCCTAAAGCCATTTTGGACTCCACAGAAGCATTTGGTCTACTCTTCAAGTATCCTCTGAATAACATGTGGCCGTTGGGTTTATTTACAAGAGTAGGTCTCAAATTCAGTGTGACCACAGTCATCAGAAGCAGGAGGACACTGTTAAAATGCAGCCCCACGGACTCCATCACGAGAGAAGGTCCTCCGTTGGGCCCGTCACTTAACAATAATCAGGTGACTCAGGTGTGATTGGCCCATCTGCTCTAGAAGAGGGAAGCGAAGCCGAAATGAGAGGCGATGGGTTTACATTTACAAACAGCTGGCTCGGAGAGACCCAGGTTTGGAGTGTTATTCTAAATCCTTTCTGCAAGACTGACAGCCATTTATAGTTGTGGTTAGTCTGGGTTTTATATTCTGGAAAATTCTAAATAAGTGCTCAAGGGTTCAATACAAAGAATCTCGGAACTATTTCTGAGATCCAAGAGAAATGGAAACCATTCTTGGCCATAAATTGTACAAATTGTTTTCTGGGAGTCAGATAATAATTATAATGTCTATTTTAGCAAACTTGGGCAGATGGTGGTTTTATTCTTTACTCGCTCTCCCATTTAGGGGGTGCTTTACACTACAGCTTTAAATGCAGAAACCAGAGCTAATGGGGTATGAGTTCAGCGGGGTGATTCGAATTCCTGCAGATTCAGAATCGGGCTATGGTTTGAGAAACAGCCACCTAGTAGCCCAGGGTCACACACCACTCAACCTCCTTCGGTTCAGGAGAGGCCCACGAGTCACAGCAAAACCACCATTAGAAAACGAGAGAAAAACGATCCAGCCCTTTCACTTCTTAGATCAGGAAGCAGGCTCAGAGGGGTGCCACAGCCTGGACAGTGACAGAGCCTGGCTCAAGCCAAGCCGGGACTCCATAGTCCCAGAGTCCCCTAAGTCTCCCAGGAAGTTACGTCTGTGCAGAAGCCTCCTCACCTCACCGCCCTGTGTACAGGTGCTGACTTCGTCTTCATCTGCGCATCTCCGAGCCTTGTGGGTGGCGGGGCAGGTCCAGCAGCTGAGGTGCCTGCTCGAGAACTTCTAAGCCAAGGGTCACTGAAGTTTAGGGCTCTGGGTACTGTAAGGATCATGTCCTGAAGGTCAACAATTCAGGGACAGGGCCTTTCCTGGTGGCGCAGTGGGTTAAGCAACACACTATGAAACATCCGCAGTCACTGCAGCACGAGTTCGATCCCTGTCGCCAGCTGGGGAGGTGACCCACATGGTGCAGCAGACCTCTCCTGCCTCATCCTCTGCCCCCCTCAGCAGTGGATTTCAGTGGATTTTCCTGTTCTGTTCCCCACTCTGTCTGGTGAATGCTCTCACCCTCTGCAGCTCTGGCCTGTACCCCAGTTCTTGTATACATAAATAAATGTTAAAAAAAATACAATTCAAGGACAGGTGAGGAGCTCTATTTCTTAAAGGGAAGAGAACTTCCAGAGTCTGTGCAAACTTCCAGAAGTTGCAATGTACTTGCTAAAGGAAGGGAAAGGCTACTTTTCAAAGTTGGGTGGTGGACATGCCAGGAGGTCCTATTAGTAATATTATTTTTTTTTAAATATTTATTTATTTATGATTACAAGCACTGGGGTACAGGCCAGAGGTGTGTGTGGGGGGGGTGAGAGGATTCATCACAGACAGAGCGGGAGCAGAACAGGCAGATTGACAGAAACACACCGCTGAGGGGAGCAGCGGGCACAGCAGGAGAGGTCTGCTGCGCCATGTGGGTCCCCTCCCTGGCTGGCAGCAGGGATCGAACTCGTGCTGCGGTGGCTGCGGTTTGCTTCATAGTGCGTTACTTAACCCACTGCGCCACCAAGGAGGCCCCTATTAGTAATATTATTCATTCCTCAATTATTGTGAGTAAACCCTCATGATAATTACTCTTTTACAATTATTATACATTCCATAATTTAAAATAATGTGTTTCATAATGAAAGGATTTAAAGGGAAATGAAATTTAAGAGGGAAGAACAGAGACCTGTCACTGTGTGGGGTAGACATTTGAAAGACACAGTCTTGTGCAGGATGAGGAGCAGAGGCGCTTGGCGCAGAGTTTGCTGGGCTTGGAGCTCCCCAGTGCTGGGTCTCTTAACCATCTAAGGATTCACTCACTGGAGCCACATTTCGTTCTATACACTGAGACAAATTCCAAACATTAAAAAAAAAATGCAACCAAGATAGGAGAAAGTGGTTTTGTCATCTCGGAGTGGAGCAAGACTTTTGAATTATGGGTCAAAATTCAGAAGCCATAAAAATTTTTTTGATAGACTACACTAGAAAATGAAAAATCTGCATTAAAAAAATAACATCTGCAAGTTCCAACAACAAACACAAATCTGGGAAAAATATTTGTAATCATACCACAAATAAAAGGGCTCATTTCTTTAATATATAAATTAACATGAAAAAGATCAACAAACCAATAGAAAACATAGCAGCTAAAAAAAGAATTGCAGATGGCTTTTAAATGCATGTGAAAATATGGTCACATTCTACTGATAATAAGAAAAGTGCAAATTAAGATAGACTTCAGCACATTTTGCCTATAAGTAAAATGTAAAGAGATTGATGACACACTGTTGGCAAAGACTTCGGGGAGATGGGCACTGGAGGTGCTCAGAACAGAACTCCCTCAGATGATCAGAACAGACCTCCCGAGATCTGCTGCCTTGACACGGTGAGTATTTCCAGTTGTGGTTCACTGAAGCCCTGCAGGCTCACAAGACACTTTACCTCTCCCTTAACTACCTAGAAGAATGCAAGTTGGGGCCTTTGCCCAGAATTAGGGTTATTGCCAGCAGTAACCTTCCTATTAGAGAAATCATCTATACAGCAGGACAATACCTAATTACAGAGCACAACTGGTCTTTGTCTTATGCACCTCCCTCTCCTCATCATGAGAGCCCCCTCCTCTCCCCAGGAATCCCCAGGCCTTACTCCCATTCTTTAGCTCAGTGTATACCCTCATTTTTCCTCACTGATCTTGGAATCCTCATTTCTATGTAGATTCCCCAGAGTTACTTAATTAAGTTGGTCTTTTCTCCTGCTAATCTGTCTGGTGCTGTTTTGTAGATTAGACCAACCCAAGAAGAACCTGGAAAGGTAGGGGGCAATTTTCCCTCTGTCAATTATATACAGTCTGTCAATTATATAGTCTCTGATGCAGCATTTCAAGAAATTATTGTACATTGTATGTGGCTCATAGAAGAAGATACTCATTACAGATAGTTTGCAACAGGAAACGGCTAGAAGCCACCTAGATGTCCATCAGTAAAAGCAAGTTCACACTCTTTAGTACCTACACACACACAGAAAGACTACAAATCTGTAAAGAATAATTTGTAGCTATTTATTCAGTGGAAGGTTACATGGGAAACCAGTAAGTGTAGAGGGTGATAAACAGCATGGAAGGAAGACTGTTCACTGTTTATCTTTTCCTATACTTTTTCATTTTTTGAGTTATGCAAATGGATGATTTATTCAAAAGTGAATTTAAATAATTAACCAAGGAGTCATTTAAACATGTCAGCAGTTTCCCTCAACGCTCAGCATACTAAAACTGAACGTCCAGGGATGAGTGATGCTACATCCTCACGTCCTACCTGTGGGGTTATTTCTTAAAACAAGACCCATACCCCTTTAGCTCTAGTCTGTGTGAAGAGTCACAGTGCAAAGCACCCCCTACATGGGAGACTGACTACAGAGTAAACCCACCATCTGCCCAAGTCTGCCAAGATAGATGTTATAATTATTATATGGCTCCCAGAAAACAATTTGTACAATTCATTGCCAAGGATGGTTTCCATTTCTCTACTTCTTTTGGTTTGTATTGTAAAATGAAATGAAAAAGAAAGAAAATGACCCACTCAGAACTCTGGGTGACAGATGGATGAAGGGGGAGAGAGCCAGGCTTCCTTCACTTTTCTAACCATCCACGTTCACGTTCATGGTCTGTCCAAAGTAACCATATGTGATGATGAGAAGACCACAGTGGAAATGAACAGTAACCACCCCCACCCATGGCTAAACTGGAAAGTCCTGAAATTCTGGAAGGCTGGTCTTCTCTGGTACCTGTAAAATTGAACATGTGCACAATGCATGGCACATACTTGACATGGCACAAAAGACACACATAGTGTGCCCTTGGAAGCATTACTCCTAAGAGGCCACGATGGGCTACTGCCCCGGCTGACCTCGTCAAGATGAGAAGAGAGAGGTGAGTGTGTGGTGTGTCCCCACAGGGAAATGCCACACAACAGTGAGAACAACACAACTGGAATGCCATGCAATCTCACAAGAAGAACGCACCGAGAACACGCCTGAGAAAGAAAACAGACCTGGTTGTAATTCCAGGTTAGAGTCACGGGCGAAATAAAGCCATGGCTTTGGCAGGCCCATGGGCTGGAAGACAGACTGGAAGTGGGAGGCTGGAGGGAATGAGTGGCTGGTCTGTTGTACAGTTATCAAGCAGTAAACTCAGCACCTGTAGGTTTCCTGCATTTTGGCCTGCTTTCATAAAAACTTTAAAAGAATCATTCTAAGTCAGTGTGCAGTATGGGAATGAGATGTGCCCAAAGACTTCTAAGTAAATGCTGTGCCAGGCGCTGTTGAAATCGATTCCAAAGAGACTAACGTGACCTAAGGGCTATCAGCCGCAGCTCCTGGGAAATTACGCAGAGAACCAGTCTCCATGGGGAAGGGGGGGGCCCCTCTTCCCCACCAGACACAAAGGAAAAGCAAGGCCGTGGAAAGGGCTGCAGTGAACGCCAAGAGGAAGGGGCTGCTGATTAAACTTCCCAGACGATAATGCCCTGCTGTCACGTTTCAGTGGTCAGGGGCCTGGCCACCAAGATGCTCCCCGCAAGTCAATTTTCTGGATAAGCAAAACTTTCCTCATTAAACAACAACTTCATTTAAAACAAAATAATTTTTTAATGGAACCCTTTCAAAATGCATTTCACACATCCCTGCTTGGTGAAGAGTCCACAGAATAGAATTTAACCTTTTCACCAAATAACAACACTCACACGTAAGGTCCCTGTGTGTGCCAGGTGCTGTCCAAGACACGTCATCAGATCTTCTCTCTTAATCCTTACAAAGTCCTATACATTGAGGCCTGTTATTACCCCCATTTCACGTAGGACGTGGAGAGCAATTAAGTCACTGTCTGAGGGCTCCCTCTAACTCCACAGCCTAAGCCCCTAGCCACTGTGCCCTCTTTATCTCGGCTTCATTGACTTCCAGTGCTCCTCTGGGGCAGCTGCAGGTAGACCAGAATGCTGACCGCACCTTCCGTGATTATTGGAGTCTTTTCTCTCCAGATTCCTTTCCCCTTTCACTAATGTTACACTATTAGTTTTTGCAAAAAGCTACACTCTAAAAACTCCCACCTAAAATCAGATAAAAATCTATAGCACTTGGCATTCACCACTTTAATTAAACTTTCAGCCTCTTTAGATCTTTCTGTTTGGCTAAAATATCCCATGGAGTTGAACCAACTTCTTTATCGGTTTAAGGAACCCCCTCTGGCTTTCTGCATTTCAAAGTGTCCTGGATTTGCTTTTCCTTAATGCAACTCAGAAGGAAACCTGTGATGCCATCAGATTAACAAAAGCTGTCCGCAACTGGGGTCCATCCTGGCTGCAGCCCCTCTCCAGATAACACAGGAGTGGGGACAGATAAGCACAGGGCAAGAGGAAAGTCATTTTCTGGAAGGCTTACAGGCTGGTATGCCCATGGAGAAGAAGAAACCACTTGTCCTTACCCCGTTTTCAGGCTGACCAAGGCGTCCTCCACTCCCTTCTGGTTAAATTTGGTCATGTACTGATGCATGTAGGGGTAGTTATTCCGAATGTTTCTCTCTGTACTTCCATTAGGCACCGTGCCAAATCGAAAAGGTGGGGAATAGTCGTGGGGTCTCTGAAACTAGAGAGAGAGAGAGAGAGAGAAGAGTCAGCCACGGCTCTGTCAGTAGTTACGCATACACTTGCCCTAGTGCAAGATCACAAAACCAAATCTGAACCAGACCGTTCTTTCTGGAGCTTCTTCTCTCCTTAACTTCATCTTCCACTGCTCTGGTTGCTCCGGGAGGCTGGGAGCAGGTCTGTGTTGTCTTTGCTGATCCCTCTGCCTTGCACAGAGCCTTCTTGGGGGTGCACTCATATTTGTGGAAATGGATTTGTAGGATTGGCCTCCCCCAACATATTCAGATGGGCTTTCCCCGACACGTGTCACCTTGGCATGCAGAGCTCGGCCCATTGCGATTCTGTGCACCTCCGGAGACACGGGTACCACAGCTTAGAGAGAAGACTACCCAGATTTAAGCCATCTCTTCAGAAATAACCCTCTGAAAGCAGGGCAAACACCCACAGGCCAGGTTTGGTAATGGAGTCACCCCCTCCTCATCATGGGAGTCCCACTTCTCTCTCCTTGGTGCCCCAGGGACCGATCGTATTCCTTAGCTCAGGTTATAAGCTCCTGGTCGGTTCCATTTACTTTAGAGTTTACAGTCTTGTCTGTCCGCAACACATGTGCAATGGAGTTTGGTCTTTTCCTCCTACTAACCTGCCTGCCTTTCTTCGTGTGTTTACTCGCCCAGCGTGAGAAGCACCCGGAGGGATGGGGGCCATTTCCCTGGTGCTTTACAGACATCTGTGGTCCCGCTTTAAGAGTAGCTTAGTGATGGTGCCCAGGCAGGGCTCAGGAGAGCCCACTGAGCTGGGATTAAGTTGACTTTAGTTCAGGTCATTGAAGTGTCTCATAATGACATTTTCTTTCACTTTCACTCCTTTTTTCTGAACTCCACTTACCATGTGTTCCCTGGACCCAAGGAATGATGGAGGGGAGCAGAATTTGTACCCAAATAGGCCTCTTTGGCCTAAGTATTATTTTAGGCTGGTTATTTATTTTTTTAAAGCAGACTGTTGCCACACACTCATTGTCCACTCACTCGTTCACTCACGCACTCATGCATTAAGGCAGTAGTTGTTGGGGACCTAACGTGCCCCAGCCAAAAAGCAGGCTCCATATTGCACCGAAGTTGCTACCAACCATCAAGGGATGCTCATGTCTCGCTCTCGAGACCCCGTAAAGCTGGTCGTCCACGCTTCCCTAGGCCCCTCTGACTGACTGATACAGCTGCAGCGCTTGGGCAACCCAGTGAATGAGGCAAGAGCTTTACAAACATTGGCTCATTTAATCCTCACGACGGCCCTACCAGGTAGCTCACCTAAGAGGCTCCACTTCACAGGTGAGGCAACAGAGGCTCAGAGAGGTGGCGTGACCTCTCAGGATGATAGCCTGGAATTCACACACAAGCTGTCCACAAGCTGACGTGGATGCTCATGTCTCAGAGGCCAGTGCTAGCAGCCCCTCCTCTTTTAGAGGGAGGGCCGTGAGACCCAGAGAGGGCAAGGGCACCAGCAGGCCCAGGGAGAACCCAGAACCAGAAGGCAGACTTCTCCGAGCCCCTGAGGCAGGCATGTCTTTCATGGAACTGAGACTGCCAAAGAAAGCATCCAAGTTTACCCAAGAGCCAGACTGACCAGAAACATTATTCTTTTCTCCAGACTCACACTTCATTTCACTGTTAATTAAAATTTCTAGTTGAAAATCTTTTCCCCTAAATCAGGCCATGCTGCTGCCTGGTAAGCAGTCACAACTGGATTGGGGAAGTGGCCTTATGCTGTCCAAATGAGCTCTTCCTGAAGGGCTCCCTGTGCTGGGGGTGTGCGTGAGTGAGTGTGCCCATGTGCTTGAACAGCAAGACTCTGCACTCACTCCAGCAGGCAGTGCCTCAACTAACCCCCACAAGAGGCGGCGGACCCGCCCAGGCTCCCTTGCACGGCAGCTGCCTGTTCTGGGCCAGAGGCACAGCGTTGTTCGTAAATCTAGTTGTAGCAGCCGTTCCCAATCTCCAGAGACCTCGGGAGATGGCCTATTTGACTAAATGCCTTCCGCTTCACTCTCCATCTGTTGCGGCAGAGCTGCGTCACTCTCCCAGTTCCCTTCCTTGCTGCCCCTGGTTTGCACAGTGACAGAGACAGATATTCAGTCTTGGTGATGGATCTCCACGCTCTCAGCCCTAACTGTTCCATCACCCACACAAAATTCAACAGGGCACCAAGATCCAGGAACCTTTCCCGCTAGACTAATGGCTGTCAAACCTTTTGAAAGCATGACTCACAATACATTTTCCATCTCCTTCCTGTACACACACACACACACACACACACACACACACACACACACACAGTGCTCTTTCTTCATGTGACACAGTCTGATGTTATCTATTATGTTCTAGTCTCCTGACGGTCACAGACCTAAAATTAAGTTCATGACCTGTAATGAGTCACAATCTACAGTGTGCAAAACAGCTATAGTGAGTGCAGCTCTGGCATCCCGGACACACCCTGTTTCTTACAGGAATGATTTCTGCGGCAACTTTCTTCCCAAGAGTTCCAGGCACAAGCAGAAAGAAACAAATGAGCTCTTTGGCAAAGGAATGGGGGTGTAGAAGTGCCCAATGTCAGCAAACCACAGAATGATGTGATCACAGTGCCCAGGGTCAGCGGTACCCCACGTCCTCTCTCTGAGGCTGCACGCCCACCCAGCCCCCAGCCCCCATTCACGTTAACTGGCTCCACCTGGCCGTGGGCTTCAGCAGAAATTTTCACCTGCTACTTAGGAACCAAGTACTTGGGGGAAGCCATTTAATCTCAGCCTCAGTTTCCCCATCAATAAGGTGGTAATGCTCTTGCAATCAATCCTACAGTGCTCGAAAGAACACTTGGCATCCTGCAGTGCTGTTCATACGTTCCCTCCTCACATTTGTTACCCAGTGTGACTTTAGTCAAATAATAGAGTCAGCCTCTCTCTGATCTGGACAACAGAAGATGACTGTGCTCTCACAGTGTGTTCTGCTACTGCCCATTCAATCTGTGAACAGGCCCGAAAGTCACCCAACTGAATGGATGGCAGAGCAAGTGGTGACGCCAAGTGCAAGTCACCAGGACATTCTGTTTCCCTGCAAATAAAAAACTACTCATTTAATAAAAAAAAAATTGTCTTCAGTGATTAAATAAAGGACATTTGGCAACTGAACCCTCTAGGGTCATCTCCTGCTGGTGAGCTCCTCGTGTTTCCCGATGTCAGCGCTAGACAGGGGTGGCCCTAAATGGAGTTCCCGAGGTCAGCAGGCATGTGAGAGCAGGACCTCCCAGGGGTAGAATCACAAAGCCCAGAGACAGCACAACCCTCTGCGAACACACTCATGGGCGAAGGACCCAAATCTTCTCCCCTGCCGTGCTAAAGAGGCCCACTCAGCACTGTAGCACTTCAGACCCCAGAACTGCCTCAAGGCTCAGTCAGGTGGTGCTGATGAGGAGGTGGGGGAGAAGGGAGATAGAATGAATGAAGAAGGAATGAAGTGGAAGGAGAGTGTAACGAAGGCAAAATGGTTTAATTGGTCTCAGATGCTAAGAGCACAAAAGAGAGAAAAAAATCTTACAGAAGATAGAAAAAAAACACATCTAAACTTTTCGCTGAGATTTGCTTTTGCAGACACAGCAGCGCCTGGAGGCTTAGTGACTAACCTTGAGCTGAGTCCGAAGGCCAGCTGGAGCCAGGAGATTGCGCACATGGAGGGGGGGGGCACCCAGAACTGAGGGACCCACCAACAGAAACTCAAAACTCCAGTGATCTGGGGAAAAGCCTCCTCATACCCAACAAACTCCAGCCAAGCACATGTTCTTTGCCCCTGTAGTGCCAGGAAGGGGCACTGAGCAAGTTCTCGATGATTCTGGGCAGATTCCAGGAGGCTGGCAAGGCCTCCCAGCCCCCAGCACATTGTCCTCTCTGGGCTGCTGCTGCTCTTTGTTCTGCTTGTTCTTTTCTGCTGGTGTCCTCGTGATGCCACGCTTATACACCCGTGTCTAAACCCAGGTGCACCCACTTGCACATGCCCACCTAGGCATGCGTGCAGGACCTCAGGTGTCCATCATCACACCAATGGCAGGAGGGTGGAAAAGCCTGGTAACTTTTCTCTGACCCTACAGCTCCTAACCCAATTTTCAGCAAAAATACCCCAACAAACTCCTCTGTCCTTAACTTTGGTCCCCCCAAACCTATATAATCTCATTCCCTTTCCTATGGCAGGGGCAGATTTAAGTTGATCTCCTGTCCTGTTGCCAACTGATTCACAGTGAAACGTCTTTCCCTTCTCAAAACCTGATGTCATGTCTTCGGTTCCCACACACACCGGGCAGTGAGTCCATCGCTCGGTAACGACACTGACATGATGAGATCTGCCACGTGCCAGACACGTGAGGACCATTTCTCACCTCCATGTCGACCTTGCCAGAAAGGTATTAATATCCCTCTTTATTAGCACACGAAGCCTTGGGGATACTGCCGTACTAAAGGCCACGCAGCCTCTGCCTGATAAGGTGAGGACTGAACCCAGGCCCACCAGGCCCCACATAACTGCTGCTCTTGCCATCTCCCAGAGATGTTTTCCTGGACCAGCGTGGCTGTCAACATTTTGCAAAGAGTCTCCACCAACATTCCATTTTTCTTTATTAATTCCCAGGGGAGCATTTCTCTATGAATTCAACTATTTATAATTTAAGTCCAAGCTCATCTGAGTACACCAAGGGCTCCAAAGGTGCTTTTTTCACAGCAAGCACTGATTTTGCAATGACTGAGAGGTATTATAAACCTGAGTTGTTACATGGGTACTCGTGATTTTTTTTTTTTAAAGAATGAAAGAGAAAACACTGGTGTACACAATCAAAATAAATTGATTCAATATAGATTTTTTATCTTGCAAAGCTTCTTGGTATATCTGCTATTAATCTTCTGGGAGCATTTAGCTTATTTACTCCAAGAATTTTGCTGTTTATCTAATTGTATCAAACATTTAATTAAAAGAGCTATCTGCTTGCTGCTAATGCTCAGAGCATGGAAATGGAGCTATGTCTCATGAGGGTCTTGGATCTGTTACGAGGTGTTTCCAAGTCAGAGAAGGTCACTCAAATTATTAGTGGTTCTAATTAGTTTTCCCACAAGCGGTCGTGTTATTCAAACCCAAAACTTCGTAGCAAGGGCTTATTTTTTCTCCCAGCCTCTGAAAATAGCAATGCAAAGCAAGATACATTGCTAACAACTTTCTGGAAAAATCGTCTAGCCCAGAGCTTGGTTTCCCACTGCCCCACTGTGCCTCCCACTGCTTCCTCTAGGACCTGGGTCTTGCACCTGAATGTGATGGCATCACCTACCAAGCAGCGCTTTGTGTCTGCAGGGGGTTTTCGAGGCCACAAGGCACTTTTATGTTTGCAGTCTCCTTCCATCGTCACGACAGCTGCGATGGCTAAAATTCAGAGAGAACCAAGGAACTGGGAAGGTTGTGTGACTATAAAGCACCACACAGATATTCAGTGGCAAAGAGGAAACAGGCACCCAACTTGGCCTTCTGAGCACCTACTAAGATCAGTGCTTTATCTGCTGCCACATGGCTTAGGTGGGGCCAAGGAGTTGGGGAAACATGATTTATTAAGGAAAGGCTGCAGGAGAAACAGGAAGGAGGACCAGGAATGGAGGAAGCCCAAAGGGGTGATTTCAGGCAAGGTCCCAACCTCACCCAGCTCCTACAAGGAAGGGCCCTGCAGCGCTCACAGCGCTTCTGAGTCTGCTCTGCTGGGATGCAGTGGAGCAACCAGCTTTGGGCTCTCACACTGGTTAGCGCCGGCTGCGGTGACTGAAAGGCTGTGGGAACTTAACCTTCCAGCCCAAAGGTGATGGCCCTTCGAATCCCTTATGCACTTCTGTTAGCAAATGTGGGTCCAGGTATGCAGAGCTGGAATAGGGGACCCAGGAGATACAGGGGGGACCTACAATGTCCCCCACACCGTGCATTTCAAAGTGCACTCTGGTGGCTCCCAAGTGCCAGATGACATGCTCACACCCTCCCCTGACAGCTCCTCCCCTGCTCCGTGTTGATCCTCAGCAGCTAGCTACCTCCTCTGCACCACTGACCCCTGCCTGGAATTTTCTCCTCTGTCTGCTTGTGCATTTATTTCAGGGCAGCACAAGCTCAGCCTGCCAGGTTCACCACAGTGGCCAGAGCAACCTCTCCAAGACTTAATGCCTGAGAGTCAGGGAGGACCAGGCATGAGAATACCTAAAGGAGGAATGTGCTGGAAGGGGACACAGCCAGGCCAGGGCACAGCAGCAAAGTAAGCTTGGACGGTTTAAGGAGCAGAGAGGGCCTTCGCGGGAAGGAGGAGGGACACGAGAGGTGAACTGAGGCCCCCTGTGGTGGCATTTGTTCAAGCCACAGAGAGAAGGCTTCTCCGCCCACAGGGGTGATGGCCCTGTTGTTGGGATGCCTCTCCAACCGGTCACCTCCTCAGTGTCAGTCCTCTCCTGACATCTTCCAGCGACAGCTTATGTCATGGAGAAGCTGTTAAGGCTTTTCACAGACTGATTTTCCATTCAGCAGTTTGTTGATGAATGCCAAAAGGATAGACGTAGGCTTATGTCAACAAGATACGAAGTGCAACTTCCTAAAGAGAGACAAATTAGCCACACAAAACCTGAGCTCTCTGCAATTCGGACGCTGCTGAGCTTAGCAAGTCAGGGTGCTCAATCTCCGTAAGAGGCTGCACCCAATCTTCCTCCTTTCTTCCTCTACCCGCTCTTCTGAATAGACACTCGCACCCCACAACTTGTGTCCTATTTCGGGGGGAGTGGAGAGACCAGGTGCTGTTACTTCCCTCCTATTTACTGATGTGGGAAGTGCAGCCTCCATCGAGGAGCTGCAGACTGGCTGAGCAACACGAACCGAACCGGGGAGAACTGGAACGTCCCTCCGCTCCTTTCGTTTCAGGGGAGTTGGAAGTGTTGACGAGGGCTGACTGCGCTGCAGCACAAAAAGGAGGCGTCAGCTTTGTCTCCAGTGGGGCTTACAGTTACCAGTCCATGGCACAAGGGGAGTCCAAGGTCAGGAGCCTTTAAGAGTCATCACAATCACAGGACTAGGAGGTGACTGTAGCCCAGAGCACCCATTTCTCCTCTCCAAGGAGGAGCTTCCTCAACATCACATTCTCCTTGAAAGGTCAAGTTTCAGCTAAGCTACAACACGCCCTTGGGTCAAAGGCCCTTGGGAAGCAACACGGCAGGTCGTGTAAACATGAGAAACCAGACTTGTAAAGCCCATATATAATCCTTTCGCTCCCAGAGAATTCACCTTAAGTTTTTCTTCCTGAAGTGTTTAGAAATACGCCCATTTTACTTAAGAGGAAAAAAAATCCCAAAGCCCTCCGGGTTTTTGCTCAAGAGCTGGTGGGTTTGGAGGAACAGTCTGAAATCTCCCCCTTCAAGGGGAGCTCATTCAAAACCAAGGCCTTGGCAGAGCGAGAACAAGGTGACCTTACCTTCTTGTCACTGAGGCCGGTCACTTGGTCCACAAATTCCTCCTGGATCATGAAGGCGGCCAGGTTGGCCGTGTAGCTGGCCAGAAAGATGACGGCGAAGAAGGCCCACACAGACACCATGATCTTGGAGGTGGTTCCTTTGGGGTTCTGCACGGGCACGGAGTTATTGAATACCAGGCCCCAGAGGAGCCAGATAGCTTTCCCGATCGTGAAAGAAGGCCCGTGGGGTGCTGCAAACACAGAAGGGACGTTCTCAGAGCTTCTTCAAAATCGGGCCGGGACCTTCCAACATCTGCAAGTGCTGGTGAGCACTTGCTAACTATGGGATGCCCAGAGGTGATGCTGACAGTTCCAGAAGGTGGGACTATGTCATGGCTCTCACCTTCATTGCCCCAGAACCATCACCACAGTGATTCCTTTTTCTTTAAAAATTAACATTCTTCTCATATTTCTGTCTAGCTGGATTGTGTGTGTATGTGTGTGTGTGTGCGCCATGTTTCTTAAAAGAAAAGAAAATGAGAGGAAGAGAAAAGAGTTATGCAAAATGTGGATTTGAATGAGAGGTAGTGTTATGACCTGTTTCAAATTTGGATTTGATTTCCATTTGGGGGAACCAATCTCTTTAATAAATGTAAAGAGAGCCTTACACACGTGCACGTGGGTGTTTCAGTATTCCTGGGCTATGCAATCAGAGAGGAACCAGGTGGCTCCATGGGGCTGATGTTTGGTATTCTAGTCCAATGGTCCCTAGAAATTGCTCCTGTTAAACTCAGATGGAGAGTCTGTGCAATGTAGGAATTAAACTCAGCTAACACCCTCTCCAAATGGAGACATTAAAAAAGGAACAATAGAGCTTAATTTTTCCAACACGTCACAGATGGAAGACATTTGGTTGCAGGGTCACAGAAAATGCACACCACTTTTTCTCCCTCTGTGTATCCTCGTCAGGGCTGTGTGTCCCTTTGAGGGTTCTTAAATGTGCCTTGCAATATACTTAACTAAAGAGGGAGAGCGATGCGCCCGAACACACTGTGGTGGGGAATATGCAGGCTGTGTAAATGCACATGGTAGGGCCTTCAGGTCCTTCTGGCACAAGGGGGAAAAAATCAATTAATGCTTTCATTTCATGGGGAAAAAGTCTCCCTTACCAGAAGGTTAATGTTTATGTCATTTAAGTAAATGAAGATATGAAAAAATGATCTACTCAGAGTTCAATTGGCAAGGCAAGCAGAGTGGGCAATAAATAAAGTGGCACAAGTGAATTCAGATTGATGGAAGTTAAGGAGGTTCTGGGCAGGCAGCCTAGGAGAGGAAGCTCGCTGCATGCTGGGGCCAAGCCCAGGCTACAGCAGCGCTTCTACCATCCATATGCAACACATAGAGGGAAGGCAATTAATTCTATTATTCTCCATCTCCATCTCTCCTGTTCCTCTTTGGCTAGTTTTATAATCTGGGCTTATTCCCAAGGGGGCAGAGAACTCTTAGGAAACAACAGTCAATCCAGTTAACTTCATAAATGACTTAATTTTATTAGAGATGCATGTGGATTAGAAGCAACAGCGATTTGGGAATCAGAAACAGGCAGTTGCAAGGGATCTGCTTTGGGGAATTCCTGATTCATGAATACTATTACTAGGGCCATATACTTTTTCCTCTAAAGTGCAGTGAGATGTAACTGAAAACCCTTTTCTATAAAGAAACAAGTAGCTGCCATTTCCGGAGAGTTTTCATATGCAGATGGGCAAGAAATGAAAATCCTGCAGGTAATGGAAGGGCCCAGAAGGCCCGCTCAGTTCCTTGCTTCACAGTGGTCTTCCAGGTGTGCCCACCAAGGAAGTCGTTGTGAAGCCTTTCGGTGTTCTAGCATGTAACATAGACTCACTTATCTTGGGCTCCAGGACCCCATCCCAATCTAAAATTATAAGCCTTTCCCTTGGGAAAATCGAACATCTTCCTAACTGGTCTTCCTCCTCCCCTGACTGCCTGTTCTTCCCTTATCTTGATGAGTGACCCCACTGACCTTTCCACATGGCACATGTCTCCTCACCCCTTCCCTTCACTCTATTTTGAAGAAAATTTTAAACGTAACACACTATTCCTCTAACTCCATCATTCCATTGTCCACCCTACTCATGATTTTTCTGCTTCCTGAGCAGATCAACACAGGATCCTTTTCAAGTTCTTTACATTTGCTGTTCCCTCTGCATGGAATGCTTTTCCCTATCTTCCACTTGCCTGGGTTCTTCTCCCCCTTCAGGCCTCAGTTCAAATGTCCTCTCTTCTGAGATTGCTTCTTTGTTGGACCATCCTATCTGAAGGAATAACCCTACCCATTCACGTTCTTCTTTCCCCCTTCTATTTGAGATTTAGTACAGCCTGTGATTATTAATTTGTGTGTTTAGATATTGTCTTCACAGCTCCACTAGGACCAGGAAGTCTCTGTCTGATAACTACATTATTGCCTTGTACCACTACAGTGCCTGGCACATAGCACCTGCTCAATAAACACCCATCAGATATATGTATGAATTCACCAACAGCTTCAGGTCTGACTATGCAAATGTAAGGGCTGACTCTGCTGCACTAAGATCACTCACAAAAAGTTGTTCCAGACTCCACTCTGGGAAACTCTGTACCCACTCCTGATTAGTTCCGCCACCCTTTTCATGAAGGCTGAGGGTTCTCTCACTTAAACACAACATGATTATTTATGAGAGTTTGACACGTTAGGTTGATTGAAGAGGGTTTATGTAGTAATCACTACTCCTCGATGGTTAAGAGGAAGTGGGAGGACTGCATTAAAACTAAGTTCCTAACAAATCCTCATGACCTGCTGACTGTGTCTGATATTAAGTCTTCCAGGGGAACAGCATATGTAGCAAATTAAGCCTTGTCTTTGAATGACTATGCCTTGAAGGTCCATTATCTGCCACCCTTCTAATTCCATCCACTTAGAATGTGTTGTGTGTTGAGGAAAATGCACTCAAAATGATGTAATGTGTTTATGCACGAACCCTGGCTTGTGTGGGAGCCTCTTAATGAGTTATAGCCAATGAATGCCTCCCAGTTCAATTTTCTATCTACTGACTGCCACTTTATCAAGCACAATGCACTAAGGTCAGACGCTGTCAAGAGGAAAATGTAACTATTTGGGGGAAAATACTGCTTTACATTTATTGTCAAGCAGACGAAGTACAAGTCAGTAGTTTGGAGCGAGTTTTCAAACTAGAATTTAGGAAGGCATTTTCTTTACATAAACTGAAGTTGAGATTCATTATCATTTTAACATTTCTTTCAACACACATTTTCAGAATTAATTGTCAGAAAACCTTTTTCAAATCTCAACATACTGAATACCAACAGCTTTCACCTAACAACTATTGACGCCACATTTTAACAAGATCAAAATATTTCATTGTGCTTTATCCCTTTTTTTCAGTTGGCGTGAATAAGCCATACCCACGTGGCATTACAAGTGATAGCAATGTCACAGCACCACGAATGTGCTAGATGAGCGAGGCAACATAGGATGGTTGTTCTAAATCATAAGTCTTCATTGAAAGAAATGAAATAGCATCAACTTTGAAGCATGCATAAGGAGGGGCCCTCACCTTTCCCTTTGGCTAAGTTTCTGTTGTAGCCCACGGGGCTGAAGTATTCAAAGACGAAAACAGCAATGGCTGAGACGATGAGCAGCATCACGAACATCATCACCCAGACGGAGGCGCTGAACGGTTCTGCAGGCAAACAGGCCAGAAGACGGAAATGCTGTTAGTTCTTCCTCACAGTCTGGGCCAGCAGGAAGCCCAGAGGCCCAACTGCCAGCTCACCGAGAAACATTCCCCAATGTGGATCTGACTTTTCTGGGGTTAGAGAGAAGGTAGTCTTGTTCCTTCATATTTTTAAGGCATTCGTTAGTCTATAAACATTTGAGGTCCTTTATAAGACTGCCCATACCAGGATAAAAATAGAGAAGACCACATGACATTTTACAAATAAGGTCAGAGAAAATGAAAAACAAAAGAATGGTAAAATCAAAGATGAAAACTGAATGCAAACAACAGGTCTCTGTACCTATAGAATCATCCACAGACCAAAGCTAGAGTACAAGACTATGTTTAAATAGTCAACCACCAGACTCCTGCAAATCAGCATGAGTTTTATTTTCATTTTCACTTTCTGGAGAGATGTTTAGGGATTCCAGAAGTACAGGGGAAATTATAACTTGTTTAAAAAGGACCATAGAACTGTGGAGTTAACAGGAATATCAGGAGGATCATAGCCTATGAACTATCCACTATGACCACTCTCTCCATTTCACCTTCTGCCCAGACAGAGCAGATTCTACAACTTAAAAAGCTTAGAAAAAGGAACTCTTGTGCACTTTGGTGGGAACATAGGCTGGTCCAGCCCCTATGGAAAACAGTATAGCAGGTCCTCAAAATATTAAAAATAGGCCCATCATATGATGCAACAATTACACTCCTAAAGAATGAAGAATCACTATTTTGAAGGATATATGCACTCCTATGCTCATTGTGGCTCTAGTTACAAAAGCCAGCTATGGAAACAACCTAACTGCACAATAACAGATGAGTGCATAAATAAATATGGTACATGTACACAATGGACTACTCCTCAGCTATATAAAATGGACACCAAATGAACTTGTAATCCTTTTCATCATAAGCAGACATTTTCTAAAGGCAAAATATAAAAAACTCAAAACTTATTGATTAGTAGACATTTTATTTTCTAAATTGCTTTTCTGATGACGCTAGTAATAATTATAAGGATGTATGCCTACAGCATCCTACCTTCTTATTAAAGTCTGTTACCACCTAACACAGGTAGAGGTCATCACAAATTCCAATGTAATGAGCTAACATAACAAGAAACTAACACATCTGAAATTTTAACTACAGTGTATAATGAAAAAACTGGAAGTAATGATTTTGATGCAGAATTGATAATGCAAATATGCCAAAAAGCAACAGGTAGCATTTGACTTAAGTAATATAAGATGAACTCAAATCAATGAAACCATAATTGAAATTTATCTTAGTTAAATCTAGCTTGTGTAATAACAATATTATGTCTTTGAAATCATAGCAACTTGGTAATGAGGTGTTTCCAAAAAGGAAGAGAAATAGAAGAATAATTAGGAGATTAAAATTTACTTAATCTTCTAAAACATAAGTTAAAGTAATTCTCCAGGTGGAGTATACTAACAACACAGTGTGTATTTTCAGAGGAGAAACCACTGATGAGTGTACTATGATGAGTAAATAAGTGAATACAAGCAAAGTAGTTGTGTTGTGAGCTGTGTACACAGATTGAATGGAATATCTGATTCCATAATCAAAGCCAGAATGGGTGTTGGCTGTGTGCTGTCCAGGGTCCTGAAAAAAAGTATTCATGCATACTAAGTAACCTGATAACTTCCTTTACTCAGCAGACTGTGAGAACATTATAAAAATATTCTTCTATTCACATGTCAGAATATGTAAACCTGCAGTGGGCTTCCCTGAAAGTCAGTGCCTCCTAGTCATTAACTGGTCAGAAAATTAGGTGGGAGCTGATCAAGTGTGTGTTTCCTAATGTTTTCATACTTGTGAAAACATCTGTCCTTTGATTTGAGCAGGACACAGAGTGCATTAAAACAATGGTGAGACACTGTCTGCAGTGTTGAAGGAGTGACCTGTGGATATTTTTAGTTAGTTCCAGATTACACCCTCTACTGGCTTAAAACAGATTCAACATTTGTCTGTGAAGGAACTTCAATCTAGGGAACTCCAGGTCAGCATTTATTTGGATCAAAGAATGCAAACTGCTTGGGAAGTCTTTAGAATTAACTGAATGGAAATATTGCAAGAGACGTCATCTCTGTCCTTGAAGAGTTGCTGGTTACATTTTTACACAAAAGCTCAGAGGCATTACCTGCAAGTGTTTCCGATGTGAGTTAATGGAGTTTGCGGAGGAGAGAGAATAGGAAATAATGAAGAGCAATGCAATCAGATTTGGAATGTTTTGGCTCTTCCAGATGACTGAGCCAGTGAATGGAAAAATGTAGCTTAGCACGGTTCATTATGACTTTGAAAACCTGCAGATAATGACCATAAATAAGGGGCACACAGTCAATCGAACAGGGATGTAATTTAGTGACGAGGAAAAATAGTAAGCCTACTGTGTAAAACAGTTTTGAAAATGGTTTCCTCTGGCTGTAATTTATTTTACTTTATTTTAAAAGATATGGCAGGAAAAGTAGGGGCTAAAGGAGGCTTGGCTAAATTTAGCAGAGAGATCTGACTTTTTAATGGAAATGTGCTACTAATGCGGGTAAGATAAAAAAATCTAGGGAAACTGGGTTGAGGCCAGATTCAGTATTAGCGACCCGACCCATTTTTATGAGACAAGCCGACTGATAGTTTTTTTCTCTCTGATGTAACTAGAATAAAGTTCACTCTAGCTCACAAAGGGGACATGTGACCACCTGTGAAAAGAAACAGGTCTGTTTCTGTTTTTCCTATGAACTCACTTTCTCCAACATTTTCTTGCTTTTCTTGACAGATCCCTGCTAGAGGGTCTGATGGGGGAAGGGGGAAAGTGACGGGAACAACTAATAAGTGAGAGTGTTTCCAATAAGTGCTAAGACTCTGGAGGTATTGTCGGATCAGGCAGCTGCATGTTCATGGTATAGAATGAGGCTCCTTAATAAAGAGGCAAAGGTCCAAAGGGAACACAGTGAGGTGTATGGGCGTCAAGCTCCATATTACTCCAATAAAGGTTATAAAAATTGAAGCAATGAGTATAAAACCAAATCCAGTGACCGGTACAGATTTCAACAGCTTAAATGGATTAGGGTTAGGGTTAGTAAAGACAAACACGTATCTCTATGAGTAAGGAAGCATCCAAAATCCTGATAGTCAACATTTCACTCGAGAGAATGAAGCATAAAAAATTTCGGTGGATGCTAACACATCAATGAAGAAAGTGACGATTAAAAGACTGGGCTTGGAGTTAGTGTTCACACTTTACCTAGTGTCTGTAGTTTAGTCTCTAATGCATGGAAGGTTGATTTGTTTTATCTCTGGAGAATAAAGCAAGAAATGGAGTTGACCTTACACTGCTGTCCCTCTCTTGTGCAGTTTTATTCTGGAGGAGGATGTGAACATCTGTCTAAATCCTCCCAAATTTAAGACAATTATTGATATGGGAGTTAATCTGAATTTTATAATCTTCAAAATAGCCACCATCAAAAACTATATATGATAACCAAATCTCAAAACAAAGATTTCCTAAAGAAAAAATATATGTTCCTCCACTTTCAACTAGTCTAGCCAGCCTGTCCAGTGCATATACACTAAAGAAAGCCAGATGATGGGAAATATAAACCAATTTTGTGTACAAAATGAAAAACCTTTATATGAAAACATAAATTTATGAAATAGTTAAGAGGAGAGTTAAAAACAATTTTAACCTTTAAAAACTCTGCAGCTTAAAGGACAAACACATTTAAAATATGGTCCTGTTCATTTTAAATCAGTGTATACTCTTCAGATTACTTGTAGTTTGCTTATGAGAGTGAGAGGATAAATTATGGTGCAGTCACAATTATTTTCATTCTTACACCTAGTAACTAAATTGCTGTCATTCTCGTGAAGGATGGAGGATCGGTATGTAGATGCTAAACAAATGCTTATGGTCTGATTTAAATGAACCGTGGACAGGTTCATTTTTAAATGTTTTCAAGGCTCTGAGATATATATCTACTAATGTATATTCTATATAATCAAGACCCGTATCTTGATATTTCCAAGGAATATTTCAGCAGGTATTTCCAAGGAAAGATGTTTATGGAGGGGCAGGGGAGAAGAGGGGTGTGATTTGGATCACGCAAATGAAACTTGCTTTGGAGTATGCTGATGTGGCTAAACAGACCTGAACAAGGTCCCATCTGGGGCCGTGATTTGAGCAAACCAGACATAACACCTACTATACCTTGTCGGAAAGCAGCCATGACCATGAAGTTCACGTACCTAGAAAAGCAGAAGGTGAGACGGTGCCATTGCTTCTAGAGACCATGACACTGATTCCCGTCTCCACAAAGGGCACAGAGAAGTCCACCACTTCAGAACGCTCCTCGTTAATGGTGAGTGAACCCACTGCCATGACAGCCCGTTGATAGACCACCTAGATGCCAGCCAGAAAAAGAACAATACCTTTACCTGTCCTTCCCACCGGCCCTGAGGGCCGCACCCTAAGTCTGCATGAGTGAGAATGGGGTGAAGAGAGAACTTACTTCTCCGATCATCCCGTTCCACACGTTGTTCACTTTCTTGCCATGCTTCCCATTAGTCACCAGGTAAAGGTCATAGGTAAACTTCACAGTTCTGGAGAGCTTCTTGAGGATATCAATGCAGAATCCCTTGCAACATTTTTTCACATTCATTCCTTCATTGGTTGAATTGCTGGAGAGAAAAATCCCAAGACCATAGAGTATTAGTAATGGAGAATTGGTTCCCAATCATTACCTACAGTCGTTTACTAATTTTCATTTTCAGACTTAAGTGAGAAAGTGGTTCTCCCAAGGACATGCAGGGAGTTTATGACAGTCAAAGTAGAAAGTGTTCTTAATTATACAGTAATCGTGACAACAGCTAACATTTATTGAGTAATTACTATTTGTGTGCACTGTGCTAAATGCTTTATACTAATTGTTGGATTAATCTTCATGACATTTCTCTGAACTTAGCATATTTGTATCCGCATTATAAGGTGAGTGTTATCACCTCTTACTTTAAGAGTTTATAATACATACAACCTCTTTGAGCCAGAGTTTAGTCATCTAATGTCATCGGAATTCAACTTAACTGAATTACAAAAACTTACTGGAAAATGGAAGACAGAAGGATGAAACTCTCAGGTGAACGTGTTTTGATTGATCCTATCACTGCAGATGGAACTTTGCAAATGAACAGAAGAACTAAGGGTGACTTGTTGAGAAAGGCACTTTCCTTATTGAGGAAAACACTTCAGCTAAGAGTCAGGAGACCTGGGGTCTACTCTGCCTCAGAGTCCATGGACTTAATGTCTCTTGATGGAGTCATTTGTCAAAGGAGGGCTCATTAATAACATTTTCTCTCCCTACCTACATGACAGGAAGTGTAAAAGGTGACTATTAAATAGCAGTGTCCTTGAATAAGAAAAAGTCCTCTTAAAACAGAGACAATTGCTGTCTTCAAAGTTATCTTATAATCTATCAAGGTTACCTTTATTGGCTTTGTGCCAGACACCTTGCTTTATGTACTTGACCAAGTCTTACTCAAAGGACACACCCAAAAAGTCAGCAATATCTTTCAAAAGGAAGGAAACCAGGGTCTTCCCAACTGATAGTAAAGGGCACTCAGACACCTCACATGGGCAGATCGGACTCTCTGGGCAGTGCACTTGTTCCAGGTTGCACTGGGTCACCCCACTGGCTCAGCACTCTGCATGTATGACATGCATTCTGTTTGAATGTTCCATGGTTGGCTCATCTACATGTTGGACTATTACCTGAGCACTGAAATGATGTTGATGGAAATTCAACATCATAATGGAGAAAATGTTTCCTTATTATATGATACATGCTGAGTGATCACAGCCTACAAAGGCAGAAGAATTTATGACATATATATGCAGAAAAACAGGAACTATGAAGAATGGCTATTTTTGAACGGTAAAAATATTTTTCTCTTTTTCACATTCTAGGGTCCCCCCAAATTACCAGCCATGAGTACACACTGCATATATCATGGACACACACACACTGGGCACCACTGATGTAGATCTGTGCCTGTAGCCATGATGTGGGTCAACTTGACAATGTGACTTTGAAGTGGGTTTGCAAGATGACACCAGTTTTTCAATGCTTCCTTATCTCAGGCTCACAGCTCGCTTCTCCTAAATCACTACTCACCCCCTGTCCTCCTGCTGTCCTATTCCTCACCTCAGCTCAATAAACCTCCTCCTGCCAGTCAAGACCACCATACCACTGTGGAGACTTTGCTCTCTACTCTGGAGGCTGGATGACCTGCTTTGACCCTGCCACCCACCGCCTGGAGGCCATGGGTGGTCTTAGCTACCCTTGCTTACATTGAGGAAGGCTGGATCCAGTGCTGGAGGTAGGTACCTTCCTTATCCCCATCAATTTCCCAGGGTGAAGGGGGCTAGGCTGGACTTAAAAGCCATAAACATCATAAAAATGTGTCCTCGGTACATCAAATTAGTGACATGTCCAAATACAGTTTCCTTCTTCAAATCCATCTGTGGCTTTTTATAAAATGTGGTAGAGCTGAATTCTCTCTTTTTCTCCCTTCAAAATAGGCCATGCATCCATGCTTCTCCTCTACCTCTTCCCACTCGTGCCTCCTTCACACTCTGCTCCTTCCCTCCCTCTCTCACGGCCTCTTTCTTCACCTAGTTGAGTTTCCCAGGACAGTTTGGACATAAGTTAAGCCCAGGTTATAGATTCAGGTACACAGGGAACCTCACTTTGGCTTCACTGGGAACCTGAGCCAGCTAATGTGTTATCACCCCACATTCCCTTACACTGGGGGTGGCCCTTGATGTGTTTTTACCCAAGAAATACCTACTCTGTGTAAGACATGGAATGAGACCTTGAGCAAAAAGACATGCAGCAAATGGAGTAGCTGAATTCATCATGGAGTGATGGAAACACAGATCAGCTTATCATTCAGAACTTTCATTGATTCCTATCATAGCCTGTATGTGTGGGCGTGTGCATGGGTTGGGTGTGTGCCTCACCCACACAGACATCCAAGAAGGGCCCACACAGTGTCTCTCAGTTCTCTACCATCATCCAAAGGAATTCATAAAACAAATATGGAGGAAAGGAGTCCAATAAACCATCCAGTTCTCTGGTTCTACAATTCCCCAGGACAGCCAGTGCAAACAGGAGGGTCTTGCAGATCAGACTGAGTTGCTTCCTCATCCTGGGTCTGCTTCTAACAACCATGGGAATGCGGGTGAATGTCTTCATTTGCCAAACCTGGTTTACCTATCTGTCAACTGAGCAGGCAGATTCTTACCTTGCAGGATAGTGGGGAAGATTAAATATAAAGTACATCACCTCTCACGTAAGTCCTCGAAAACACATTTCCTTTCTTCTCACCAAGGATTTCACAGTTTGGGGCCTTAATTGACAGCATGGCCATTTCTCTCTGCACATCAAGTCAGATCATTTCCCCTCAATTTTCTTTTCATTCCTAACAGCCAACTAACAGTTAGAAGGAAAGCCTGATTTCTCAGTTGATTGCCTAGCACCCGTTTTTTTTTTTTTTATTAAGACCCTCAAGACCCCATTTATCAGAAGTGAGAGACAGAGAAATTCCCCTTGGAAAATATCACTCATAAAAAGTATAGCAACATTAGCTAACAGGAATCCTTTTTGGAACCAATCAATCTGCTTCAAAGATACTACCTTCAGGAAAAGAAATGCAAGTAATCTGTGGTAATATTGGGATTAATGGATCCTAGAGATTTTCTATTGCTTTCAGGTAAATCCAAGACTTTTTCTTATGTACGGTGGCCACGTGGTCACATGAATTTGAATCTATTCATCTGTTTTCATTCTTCAGTGAAAAAGTTAACTCTTTGGAGGAGAGATACTTATTTGGGGGCCCTTTATTTCCACAAAAATGAAGACTCAGAACTTGGTGATCTTTGTTTTCATGTCCAAGGCATCTGAGTTTGAAGACCTCACACTCCCATGTTGAGTGCAAGCATGGGGCCTGCTTGGTTGACCTAATGAAGGCTGCTCTATTAATGCTGCCATCACGAAGCAAGCGCCTTACTGGGGTCATCCTCCTGGCTTGGTGCCGACCATTTCGTGTCTTCATCTGCCCAAGTTCAGCTCAAAGAACACCCACCCAAATCAAAATCTCCTCTGACAACTATCCATATTCTGACAGCTACCCCTTCTGCCTCCTCCCAGCTCATTACTCCTTAGCACTGCTGGTTTCCAAACTCACCAAGCTCTTTCCTCCCCCAGGACCTTTGCACTTGCTGTTTCTCTACCTGAAAGTCCCCCCTCCTCCAGTTCTTCATGTGCTTGGCTCTTTCTCATCCTCGATGTGAACTTACATCCAACCTGTTTGAGCTAATGGAACCACACATCCTCCCAGTTAGTCTATCATACCACCTTGCCTACAGCCTTTACAAGGTTTATCATAACATGGAGCTGTTTCTTTATTGGTTGTGTTCACTTTTCGTGAATGATCTGTGAGTGATCCCTGACTGCAAGATCCTCGTTTTCCATTTTCTCTGTTGTCAGCACCACCTGTGCCATCACTGTGCCTGATAAGTAAGCTGTGTTTAATGCCTCTTTGTTGATTAATCTATCCAGAATGTCAGCTCCAAAGAGGCTGACAACTCCAAAAGGCTAATCATTATTTATTGAATAATCTATTCAGAATTCCCATAACAAAAGAGACTGCTCCAATTGAGGAAAATTTTTTTCTCTGAAGTAAAATATGCTTCTATAATATGTAGCAATCATCTTTTTAAAAAATTATCTTTATCCCAAGTGCTGAGCTCTGGGGATTTGCATCTTGTATAATAGTAACTTAGGTTGGAGTTTGGAATGTGGGGTGTCAAAGTATCCTTTTGCTCACCTGTTGAATCATCACCAACTTTGATGATCATGTTCTGTGCTCATCCCTGGAGCTAGGAAGATTAACAAGCCACCTTCTCTGTATTTAGGCAGTTTATAACTCCAAGGGGGAAAGGCAAACTTTGAGCTATGAAATGGTGATAAGGATAGAATGGTATGGGCTAATTCATGTTGTCCCCAAATTCCTATGTTCAGACCCTAAACCCCAATGTGACAGTGTTGGGAGATGAGGCCTCTGAAAGATAATTAGGCCATGAGGGTGGAGCCCTCATGAATTGGATTAGTAGCTTTATAAGAAGAGATGAGAAGACTTGTTTCCCTTTTTTTTACTCTTGGTCAAGGGATGATACAGTAATAAGTTCAACTGGAATCCAGAGGGCCCTCAGCAGACACCAGATCTCCACCACCTTGATCTTGAACCTTCTGGTCTCCAGAGCTGTAAGGAGTACGTGTGTGCCAGGTAAGTCACCCACTCTGCAGCATTTTGTTACAGCAGCCCAAACAGTCCATCACATAGAGACATAGCTGGATGCTGGATGTAACCCACATTGAAAGGGCAAGTAAGAATTAGTCAAGGGAAGAGGAGTGATCAGAGAGTGCTCAGAAAAAATACTCAACTTCCATCCAACCACAGCCTTTTCCTTTTGTGAATTTCCCCACAAGGGTGGCCTTCTCACTTGATGTTTACATTATCAATGACCACAATCAGGGCCTTGGACTTGACTGTGAAACTTTCTCCTTCTCCAAAGGATTTATAGATGAGGGGCAACCCTTCACAAGAGACTTATAAAACAAAAGTCAATCCTTCAATTGCTATAAAAGAGGGAATGACAGCTCTGCAAAGCTCGCTTGCTACTGCTCAGCTAGGAAACTAGGAGATCAGCTCCACCCCGAGCCCATCGGAAAGTCCTATGGAAAGTGTATGTTGACCCTCAAGTGGAGAAGTTTTGAAAAGTTTTATAAATTTTGGATCTGGGAAATATAAAAATGATGTAAAAAGGTAGAAAAGTGCAGGTTGGGGGAGTAGCAAAAAATAGGAAAGAAAGAATTACTCAGGCAGAGACAGAAGGCAGCGTTGATTCAGCACCATGGTCAGGGACATGGCTCAGGCACCACCTCCTCCACTTACTAGCTGAGTGGCCTTGACCAGGCATCTTAACCGTCCCCAAACTCTCCTTTGACATGTTCAAAGTAGGCACAACCATCTACCTTCCATGACTGTTGTTGGAATTAAATAATGCAAACCACTTGGTGTGGTTCTTTGTGGTTAAGCCTTTTAGAGAATTAATTCTATTATACCTCGCATAATAGGATCTATTTTATATTATGTTTCATTATTTTATCATAGATATTGCCATTATGAATGACACAGGTTCTTCTAAATGACTGGTCACATCCTCCCACCAGCGTCCCTAGACTCACTTGATCTTGACGAACTTCCGGCAGGGCACCGTGCTCCTCACACAGGTCTCTGTCAGCGGGTCTATGTCCTCCACGATGACGAAGGGGGCCTCCTCCAGGGTGACGATGCTCAGGTGGTTGTCATCCGGCTCGCAGTCTGAGAAGGACTTGTACCTTGGCCACACGGCGTGTCTCAGGCTTAGCGTCTGGTTCTCCCACTTGCCCACCTGCATGGGAAAGACAGAGACTCCCGTGTTTCCTGCACCACCAACTTCTAGAAAGGCAAATCCTTCATCATAAGAGGGCGGGAGAAGAACCCAGCCAGTCCTCAGGCCCTTTCCATACTCACCTCGGTGTGCACATCTGTCCACAGATTAAGAAAAATGGAGCTAAAGGGGAAACAGAACCGGGGGATCCTCTGTGCCTGGACTCTCCCAGAATAATTAAATGGGGTGTTCTGCCTGGGCACTGATACTTTTAGGGCTCCCTGGATGATTCTAGTGACTGCCAGGGTTTGGGACCACCAATGCCTTGGAAATAGCACAGGCTTCCAAAATGAGAGACAACTGGGACTGAATCCCCGACTCTGCCGCTCACACGGGTGTGACCCCAGTCAAGTTCCTAATCACCATTAGTGCCTCTCCAGCTGCTAAACAGGCACAATTTCCCCTACTTCATAAGGCTGCCATGGGAGTGACATAGGGCAATTTGCGAAAAGCACAGAGCACAGCCCTCTGCACAAGTAGGGATGCCGTATGTTTCTCTGGGTAGAGGAGGATGAAAAGGAGAAAGGCACAAAATACAAAGGTGCTAAGAAAATAGGAAAAGGAGAGGAAAATGACGTGGGGGAGCAGAGAGGAGAGAAGATGGCAGGGGCGACAGCAGCGGGGGATGGAGTGTGAGCAAATCACAAGCACCATCATTTCCAGTTCAGACGTGGTCCTATTTCAGTTGCAAATTAAGTTGAACTTTTATTAATCTGGCGCAGAGTGGAGACTTCTACTGCTTAGCGTACATCAAGACCTGTCAAAACAGAATCAATTGTGTTCTCTCCGAGCGGCCGTTGGCATCTTGGAGAAATCAAATTGAAGGCTGTATGTTTTGAACTTTAATTTTATTTGACAGCTTACCGGCACTGTGCTCTCACATGCAGGGAGCAGTCTGCCCCCATGTCATGCTTCCTCCTTCCTCATCCTGCTTCCGTGCACAACTGCTTGACCCCAGAGGTCAGAGCTTTATTTGTACCACCAACCTCAAGCAAAATCCCTCCTCTGAAAAGCTAAGCGCGAGCCCAGGCTTGTCTGTGTTGAAGTGACCCCCTCACCTCTCCTCCTGTAATGCGAGTGTCACTAGAAGCGAATTTCAGGTCCTTAGAGAGAATTCAGACACGAGGGCACCAGGGGAGATGACGGAGTGGGGCGGGCGGGAGAAGGTAGCACTGCGGTGAGCTCATGCTTTGGACTGGAAAATTTTCGCTGCTTGTAGAGAAACATCCCTTGTGGCCAATTACAACATTGCCGGCTGTGCCGATACCTTCCTTTTTACAGGAAGGGCAACAGAGGAATTCGACCGAACACGCTCATCAACCCAGGCTGAGATGTGTATAGCTGCTGGGGAGAAGGTGGAGTCCACCAAATTCTTCATTCCTTCAGTGGAGGCTTAGAACGCCCACCTCGTGCCGCACAGCCTGGGACATGACAGCCTGGCTCTGGCCTTTGGTGACCATCAGCCAGCGAGTTCTCCACCTGTGGACTATCAGTAACTCAACATGCATTATACCTCCACCTGGGAATGGTGAGCGTCTGTGGATGAAGCACTGGCTGGGGATGCACAGACCTCAGTTCCTTCACCTTTGTTCCATGTCAGTCTCCTCTCCTAGAACAAGGATGCTGCAGGCGGGCTTGGAATGTATTCAATCTCTAAGGTTTTTCGGATTGAAGGTCCTGGTGCAAAATGCAGGGAAAATTGCCCTCCCAACTTCGTCTTGATTTGAGAGCAGGGCACTGAGTAGATCATTAGAAAAGGGGTGAGGGTGGCACAGCTCACGACTTGTATAAGTCTTTTAAAAAAATAATAGAAGTAACATTGCATCACAGCTTAAGTCTTGGGCGGGCATAACTAAAAATTAACACGTGCAAGGACTATCTTGAGTTCACCACTGAAAGTCCAGTTCCATCCGCCACCATACAATTGACCGCTTTTACCTGCCCCAACTTCTTTTCCTTTTGGTAACCACTAACTTGGTCTTACAGTCTAAAAGTTGGTTTTATCTGGATCATCTGTTTGCTTTGTTGCTTTGGTACCACATAGGAATGAAGTCCTACAGTGCCAACTTTATTGGCAAATCAATAAAATTTGACTTTAAAAGCTTGGCCAGTGGAAACCCAGAGCGCTGCTTAATCACTACCTCCCTCTTTGACATTTGGATATGAAATGTCTTCATATTTTAAAGGTAAATAACAGCGCCTGTCTTACTATGTTGCAGGGGTTACATGAGGTGATAAAATAAGTTGTTCTAATTCCACCACTCTAGGTGCTTAAAATATTAATTCATGTCGTTCTAAAAGTAGATCCATGAATAAAATACTATTATTATCTTCAGTTCACAGGTGAGGAAACTGAGGCATGTAGTTTAATTAAGTTGTCCATGTTCACCTGGTGTGAGCGTGGGAGAGCCAGGGCCAAAATCCAGGACTTAGTCTTAAGTTAATTAAAAAATGCAGCTAGAAATTTGTGCTGGGGAAGAGAATAAGCTCTCGAGTCCAAATGACTCTGGACAAATGACACGCAGTGCCTCGGCCCTCTGTCCCAGGCTGCACCAGCAGGGCGAGGCCATGGGGCTGTATGAGCTGTGAGCATACGAGGGGGGACTGTGGTGCCTCCCTGTATGTCTTCCCCCCAAAACACACAGCCTCGGTCTAATCTTAAGAAAAGCATCAGAGAACCCTCCTTTGGGGACATCCTAGAAAACCTCTGACCGGGGCCGCTCGGAATGGTCAAGGTCACCACAACAGAGCGGAAATCGGGGCAGCTGCCACAGCCCGGACAGCCTGAGAAGGACAGTATCCCACTGTGTGGGGTCCTGGATGAGGTGCTGGGACGGAGCAGAAGACGGTGACAGATCGATGAAGGAAACTGGTATGAACCCAAGAGGTCGTAAGAAGCACGTGTGCACTGGGTTCGTTCATCGCAGTGGACACAGTGCGTGGACACGAGCGGTTGTTGGTGGAGGGTATGTGAGGTGGGCGCACGTATGCAGGTGTGAAGTCGAGTCCCTAAAATTACAAATTACACAGTTAGATAACTGAGGGACCAAACGAATTTAAGAGGAAAATCAAAACAAAAAGCCTCCACCCCCACCCCCAAGAACCAGGGTGTGAGGTGTGTGAGGACTTGCTCTAAGATGTTCATGATTTTCCTATGAATCTAAAACTATTCTAGAAGGAAAATGCTATTTAAATTTTCTTTCTGAACTCACAGGAGGGAAGTTTTAAAATAGCGTAGATTCTCAACGAGACAGAGTAACAGATGTGACAAGAGTGTGAACTCTGGAGCTTGTGGTCCTGGCTTCACACTCCCGGCTGTGCCCCTTGGGTCAGCTGCCTCAATTTCACCATCTGAAAGACGGGGTGATGATAGAGGAGTAGCTCATCGATGGCCGGGAGGCCTAAGTTAGTGACCATATGCAAAGAACAGGATTGCCCAGTAATCGGGGGTGGGGGGAGGGATAACGAGTTGCTATTTTGTTGTTTACATCCAAAAAATTTAGGGGAGTTCAGATTTTTGTGTTTTAACTAAAGGAGAGCATTTCTTGATGCATGCTGACTTTAGTTTGAGAAGGTCACGTTTCTTCCTACATTGGTAATTTTCATCACAAATCGTAAGTTTTCTTTCCCCCAAAGTTTTATAATAATTTTCTGCTGTTTTTGCCTATCCAGTATCCCTTGGTTTTGGGAACAGCACATTGATTTGCCCCTGAAGACAGCCCCTACCTCCACTCTCAATAATAAGCGCATGTTCTTTATGTGATTAACGATTTAGGCCGCCCACCGTGGTTAGCTTAGGAATGTGCATGTGACCGGGCTCAGCCTGTGGGGACTCTCCCTGGCACTTCTGTGGGATTAAGAGTCTGGGGGGTCAGGACTACAGAACCTACCTGAGATGAATAAAGAGCTAAAACTCAGAGGAGCACTGAAGTGGTGGAAGCTTGCTTGAGATCTTCTAACAATAAAAGTTGATATTCACTGAGCACTTACTAAGTACTATTCTTAGCACTATGTAATTCTCATAAATGCCCTACACACACACACACACACACACACACATTTTTTTTTTTTTTAAATAGCTCCAAGCTCACCCAAATTTGCTGTATGGGAGGAGAAAAAGGTCTTTGCCTTCCAAATATACTGAATTCTGGTGCTAGACCTTTGAGTGTTTTCAGCAAATATACTAAGGTTTGAGGACAAAGGAAAATAACTGACCTCTGATGGAGAAAAGTGATTTTGTTAAAAGAACTCTAAGAAGGGAAAATTAACTTTGTAGTGATTTTTTTGAGCCCATTCTTATTAATAAAATTTAAATACGATGCTTTTAGAACGCTAATTGCTCTTCAGCTCCTAGAAAGTGTTTTGTGAAAGGGCAGTGATTACTTATCAAAATATTCAGCCAATATTTTCTTTGAACTGAGATAATTTAATCTCCAGAAAGTTCTTGAAGTTAATATTCACCCCTTTGTGACTGGATAAATCCAGAGAGCTGTCACAGAGGCTTCAAGAGATTAGAAAGCACTTAAAAGATGTGTGTGGCTTCGCTTTCAAAGAGATGTGAGCTCTGCTTCTCATTTGACCTCGTCATGAAATGCTTATTAGATGATTAAAATCGCCTTATAACTGGTCTCTTGATCTCCTAAACACCCCCCAAAAAACATGAATGTAGGAAGCCAAAATCAGATCTGCAGACTCCCCCTTACACAAAAGGACCCCGGTGCAGTCCGCCTGTCCACACTCATGCCTCTCATCACTGCCTCCATCTCTCTCCCTCTAGTGCCCACACCCTACCCAGAAGCTCACACTCAAAAGCACAGGTGTGCATTCACAGCCACCGCCACTGATACCTCAGCATACTTACACGTGTGCAGACGTATAGGAATACCTGTGCGCAAGGAGACAAACATGATATGTGAGCGTGCATCTATACATCTTCACCCAATCTTACACATGAACACACACCCACACACATACATTCATGGCTATCCCGAACGCATGATACCTGCACACACCGCTACACACACGCACGACCACACCTGCACACACAACCATGAGACAGGGACACAAACACTTTCCACATTTCACCAAACACACACCCACTTCCCTGCCCCTGCTGCACTTTTCCTTCTACCTGAAATTCCTCTCCTTCTCATCTCTGCTGGCTGCAGCCTGACCTCTATTTCTAGCTCCAGTTCCAATACCACTTCTCCCATGGAGCCTAATTCTCTGGCTGGAATTCATTTTCGCATGATCTGTGTCTCTTTTTCCCTTGGATTCCTTCACTCCGTCATTGATGAGCTCAGCACTCAGTGACTGGTCCTGCGAGCCCAGCCAGGCCCGCAGAGGCCCAGGGCTACAATCCCGAGCCATCCTGGGGGGGGAGGGGGAGCCTGTCTCTTTGGGAGCTGCTTGGCTAGAGACACGGGGTGCCCAGGCCCTGGAGGGCCAATGGGCTGTGAGTGAGGCCAGCAGCGTTAGCATTAGCACGGGATGTGTTAAGGGCTCTGTCTTTATCCTGGTGTACCTGAAATGCAGAGGCCCGTAGGTGGGGATTCTTGAAGACTATTAATCAGGGGAGTGAAAACCTCTGTTATATCCAATCACTTCCCCCCAACACTTCCCCCCCCCCCGAGCAGACAGGCGTGCTGGTGACTGAAAGATTCAGACCCCGTTGGGTGGGGTAGGAGGCAGCTCTCCTCATCTCTGGGGGAACCTGGCAGAGGCCGCTGAGTGAGGCTGCACCAATGCTGAGATCGCCAGTGGGGACAATAAAGGGAACTTGGTGGTGATTTGTATGAGGGGTGAGGAGGGAGGGCGCTGTGTGCTTTGAATCCTGGTCCTGCTGAACATCCAGGCCAGCCAGTCTTCCACGGCCACGTAACCCACACCTGCCACAGTGCTGCCTTCCCCTACCCCGGTTCAACAAATATTTGCTGAATTGAACTCGATTCTGACTGCAGCACACCATCCAATTTTACTTAGAATTCAGAGTTAAAAGAAGGAAGTTGCCTGTTTACTCAGCACCTCTCCTCGGAGACCAGACCACAGGGATTGCAAAATTAAAAATCAGAGAGGAAATTTATTACAACTGACGACGAAAGCAGAGTTCACACTGCTCTGTTCCGGCTGGACCGGCCTGGTTAGCTCACAGGGTGATTTCATAACTTCGGGGGAGACCAGCCTTAAAACAAACACTTCACGTGGGCAAAACAACAGAAAACATTTCATTCTGGATAATAAGCCGTGATTTACTGCTAAGCTGGAGAAAATATGAGTAATTAACCCTTCAAGAAGATGAATTTAAGGAGAAAAACAGAGCAAACAGGAGGCCAATTTCTCTCCACCTGAAGTAGAAAGTCTTGCAAAGGACAGGAGAGGAGTGGCCGCGAAGGAAATGGAAAGTGATTTAATGTCCGTGTTTAGCATACAGAGCACCATCAATTAGCATCGCGCCCCTGCCTGTGCTTGCGACTCTAATGCACAAGCAACCAGTCGCAGCTTCACATGGATCACTTCATGTCTTAGGTGGCCACTGAAGCCAAGACCAGGGCTGGGGTTGACTGATCTGGAAACTTCCACAAAAACGGCCACTAGGGAGGTACAAATAAGTTGTGCCACAAGTCATTCCAAATGGGTGTGACCGGGAGCACGTTGCTCTGCAGTTTGGGGGGCTTTTATTTAAATTGGGGTAATGTTGGTTTACAAGGTATCTGGTTTAAAGATGTGGGTTTGCACCTCTTCAGATGGATGACCAACCACACCCAACCCCTGAACCCCACAGTCCTGTACCCAACCCCAAATTTGTGCAAGACAGCTCAAGCCAGCTGAAACCAGGGGCCACCCTGGACCAAGCTCTCCCCTACAGCATAGAATCAAACAAGCTGCTACGAAGAAACGGCTGGAAGGCAGGTGTAGGTCAACCCTATCTCATCTTCCACGTCCTGGGCCTCGATAGCCACTGGCAGATTGAGACCAAGGACTGTTGTTTAGATATGGAGGGTAAGCGCCTGCTGTCTTTGAATGTACTGTCTTGAACACAATTATGGAAGGTGGTAGGATTATGAAACTTTAGCATGAATAAGAACCTCTCCTTAGGGACTGATTAGGAATGCAGACTCATCTCAGGTGTGGCATGAGACCTGGAACCTGACTTTTCCACCAGGATCCAAGGTCATTCTGTTGCAGGTGGCCTAAGTACACGTTTGGAGAAGCACCTAAAGGAGGGTGCCCATTGGCACATGCAGGACTAAATGCGGCAGAAGAAAGATGGAAATCTTCCTTCTTGGGTTACTTATGTAACCAGTGGCAATTGCTGGCAGATCTAAATGAGTTTAATCAGCTATTAGAGCCTTAATTAAATTCCTCTCAGTTGAAATTTCAGAATTGCCTAATTGTTACACAGCTCACATTGGAGCAGTTGATTTTTTTGCTCCTATAATAACTGCTCTCCAGATAATCTAATATCTTTATGGATAACAGCGTCAACTGCCTCAGAACCCAGCACTGTTCTGGTAATTCATGGAGATGTATTTTGATCAGCATTATTTCCATGAACGACCTGCATATCGCTTCCATTCTCCTCTTGAGGCACAGCCAACAGAAGAGCTCAATGCCTGTGCAACCTCAACCCTAAAAGTGAAAGTCTCTGGAACAATAGCTGCCATTTTCTTCAGAAGTTCATTTATAATCTTCAGTCCTCCAGAGCCCCTCTATTCCCAGGCCCCCAGGGATGGATAGACGTTCTATTTCTTTGGTTTATTTTTAATTCTCTGTGTGCTCTTAAAGGTGATGTGTGTCTTGGCAGTTAGGTAAACACTCAGCCGTGTTTTCTTTCTCTTCCTTCTTTGGTTCCACATTGGAACAATACAACAGTAGCATCTTGAAAAATCAGCAAAAAAAAAAGCAGCCATCTTCTCATCACAACTAACTTTTGGAATGTGCTCTGGGGAGCCCTTCACTGTGTAACTTCTACATCAGTCAGTCCTCCACGGGCTGAAAGAATGATCATTAAAGAATTAAAAAGTACAATAACCGGCATTGCTTGGGGAGCTATGCTCAGGCTGACATATGTTTTTTCATTTCACCTTTACAAGCCTGTAAAGGTGAGACCATCAGCACACTTATTTGGCCAGTTGGGAAACTGAGAGCTTAAGTGGCTTGTCCAAGGTCAACCAGCACGGAAGAACGTTAGGAGCCAGGGCTCAAGCACCTGGCATCAGGACTGGGCCGTGTCATAGCCTATGGCCCCGCAGCAGCATCAGGCTGACTGTGAGAAACGGGAAGCTGGACGGGGCAATGTGCTCTGCTGAGGAACTATTCCAGGGATCCGCTGGGAAGTCCCCGGTGCAGAAAGAGAGGTGGGTAACTTTCCCTTTCTAGAGACTCGGCAGGCGTCTTTGCCTGGGAGGTGGGAGAGCACAGGCAGAGCTGGCTGCCTTGCAATTTGCTTTCATATACCACCGTGTCATCTCCTCAGTCTACCTGCCAGCTGACTCTTGTAAGGGCCTTGAATTCCACCAGGGAAAATTCCTTTCCTGATGTTGCTGCAACGAGCCCCTGCAGGCTCAAGACTGAGGTCCACCTCTGTTAACCCTGCCGTCCACAGGCGATTAGAATAATAGATCAAGGGGGAAAAAATCAAGCGCTTGGATGTGAATGGTGTGACAATTAGGTAATTTGGGGATTTCAACCAAGAGGAATGTAATCAAGGCTCTAACAGCTGATTAGACTTGTCTTCGCCTCTGTGGTAATCTCCAACCCTTACGTAAGGAGGGCTTCATCCTCTCTTTGTTCCATGCACAGGAGATGCTGGTGGCCAAGACAAGGTATTCTGTGGACATGACACCATTATCAAAACCTGAATATAAATTTGCTTGAACTCCCTGAAGGGCTGCTGTCTTGGAGAAGAAAACCAGAACGCATAGAGCTGTTACAAAAACAGCCCAAAGGGGTCGTGAAGGAGAGGGGGAGATGTCAGAACAGAGGGGGGAGGGTAACCCATAACACTGACCTGAGGTCAGCCCCCCAGCAGTAACAGCGATAGCCATTATTCTTTCTTTCTTTTTTTTTTTTTTAAATGTGATGTTTTATTATCTCCCTCTGTGATACCTGGTAAATTATCCTAGAGCTCCCTCCTCTTCCTCCTCCTCTTATTGCCACACACAAATTCATAATGACGTCTCTTCTGAGCATACATCATGTATTTCTATGCTTTCACAAAGTCAAGTTAGAAATAAGGTAGTTTTTCTTTTGACCTTCTAATGTACTTTTTCTAGGTAAATTCCAAAGATCGTGTAGTTCCCACTTTGAAGATAAATGAAATGCCATTTGCAATCTGGGAGTGTAAATAGTTCCATTTTTGAGTATTTACCAAGTATTATTTAGCAGCTCTTGCTCCAGCCACAGAGTGGCCAGTGAGAGTTAAGATGTAGCCAAGGGAGACGCATTCTGCTTTGGGCTGAGGCCAGGAGGGCTTCTCCCGGTTGGGATTATCAGTTCGCTCTCACCAGTCTGGAAATCATGACAAGGTTGGGCAGGAATCGAGATACAACTTCTCGTACTCGGGCGCAACTTTTAAAACATGTAAACCTGACGAGTGGCAAAAATCGGGGCTGAGTGTGTAGCAGTTTATTAAAGGTGATCAATTCCAGGTAATTAAACTGCAGACTAAGAAAGAAGGAGGCTGTGAAGCATCACACCTGACTGGAGAGAGATAACTGGCCAAAGGCTGATGGATTTCCTCACTCAGTGTTATGTAAAGAAGCCGATTTCATTTGGCCTGAGCATTCAAAGTTAACCTCATTGACGGTGTCTGCAGGGCTTTAAAATAAGGTTCTAAAGTCTGGGGGTGCTGATCAGTGGCACAGCATTGCATCCCCTCGCCTGGGAGGTTACTGGGTTGTGAAGGTTGAAGTGTTTGGAAGTTGGTGTCAGGTTTCATGGGCAGATGTTCTTCTGCATCTGGAGCAAAATAATAAATTAAATCTTTGAGCTGGACCGTCTTCTCCTTCCACATGAAAGGGCGAGCCAGGGTTGGTGCCCAGCCCCTGCAAGTTATTACGAAGACACTAACCCAGCCCTGAAGCAGGGCTGAAATTCATCACTGGGGTAAAATCCTCACTGATCAGAATGATTTAAAGTCCTTCTTAAGTAAGATGGTATTTTGACAATCGTTTTGCTTTGCTCAGTTCTGGCCCCAAACTATTTTGCTCCAGGCTGTCTGAGCCCTAAAGTATTCCAGCAAGATGTTCCTTTGAAATACTAAAGCCAACAGAAGATTTAATGGTGAGGAGACAGTAATAAGCTTAACCACAGCTCTGCCCATGTTAAAAACATGATTGTCAGGAGTGGGAGGGGGAGAGGGATTTCTGTAGTGTGGGCCAGGTAAGCCTCGCTATTTCAGAAAATGAGGTCTGTGTAACCCTCTACTGTCAGTCCAGACTCATCCAGATTGATGCTCCTCATCTTGGACACTGATCAGTAACCCCAGAGCCCTATGTGACGGGGCTGGTGACAGACTGGGCCAGCTACTCAGCCTTGCTTTCTTTCGCTGGTAAACAAATCTGGCAAACTCGGCCACGTAAAAGAACCCTACACTGGGAGTCAGCCTAAGTTCGAGTTTACCTGTGGTACTTCTGAGCTGTCATAAATTTAAATTAAAAGTTTAAGTGACCTCCCTGGTGGCACTGGGGTTAAGTCTCAGCTGTATCATGTTACCACCTCTGGGACCCGAGTTTGATCCCCAGTCAGGGAGGGGACCCATGTGTCGTAGCAGACCTCACCTCACTCCCGCTGCTCCCCTCGGCAGTGTATTTCAGTGGATCTGCCTGTTCTGCTCCCCACTCTGTCTCTGGTGGATTATCTCATCCTCCACATCTCTGACCTGTACCCCAGTTCATGTATGCATAAATAACTAAGTCTTTAAAAAAGGAAAAAAAAAAGAGAAATGAAGGGATAATTGAAACGTGATTACAGATGTGTTGAAATCCCTTTGTGCACACTGGGATGTGATTGCATTTGAGCTCACTTGTGACTGGCCTCGGGGTTCCTGCATGATTGATTCAACACCTGGGGGCATTACTGGTGATTTTATCTGTGTGTGGCTGGTATTTAGGAGCTATCTTTTTTGAATTGTCCAATTTTCAAAAATTATATAATTTCCTTCATAAATACACTCATACTCATCAGACTCTTTAAATGAAGTTAGAGGTCAGTTTTTTTCACCTTCTCTCCACTCTCTACCACCAGTCCACTTTAGCTACTCATTCCCACGGGAGCAAATTCACCTATAATTGCCTGATTTCAGCGATCCTAAATTTAGATAATCCACAGTCTTCTCCAATCTCATTTTGACCATTCGTCCCTGACCGTCTCTGTTTCCTCCCAGTCCATCTCCCCACCTGTGCCTCCATGTCTCCCTCCCCATCTGGCCTCAACCTCTCCATCTATCACCCCACATGGGGTTCTGCCATCTCTGCACTGATCCTGCCCCACTTTACCCTCTTGTCATCTGGCATCACCACCCTCTGCTCTGGGTCAAACCAACCACTTCTTCACAGTAAGCCAGCAATTGTGGGTGGACAATGTCACATGACCAGAGATTAATAACATTTCAAATAGAAGGGCACACTGGCCGAAAGTCCTTCTTGCTCTTCCTGACTGACTACCTTCCTTTCAAACCCTCATACCTGCCCACAAGATTTCAACTCCACCAGCTCCATCCTCAGCCCCAGCTGATGAAGCTGTCTCAGCCTCACAGTCAATGGATACCACACATGCCCAATGTGTGTTCAAACAAGTCTGCTTCTCCCCCACCTCAGCAATGAGAGGCCTCTCTCCACTAGCCCCCACCAGTCCTGTCCGTGTGCTCTGGACTCGGTCCACTTCGGCACCACCCTGCCCTCCAACACTGTCCTCCGCCATCCCCAGTGGCCTTCTTTTCATGACCCAACAGGTGCGTTGCACTTGCCCTTGGGGGCCACGTCCATCTTCTTTAAGTTCCCCTACCCCAGACTGTGGTGCACCTTCCTGCTCCAGGCTATTTGCCACTTCTTTGGCTTCTCCAGATCTGCCAAAATACAAGCTCCCTTTTGGGGCACTTGTTTTCAATGCCCTCCCCCCTCCTCCTTCCCGGGACATCCCTACTCAGGTCCTTCTGCTGCCCACAGTGATCATCTGTGTTGACTGCTGAGGTTCACCAGCTTCTCTCTACCACTTCCAAGTAACCTTGAACTCCATAGGCATAGAGCACAGCTCATCACCTCATCTTTCACCATTTTAAAGAACACACAAATTTCTCTGCCATGTGCCAAATGAGTTCTTGAAATCCTAACCCCAGAGCTATTTAATACAGCTCTCTCTCTCTGACCCCCTTTTCAGCCAATAATCAAGCCTTGACAGTTTTAATATTGGAATATTTTCCCCAGTCCATTTCTTTCCTAACTTCACCTCTCACTGGTCTCTGTCTCTCCCTAGTCCAGATAATGTTCCTTTTGTTTCATCCTCCAAACAGCAGTTCAAGTCATTACCCTAAAAAATTCTGCACATGTGATCTTTCCACTCTCCCCTTTTTTATAGTGCTTTTTGATGGTTTGCAGCTACACCTGGTAACAAGCTAAAATGCCTGGCCGTAGTTTAAATGACCCAGCCTAGCCCTTGGGCTCTCCAGTGCTCTGTGTTCACCAACCTTACTCTTGACAACCAGCTCCTCATTCCACTGCTGCCCCACATCAACTCCTAAATTGTGTACAACTAATCATAGGCTTCTGAGGACATGAGCCCTTCTCAGTGCCAGGTTTCAACACCTGCTACTCAACCAGCACAGAAAACTTTTTCCCACCCTCTGTCTGGTGTCCTCCTACTTGCTCTTCAGAACTCAGCTTAGAGGACAGCTCCTCTGGGAAGCTGACCAAGCTCACAGAACTGGCTAAGCTCCTTTTTGCTGATCTCATCAAGTATTGTAAGTATCCACATACTCTGGGCTCTTGATCAGCTCTCCCCAAATCACTGAGGATGGGGACTGTGTTCTGTCTGCCTAGGATCCCTGGCACCCCACCCAGGGCCTCTTGTACAGTAGAGGATGCTTTTTAAGTAAACAAGTGAAAGATAATATGCCTTTCAGGCCACCATGACCATGATCATCCTGCACTTATGAACTCTTTGGTGTCTTCTGGCAGTATGTACTCTAAGTAATGTGGATCACAGGGCTGGCTGGACCTACGTCTGAACACTCAGCTCTTCTGCTTATTAGCTGTGTGTCATTGACTAAATTTATGTCCTGACCCTAGTTTCTTCCTCCATTAAGTGGGCAAACAGGAGCAACCATATCATATTATTGTTGGGAGAATTAAATAAAATAATGCCTGTAAAGCACTTATTCATCTACTTGCCATGCATTTATTTCTTAAACGACAGTAGGTGTTTCATTACATATGAGCTTGAGGACGACTGCATGAATTCACGCATGTGAACCCCCAACTGGGCCCATAGTAGACTTTCAGTCAAAGTTAATTCCCCCTGGCCATTTGCATATCCTCATGAAACTGAAGCTAACCCATGAAGATAGGACACTGGCAATGACACCGGGAGAAAGCAAGACTCCAGGTCCAGGGCCTATATACCAACATGACATGCATTTACTTTTTATTCCCTCTAAGGAGAGACAGATATGCTTTTCCCTTACTGCTCTCAATTGTAGATAGAATTGATGTTGCCTATTAATATAATTCTGTGCACAGAGAAGAAGGTCCTGCCAAAAGCACTCTGGCATTCTTTTAGCTCTCTCAATAAATCCCAAAGTCTGGCACTTATTTTTAATTCCATTTGCTGATTTGACGTTCTGCACAATTAATGCATGCCATTAATTTCATAACTATAAATGTAACCCAAGCTTTTTTGGATCCTTACACCAAAAAGCACAACCTTATGAATATTCTTGTTAGTACTCAACTGGCTAAGAAGTTTTATTGGGGGAAAAAGAGAAAAGAAAGAAAAGACAAGAAATTTCAAGTAACAGACATGCCTCAAAGAATCATCCCAGTCAAAATGCTGTCTGTCATTATGTGGATAATATAAAATTCCCAGAATTGATATAGTGCTTTATGGGTTACAAGTTGTCATTTATAGTCTCATTCCATTTGACCTTCATGAAAGAGAGTCACTTAAAGATGGAAACATTAATGCAATTTTTCAGAGCAATAAAATGTTCATTCAAGGTACCTGGCCCAGAAAGCACAGCAATTACAGAAAGAATTAGAAACTGTTTTCTAGCTGCTGGCCCAGGACTTGCTGAGAGGTATGTGTTCCATTGTTTGTCCACTTGTGAGGGACTCCAGGAGAAAACAGGTGGACCAAGAGCCTTGATTTGTTCATCTGTGAAGTCTGAGTCCAACTTCTTTCAGAAGATAATACCATCAGTAGGCTTCCAGAAACCCACTCAAAGGGCAAAGACAAAATGCACAAAATTTAACTGTTATTTGTAGAAAGCTCAGTACAGGGGTGGGAAGAGCACCAGAGACAATGGTGGTGGTGCATAGGTGAACTGGTGGTGGGAATTTCATGGGGGAAATCATACACAGTACAAATATGAAGGATGATGTAATAGATAGACAATAAAATAAAAATCTATATCGCACTTTGCATAATAGTTCCCATGTATTAAACTCTTTCTCTTATATACCAGGCTCTATAACAGCTGCTTTACAAGTGAAATGTCTGGGTGACCAGGTTATAATTAATCTGCTCTACAGTCCTCAGTGTTCTCATCTGTAGAATAAAATCCAGGTGCTTCCCACTTGAACCCTCCACCTCCGACAGCACTGGGTGATATCACTGGCATTGTAGAATTTGATTGAGGAAAAAAATAGAGCTTAGTGGTCAAAATGTGGATTTCAGAATCAGACAAATGGTTTAGTATCCATTTCAGATTTTTGGCAATTAACTTTTTCTCTTTCTTCTTTTGTTTCTTGTTAATAAAATGGGGATAATAATAATACCAGCTGCATGGTGGTTTTGTGTGATTTGAGAGAGATCATGTATCCAAAGCTCTTTCTGGGGCACAGAAAGTATTTAATAAATGGTGGCTTTACTATGCTCATAAAAACCCATGGGGGGCATTACATTGGCTCCATTTTACTGATGGAAACATTGATTATGTAAGAAATACAAAGAATGATGACATTTCAGGGTTGATGCTGATCTCAGAACTAAGTATTATCCAAGGTCAAATCCAATCCTCCAAAGTTATTCAAACCTCCTCTCCCTTAAGTGGCTCAGCTTCTAACCAGCTGGCAATGCTCAGTGAAGCAGGGAAAGAGAGCACAGTTGACTGCTGACCGTGGTGCTGATCTCTCTGGTCTGCAGGGACCATTCTCTTCTCTTGACATCAATTTGGGACTTGGGCCTCTGATTAGGCACCTATTTGTCTTCAGCTCTGTCCCCATTGATATATAGTAGAAAAATTTTTGAATCTTCATCCATTTTCAAGGAAATGTAATTCCTGAAGGCAAAGCCTCCAGTGTCAGGAGGAAAGGAATGGAAACACAAATGTTGCTGGTTTGATGGAATTACCAACTTGAGTGTGGCACGGGGACTGACAAGTGTACAAGCTCATATCCTAACTGAATCTCAGTGTCCTCACCTATTAAAGGAGGTAAATGTTCCTGTCTTCTCTCTAGAAAGGGTGGTTGTCAGGACCAATGCCCAATTATGATTCTTGTCTACCTTTCCTACCTGCCTGCCCTATTTTTTCAAATATGCTTTACTTATGGAAACAGGAGGGGAGTTATTGGCTAGAATCTGTTGGCACCTATCGAGCCCAGGATGGGTGAATTTATAGGAGGAATTGGGTTCTTCCAACTTCACAGTGAAACCCAAGAAAGAGAGGCGCTGGGCTTCTTCAAGTCATCTACCACTCCCTTCAAGGGAGTAAGCTGATTCTCTTGTCTCTTCCCAACTTCAGACTTTTTTTCTCATATGCATTTTCATTGGAGTATTTTTCATCACACTGAGAAAAATTAAGCTGGTTCAGTCCTTACTTTTTAACTTTTAAACAAGTCCATTCAGTGCTTTTCATTTGCAGAATTATTATTCAAATGGAATGAAAATAGACTCTAAGAACTCTAGCTATGATTGCAATGAGTCTTAAAACATGTTTTCAAAAGACAATGGCTACAGATAACAAACCATATGGTGGAGTAATAAGGAATGAACGAGTAGTTACTGCCCGAGTAGGGGAGCGATTTAGATCTTCAGATTTGCAGAAAAATACTGACTGGCTTTGCACAAAGACACACAAGACTGATTATGTGGGAGATTTGCATGCAGCTCAGCGGGGTGCTCTGAGCTCAGCTCAGGAAGAGACACCTGGTTCAGCAGGGACTCTCGTACCCATAAGAGCCCTTCTTGAAGACACTGGGAGCATCCCCACGATGCAGGAATTGGGGTGGCACTCCTGAAGCAAGGTTTCATAATTAAAGCAATGACAACTTTCACTACCGATATCCAGAAAGCAATTGTGCCATATGGCATTGTAGAAACAAAATGGACGTCAGTCAGCTTCAGAGAAGCCTGAGCAGGAATCTAGGCAGTGTTACGTACTTAATCTGTAGCCCTGGACAAGCCCCGACTCCCCTGACATTCAGCTCCTTTATAGGCAAGCCGAAGGAGAGCAGGTAGTAGTTATGATGAGTATCTGTTATTTTATTTAAAGATATTATTTATTTATGCATACAAGAGCTGAGGTACTGGCCAGAGGTGTGGATAGTGAGAGGATCCACCAGAGACAGAGTGGGGAGCAGAACAGGCAGACTGAGTGAAATACACTGCTGAGGGGGCAGTGGGCGAAGCAGGAGAGGTCTGCTGCGCCCTGTGGGTCCCCTCCCTGGCCGGCAGCAGGGATCGAACTCATGCTGTAGTGGCTGCGGTTTGCTTCATAGGCCATTGCTTAACCCACTGTGCCACCAGGGAGGCCCGATGAGTATCTGTTAAAAGGGGATCAAAGTAGTGACTATGACGACCCTAGGGTGCAATCAGGGACAGCCATCATCATTAATTATTTTATTAAATGTAGGGAATTAGCTTAAGGCATCAAGTAGCCAATTTCTTGGTCTCCAGAGTCCATAAAATACAGTAAATCTTCAACAGCTTAGAGATCAGCACTGGGGAGATTCAATTCCTCTCTGTCTCTGTCTTTTCCTCTAGTTGAACTCAGACTACAATGCCAAGAAAAGCTGTGTGGGGGAGCGAAGCCTCCACTGCCAATAACAAAGATGAGAAAACCAAACTGCAGCCACAGAAGGCAGCCTGACGCAGGGACTTGTAGCCAGAAGCAGACTGCTGGGGTGGAACGCCTTCTCTTCTGTCTCTTTTCTGAGAGACAAATGTCATCCCTATCTGCTCCATCAGCATGCTAATGGGGAAACCAACAGAGACAATGTGAAGGAAGCGGAGAGCAAGTCAAGACAACAGGTCCTGGTAATCTGACAGGTGGGGGAATGAGGCAACTAGCCAGTGCTACTTAAAAGGATTGTGAAATAGGGAAATCTTGAGGGGCCTTAGATGTTTTTGAGTCAGTTAACAAGTAGGTTAGATGACCTTAAGTGCTGGGATGAGTCTTCCTCAACCTTTAGCACTCAGGATGCACGTTAGCTCTTTCAGGAAGCCTTCTCCATCATAACACCCAAACTGGGTGGTGTCACTCAGTACCTATACTTTCCATTGCTATGAGTGCTCATCTTACTATGTTGTAATGGAAGGTTTGTTTCTTTGTTTCTCCCACTATTCTGTGAGCTCCCTGAAGGAAGGGAAATTGTGCTATTTATTTCTGCAATACCTGCCCCCGACATAGAGCAGGTAATCAGTAGATATGTGACAAACAGATCAGTAGTGGGTAAGTGGTGGATCTGAGAGCGGATGACCAGATGGACAAATGAAAGATGGCTGGTCAGAAGGGCTGATGGGTGGTTTATTAGAAGACTTATCATTGACTGGGTAGTTGGATGGATACATGGTTAGACAAGTTTGATACCATCAGACATTCATAGTAGTTACCTCATCCTAGAGAGTAAGATTTGAGTTTACTTACAGGGACTGGTATTGTCATTCACTCCTTCCACTCAACCCCAAGGCAGGTACTCTCTACAAGAATCTCAAGGTCTCTAATGGAACTTTTCATTATTCATTCTAGAAATTATGCAAAATGGTAGAATGAGCACCAAACTTGGGGACTCACAAGAAATAAGTGTGAGTCTCTTCTTAGCTATTGATAAATGTCATTTAATAGCTCCAAGTTTTGCCTACTCAAAAATTCAGAAATGCCACTATCTTTGCAAACTTATCGTGTGGCTAAAATGAAATGCTAATTACAAAAACTAATACTCTGATGACTGGAAGATAACAGGTATGCAGCAAACTCTTGCTGTTAATTCTATTCAGAGAATCACTGACGTCAATCCCCTTACTCTTTCCAACAAACTTATTTATGAAATATTATATTTTCCCCCAAAGGAACTCTCACTTGGAACACCAACATAGCAATCAGATAAAGCTTTACCATCTTTGGTTAAAGGTAGATCTTGCCTTGTTAACCCCTAGTCACTTAAAGACACCTGTGACATTCTGAAGGAATCTAGTTTCCAGGGGACATCTGATATCGTACAAAGAAATAATTCTATGTTCTGCCATGCTGAACCTAAAACACAAGTTTCCTCTCCTTCCTTCTGTCTCCCTATCCCCTACCCCCACCATCAAAGCCACTCAGGGCTTTACATTCATCTAAAACACAGATGGGTTGATGACCCTGTCAGAAAATAAAAATGGTTTTCATCTGTCTGTTCAGGAGTTTCTAGAAATACTTCTGACTGAGAGGCTCTTTGAATAATTTACTCATCTGAGATCATTTAAATAATCTATTCACTCATTTTCATAATTGATGGTAATGGAAAACTATCAAGGGTGCAGCTTTTGTCTTACATGTATACCATCTGTCAACCTAACTATGCCCCCAAATCCTAGGATAACTTCCTGACCAAATTTGACTTGTAAGTTGGGAAGAGAGAGATAGTCCATATTACATATGGTTGACTCTGGTTGTATTATAATACTGTTTTGTCTCAACATTTGCCTTCAGCACTTTATGACCTTGGGTGAGTAATTTATCCCATGTACCTTTCAATTTCTGTCCGGCAATATGGAGGTCTACTGGTAATCAGAGCTGGCATTTATTGATCATCTACCATGTGCCAGTCAGGGTTTAAGCACTTGATATATTTTAAGTTTTACATAACTCTGTGCAATAAGTACTGTTACTAACTTCTTCTAAGATGTGGGAAAATGAAGAAAACATTGTGAGACTTAAACATGATAATGCATTGAAAATACTTTGAAAGTTGTCTGGCACATAGCAAGAGCTCAACTAATGACATCTGCTGTCATCAGTTCATCACATAAAACAGCATCACCACCACCATCACCATCATTAACACCACCATCATCACCACAGCCATCATCAACCTGCCTTACCATTATCATTACCACTGTCATAATCACCATCATCACCCTCACCGTTACCACCACAACCATATTATCACCACCACAACCATCACCATCATCACCACCACAACCATCATTATCACCACCACCATCACCATCACAACCATCATCTTCACCACCACTATCATTAACATCACCATCATGACCATCCTCACCACCATCACCACCCTCTCCATTACTACCACAACCATATTATTACCACCATCATCACCACCACAACCATCATCATCATCACCACCACCACTACTATAATCATCATCATCGCCTTCTTCCTCCTCCTCACCATCAACACCAGCATCATTAATCATCTGTGTCAATCATTTTTACCATTAACACTGCCAACACTGTATGTTCCTATAAAGATGCCTTTTCTATGAACAGCTTCTTTTTAAAAACTTCTAAATCTAAAAGAAAAAATTTAGCATAAAGCTCTTTCAGGAGAGCACTCAATCAACTGTTGTTCTTTTTTAGAGTTGGGATGTGACTGCAAAAAAATATAAGAAGCAGAGCAAGACAGAAATGTGTATATGCACACAAGGAGATGGCGTCATTGATTCCAGTTTGATGTGTTAATTTGATGAGCCCTACTCTATTTCCCTAACATAGACTGTGACCTAACATATTGTACTGTGTGGGTATTTAAAATAGTCACCAGGCATGACTCTAGGGAAGTCAGAGGATAAATTTAAATCTTTTGTAATGGCTTAACTTTCCCTCTCTACAGCTAACATTGTTTGAGAGACTTAATGATCATTATATAAGGAAACAAATTAAATTTCACACAGACTTTGCTAAGGTCAGTGATGTTACCAAACCCATTTTACAAAAGGGCACTTGATTTTAGATGTGGATTTAGGAGAAGAAAGGAAAGGAAGAGAGAAAGGGTGGGGGAAGGAGAGAAGAGAGGTGAACAATGTCATTTATAGGCATGACACATTTCTCCTGGAAATAGTCAATCTAGAAATGTCTAAGCACCGACCCATGCATAAAAGTTAAAAAAAAAAATCTGACTGTTTCCACTATCACGAATCTCTGGGCAAATCATCCAGTAAATGCCATGTGCTTTCAATTCTGATTCTGTAATCACTCTCAGATTTCTGTACTATTCTCACTCATGCCGATATTGCCTTTAACCTGAGCCACTTAAATAACCTCATAGAAATTTTCCCAATGATGTATTCCAATCACCATTTTACTTTTAAAGAATTGGTGTAGTTTCTGTGTGTGAGTGCAAATGATGGTATTCATATTTTGGCTTTGCAACTCACTACTCTTGTGTACCTGGGTTAATTACTGAATTTGTCTGGGTCTCCCTCCTTACTTTGGTGGAAGATGCTAATAGCATTGTCTGCGTTACAGTGATCATGCGAGGGTTACATGGGCTTGTATCCTGGAATGCTGAGCACCCTCCACGGTCCATCATAGAGACAAAACAAATGGTAGCTATCACTGCCATTATTGTTGTGTCCTCTCTTCTCAAGCTTTTCAACAGTGCCCCAAAGATTACTGAATAAAGTCCTGTGGTCTATCATTCAAATTCTAGCAGAGTTGGTCATTTTTATAATTCCCCGTAAAACAATCTGTATTTGTTATGCAACAAATGACCTCAAGCTTAGTTACCTGAAACAATATCTCTTTATGACCTCACATTTCTATAGGTCAGAAATCCAAGGGGGCTCCACTACGTTCTCTGTTCAGGGTGTCACAAGGTCAAAATCAAGATGTCAGTCAGCCTGGACTCATAGCTGCAGATTCTGGGAAGAACCCCCTTAAAGCTCATTCAGTTAGTGATTGAACTCATTGCTCAAGGTCAGTTCCGTGAGGTACAGGACTGAGGCTCTGGTTTCCTGGTTGGCTGTTGGTCAGGATAAGGTCAGTTGCTTGCGGCCACCTCCACTCTTGTCTTATGGCCCCTGCATCCTCAAATCTAGCATTCCCTCAAATCATTCTTATACTTCAAATCTTGCTGGCATCCTCTTTTGATAATACTTACAGAAAACGCTCTACTCTTAAAGGGCTTGTGTGATTAGTTCATTTCACCCTGATAATCTTCCTTTTGACTAACTCAAAGTCAACTGAAAAAATTCCTTTTTTCTCTCTAATGTAACCATCATGGAAAGCCTACGGCATCGCAGTCACAGTTCCAACTTGCTGCAAGGGGAGGAGGCTATCGGAAGAGCCGTCCCTGGGGGGTTACTCTCAGAACCCTGCATGCCACATTCTATGTTTCAAACACACTGGGCTCTTCCTCACAGGGCCCTGAGCGCTCTGGCCTCTGGATTTGGGCCTTCAGCGTTCCTTCCGTAGCACACAGCCTTCCGGCCCACATCCAAGTCGTGCTTATTTTCTGAGACCTTGTTCAAATGAGAAGTCCCCGGTAGAGATAACCTTGATCCTTGTGCCTACACGCCCAGCACATCTCTTCTCTAGACTGTGGACTTTTATCAGAATCTCTTTGGTGGCACATCCTGCAGTCTGGTAGTTGTGTCCATCGTGTAGGTCCTATCAGACACTACGTATCTAAAAAGGCTTATCCATGTTTCATTGCAACCTCGACAACGGCTTGCAGACAGGAAATTTCATGTGACAGAATAAATGTGTGAATATATCAAGGTTATAGACCCCAAATGCATCCATTTCTATTTGTGGGGGACAAACTTCACTGCAAAAAATAAATCATTTGATAATTTACTATTTACTAAAGACATACCATATGATATGAACTACATCCATAAACCCTTTATTTGGGATTATCACCATTTCATTCACCAGAAATTATTCAAGATACAAGACTCTACTTTCTTCCTTTCCTGTTGCCCAGAGAGACTCACAAAGACCAAGCATCAAGGGGTCTTGAGAACCTGGGATATAGGATGACCCAGATAAAATCATTTTTCCAGGGTTACAAATAGTAAGCCAGTTATCTAAAGTAATAGTTCTATACCTTGCATGGGGGTAAGCATCACTAGGAAGCTAATGGGAAAGCAAGATCAGAAGGGGTGACTCAGCAGGGTTGAGGGAGGGCTGAGTCCTTTATAGCCCTCAAAATGACTCAAGGGAGCCCAATCCCACTTGCAAAACGACTATACAGAAAGAAGATCCTCACTGGGGGAAGTGCATGAAAAAAAATCTTCCTGCTCATTCTCATGTCCATTTTATAATTATCTATTGAGTCTGGGCTACTGAGGACCAGAGAGATAATGGTAAAGAAAAAGCGAGGACCTGAAAACAAACAGGATGAAATTCATTCTTTCCATAGCCCGAATTCAAGGCCTCACTGAATTAACTGGCTGCTGCTGTTTCCTACAAGCCAGCACACAGTAGAAGCCCTGGTGTAGTTTTGCCCACTTGCAGAATCTATAAACAATGCACTTGTTCTATCAGTTGTCATTTACTAATGTCCCTTCAATTATAAATTTCCCCCACAATTTCTTTTACATAATCATTTTAGAATACGTGTGTGCAGAAGCCAAGTACGATGTTTGCACAAATACTTCAATTCTTTGGCAGGGTGGACCTTTTTGGAGATTACTGATGTCACACACTGTAGCAAATACACACCAGAAATCTTCAGCATGTTCTCTGGAGTTCTTGAGACTCGCTAAACTATTCTAGGTTAATCGGGGTGGGAAAGAAATGGGGGTGTAGTTAAAAATACAATAATTTAGAAGGCAGAAGTGACAGCATTCTATAAATGGGAATTACATCCTGTAATAATTGTTCCCCATTCACACACGTTGTTGGCGAAAGCCTTGCTAGAACTGATAGCCCACTGATTAGCCAAGGTCAGAACCACACACTCCAGAGATCAATATTAGCTTCTTCTCAGCTCTCCTTTCTCAAATCTGAACTAGGATTTCACTGAGCACATAACAGACAAGATATGAACCCCTTTTTCAATGGGCCGAATTGTCAGATGAAAGTGCTGGAGATCAAAAAGACAAGAACCTGTTATAGGTGGTGAATAGATATCCCCCAAGTTCCAATTAGTTGAGTTTTGGTGGAATATGCTGCATCCAGTGAGGAAAAAGGAAACTGATGTCATTCTAATGGGAGGAGGATAAACCCCCTTAATTTCACTTCTAAAATATCTTCATCCAATACAGTGATGGGGAGCACAGCCTTTGGGGTCAGGCAGACCTCCATTCACAACCTGCTTTCATCACATACCAGCTGGGGATTTGAAATAGGTCACACACCTTTCTGAACCCCAATTTCCACTTATAAGGCAGGGATTAGACTGCATACTTTAGAGGAGTTGTAGATACTCAGCATAGTTACAAGTACAGAGAGGCTCTTAATAAATGATGGCTGAAGTCATAAGTACCAACAGATTGCACAGAGTTTTCCAGGCACTAGAAACAAGGCTGTGGCAGAGCCACAGGAACACATGGAAGGAACAAACCTTTCCCTGGTGGGGCTCATAGTGTAGATGAAGATGAGTACACAAGCAAACAATTACAAGACAAACTTAACACTCTTAGGAGTTACTACAGAGACAAATATAGCAACGAAGGGGAAAGGACCCAGCTCACTTTGGATTGTCCAGATGTAGAATCGATGAAAGCTGTCTTTGGCAAAGAGGGGAAAACATTTTAAAAAATGTTCAAATGACAGGAGCATCAGTTGAAGCTATGCTCACATGGATGACAGGTGGATATGAGGGTGGATAAGAATGAGCTTTCTGTGCCAGGACTCATCCTCAAAGTAGGAAGATGATGACTTTGGACAAGACGCGGTTGCAGGTCTGTGGGTGCTCTGCGGGCTGGAGGCAGAAGATCTGGGCTGGAAGGAGGAATCTGGTCATCACTGTGCAGAACACGGCTGCGACCGAGGGCTCCAGTGGGAACCCAAACAGTGGTGAGGAATAGGAAGAGGGAAGCGGAAGGGCGGGAGCAAAGGAAAAGAGGGGACACTTGCTGCAGGAGGACTCAGCGATGGCTCCTCTGCATCTTGGGGATACTCTTGAGTGCTTCTCTTGAGTGTAAAGGGTTGTATTACTTTAGTTTTATGCGTTTTATACTAGTTGCAGTCAATACTTCAAAACTGCTTTTAAAATATTTTTATGGAATATTACACAGAAATAGAAAATGGCCCTTGGTTCAATATGGTTGGGCCGTGGAGTGATTATTTTGAGTGAAGTCAGTAAAAACTGAGAGACAGATTCAGAGGGTTTCAGTCATCTGCAGACTATAAATATTAAAAAAAAGACATGAAAACAACAGAAGAAATACTGATAAAAATCTGAACTCAGCAAAAAAAGATAGTGAAGGCTTAAAAAAAGGAGGAAAAAAGTAACTGGGGAAATGTAAAGAGAAAAACTAAAAATGCCAGAGTTTAAAACTTGGAAAATTTTAAAGAGACTATAAGATTTGTGGTTAGTGTTATCAATTTGATTAAATGTATAGCTCGGCATATTTACCTGATGTATTTTCAAATGATAAAATACTATTTAGTAACTATTGAAATTACAGAGATTGCTAAAAATATATTTCCTTAGCTCTCTTTTTTGTCTAAATACATATCTATATCCCTTTTAGAGCTAGCCTGCATGTATCTGCAGAGTGTGCACAGACACACGTGTATTTTCATTTTAAAGCTAATGTAACCCAGGGACAGTAAATAGAATCATCCCCGAAGCCTTTGTTCAAGTACTTCATAAGACAGTGATTTCACCCTGGGCAAATCCAGTCACTCAAGACACCACTCCAGGGTCCCTACCCTTACCAAGATTCCCCCAAACAACCAAGTCGAATTGACCCCTCGCTCCCCCGAGGAGGTTCAGTGATTAGTTCCCCACTCGCCCTTGCAGCACCCTGGGGCCCAAAGGGATGTTGGGTGTGGCGTGGGTGCACAGGGTGCTGGTTGGGCTGCCTGCCACCTGCCTGCATCCAGAGTGTGGTTTTCGAGCATCACTGGAAAGCCTGGGACGCACCGAGCTCCAAGGAAAAAGGAGAGGCGAGGACCTGGAATTCCTAATTTGCAAGAGGAAGCCTGCTGGGCCCCAGAGTTTGGCGTCTGCCAAACAACACGGGCAGGCACCAAGAAATAATCCATGCCAGCCACGCACAAAGAGCCAGCAGAAAGCAAATGCCCTCTCAGGGCTTGTCATTCTGCAAGACACCTCGTTACATGCTGCTACTTCCAGTGACGCCACTGGGTGACCGCAGACATGAAAAGAAATGGCCGCTGAGTCCCAGAGTCCCAACTCCCTCCTTCTGCAGGCTCCCCTCTGCCAGCTGCTGTACCAGGGGGTGCTGCTGGGAGCAGCTTTATGGAGAACATGACGGGTATTTACCTGCTCCACTGGCTTCCTCTCTCTTTGAGACAGAGGCAGGAGGATTTATTTCTGAGCCTGGGACCCCCTAAGTGCCAGGAGAATAGACCAACTACAGGAAGCATTTGTACATTCCAAGCTCAATTCAGCAGCAATTCCCCAGACTGCTTTTTTGGGAAATTGCTGTATTTCAACAGAAATTTGAAGCAGGACACACAAAGTAGTAAAGAGACGATGTTTTTTGGTGTCTGGAAATGGAGTCCATCAGGGGACAGCTTTCTTTGCTGCAGTCTTACCACCTGCCCTGTGGCACCCTCCCTGGCAAGTGAGTCAGGTCTAAAGGCAAGTCGGAGCACCCACAGGTGCGAACCGGCCCTGGCCCAGGAAGGGTCCGAGCCAGGCAAGGACAGCGGCTGTTTCTCTGAAGGTGATCTTCAGATATATCATGACATATGATAAATACCATGTTTTATGTAGTGTGAAATGTATGATATGATGTACATAAACTTGTATGAGATGTATTATATATTATATAAAATTTATTATGCATTATATGATATACAATGTGTTATATAAAATGTATATTTGTGTGCCATATATGTGCCATATATACATGTATACATTTTATATGATATATATAAGTTTTTGGTTTGCCTTTTTCATTTTCTAAGAGTGTCTATACATGGGCCAAAGTTTTAGTTTAATTTTCATGCAGTTTTATACTTTTACTTGGTTTTTATTGTGTTTTTCATTCTGCTCTCTCAGACTGCAAAAATATCTTCCTGTGTTTTCTTCTAGCAAAAATAGAATTTTTGCTTTAACATTTAGGCTTATCATTTCTTTCAAGTTATTTGTGAACACTTGAACCCTGGGTCAAGCAAATATGTATATAGTTTTTAATGTTTATGTAATATATACACATATATTACTTGCATATATGGACATCCAGTTGATCTAGCACCACCTTCCTTTTCCTCACTGTCCTAAGCAGTCATCAAAAATCATTCATACATTTGTGATCTAATTTTATTATTTCATCATTAAGTAAAATTGTAGCATTTTCAGAGATACCTTTATTTGATCATGAATATCCTTTCTTGCGAATGGAAGCTGGATTTTTCAAAAGCTTTCTCTGCCTCTTTTGGGATGACCGTGTGATTTTCTTTTATTATGTTGACATGACAAATTATATTGATTTTCTTTTTGGATGTTAAACAAACATGTTTTGCAGTTCCAGGATATGCTCTGCTTACTATTGAGTTATTTTTTTAGAATATATTGATAGACTATGATTACCAATACATTGAAAAACTCTGTGTTGAATGAGGTTATTTCATTATTAATGTTTAATGGAACTGCAGTAACTCCATCCAGGTCAGGAGTTTTTCTTGCTTTTAAATAATTAAGTTTTTAGGTATGAATTAAATTTCTTAGCAAACTTAGAGTTATTCAAATTGTCTGGTGTTTTTGTGTGTCAGTTTTGGAAAATTGTGGTTTTTCAATAGAACTGCCTATTTAAGCTACAATGTCATATCTGTGGGCATAAATTCGTCATAGTTTTTAATATTTTACAGACCCCATAACATCTGTGGTGATCTCCCCCTTGAATTTTTAGTGTTGGTTACTAGTCTTTATGTTTTTTCTCTTTTATGATCATTCTTGTTAGGAGTTATGAATTTTATTAATCTTTTCAAAGAACTAGATTTTGACTTTTGGTTTTCTCTGTAGTTTGTTCTACTTTGATGATTTTTATTCACTCTTCTTTCCCTAACTCCATTAGAATTCACTTTGCTCTTCTTTTTCTAGCTTCTTAAAATAGAAGCTTAAATAATTGACTTTACACTGCCTTGTTTTGCTTTACTATAATCATTTAAAACAATGAATTTTCTGCTTAACTTAGTTTCTACTTTATTCTTCAAATTTTGATATGTGTGTTTCCAGTGCCATTCCATTCAAAATATTTTCTATCTTTCTGATTTCGTCTTGATCTGTAGATTACTGAGAAGCGTGTTACTTAATTTCCAAACATCTGGGGATTTCCTAGATGTACTTTTGTCCTGCATTTTTATTTTAATGTTGCTGTGGTCAAGGAAAGTATTCTGTGTTACTTCAGTTCTTGTAAATGTAGTGCACCTTGCTTTATGGTCCAGAATCTATCTACTTTGGTGAATCCTCATGTGCACTTGGAGGAATGCATATTCTGTAGCTGTTCAATGTTAGACGAAGCACACAAAATGTTCTGAAACTTCCTCTCACGATTCCCTTTTAGAAATCTGTCGTTGACCCTCCAAAGTTAACGATTCTGTTTGCATACTGTTTCCTTCTGATCTAGTTAGTTACAGTACAGTTCTCACACTCCATTCCGTATCTTCCTGCCCCGAGTGTCTCTCAGACTTCGTCTGATGTGCAAAACAAAGAGAAGTCTCAAGATGCTGAAGTAGTTTGGAGGCCATGCATTGCTTGTCAAAAAGATAACAGCACAGCCTTCCTTTCTGACCTCCTGTCTTATTCTTTATGTGATTTTGTACAACTATTTTGAGAATTGGATTTTGGGAGAGCTGGGAGTACAACCAGGACAGCGTCACTGTGAGCAAGGGCTCATCTGAAATCACCTGTCATGCCTCCGTCTGGGACTTGTGTGGTACATGAGAGGAAATTTTCTTGCACATTGATTTTTTATTGTTTTTAATAGCTAATATACATGTATTGGAGAATGTACTTTAAAAATAAACGGAACCGGGTTCTCCCTGGTGGCCTAGGGGTTAAGTCAGTGCTTGGGCCTTAGTTCGATCCCCGGCCAGGGAGCTGACCCACATGGTACAGCAGACCTTGCCTGTCTCCCTGCTGCTCCTCTTAGCAGGGGATTTCAATACATTCACCTGTTCTGCACCCTATTCTGTCTCAGGTGAATGCTCTCACCCTGCCCCCCACATCACTGGCCTACACACCAGTTCTTCTACACAGAAAAATTAAAAAAAAACTTATATATATCTATATATTCTATATAAATAGAAACTCTCTCCCAACCTGATTTGCAGAAATGATAAATTTGACTTCTGGAAGTTATCTGATTCACATTAATATTTAAGTAAGTGAAAATACAAGGGTTCATCCTTATGGCAAAATGTGTGACTGTGGTACATAATTATGAGCCAAAGGAACATATGAAAGGAACAAACCTTTCCCTGGTGGGGCTCATAGTGTAGATGAAGATGAGTACACAAGCAAACAATTACAAGACAAACTCTTAACACTCTTAGGAGTTACTACAGAGACAAATATAGCAACGAAGGGGAAAGGACCCAGCTCACTTTGGATTGTCCAGATGTAGAATCGATGAAAGCTGCTGCATAATAAATGTTTGCTATGAAGTGAAGTGAACTCACTTCCCTGGCTTGAAGTTTTCTGAAGCCTTCCACGGACCCCTTCTCCCAAGATCTGAGACCCCAGTGCAGAGACTAGCATGCAATTAGCACCAATCACTCATGCAAGTCTCCAGCGACACCTTGCAGTTGGTCTGCCCCACCTGAGAAAGATCTTCCCTGCCTCAGGATGGGTCTGGAGGGGCTCGCCTGGCGATGCTGGGGGAGGGTCGCCACGTGCTCTCTCTCCCCAGCACTCAGCACACAGAAGGTGCCTACCTTTTCCCATTCTCGGTCCTTGTTCAACACGATCACCACCAGCCGGGGGTGGACTTGGTAGCCTTCCTCAGTGAAGGACAGGTCTTTGCCATTCCATGTCACATTGACCATGAACCTACAGGTTAGGGAAGAAAGACAAATGTTAGGGAGGAATTAAGGGGGTAGAGAACAGATGAGCAGACACTACCACCCGTGTAAACTGAAGAAGCATCACCTTGCGACGCTGTCACAGGCAGCCTCTCTGCAGGAGCATCAGTGCATGCCTCTCCCTGAGCCTGTACTGTGTTCCCAATTCTCTGTGGTGTTAATAATTGACTATATTAGCACGTGAATAGAACCTTTCTGTCCCGCCCTATCCACAGAGCCTTGTTCAAATGATCTTGCAGGGGAATCTGAAAGCATATTGCCTTGTTTTAACAAGCTTCCCTAAAGGAAACTGCGTGCTCTTAAGCCACATGGTTCACAGCTTCAAAGACACGATATCCCATCCATTCATTACTCATTCAATGAAACCAACACTTGCAACATGTCAGGACTCAGCCTGTTGGGGATAACAAGGAAACAGATGTGACCTTTGCCTCATGAAGCCTGTAGTCTGCGGGACAGAACAGGCATCCAGTGGTTCATCATGAATCTACAACCAGTGCTTACAAGACAAAGGTGGGCATGATGTGTGAGAGTGAGACAGGGCCCAGGCAGGTTCCTGTAAGGAAGCAAAGCTTGACCTGAAGGATGTGTCAGCATTAACTAGGGCAGAAAGGACATAAGCTTGCTGCTTGCAAAAGGGGAGCATGTGCAAAGGTCCTGTGGTAGTACAGATGAGGGACAGAATGCAAACCATTAAGGCTGCAGCAGTGAGATGGGGGAATGTGGGATGCAGTGTGACTGAGAAGGGGAGTAAAAGCCAACAGTGTAAAGTTTTTCAGACCATACTAAGGAGTTTTGTTTTTGTTTTTGAGAAATACAAAGATTTTGAAGATTTTCATCAAGAGATGGTATAATCAGACTTATTGCATAAATGACTTAAAGGCAGTGTAGGGAATGGACATGGGGAACCAGAGTGGACGTGGGGGACTGGTTAGAGAACTCTTCAGATTTAGGGGAGGGGTAGTGTTGGTTTGGTCCTGTCATGACTCTACAAGAGGAAGAGAAAGAAGAAAAAGAGTAGGAACAAACAAGAGTAGGATCAAGTGGAGAAATATTTAGCAGATAGTGATGGATCAGATGGGAGGCAAAGGAGAGAGAGAAATCAAGGATGATGTCCATATCTGCCTTATATCCACGCAAGCAAGTGTCTGCCTACATATTTTCATCACAGGTGACACGTCCGTCTTACCATATTCTCTCCTCCGCTCTTTGGCCTTTCCTGCACTCAGACTAGATTCAGATAGAGAGAGACATTGGACTCATTTGGGGAAGCCAAGCCAGTCTCCCAGGGTTTGGGTGGGAAGGCCCTTAATGAGGCACATTACCTCTGAGCCTGAGGAATAGATGATGTTACAGACTTCAAGGGAAGCATACCTCTTAGCAGGTGATCAACAAATAAGTGATGGTGTATCAAAGCAAAGACCTCCCAGGTAGAACATTTAAAATCATAGCATTTTCTTGCTTTATATTGATTTACCACCAAAAGTAGCTGAGGAGTTCAAAACTATTAGGAGGACTAGACTACAAGAAATTCCTAAGAGAGAGACTGGCTTCGCCTATGGGGGAGGCAAGGGGAGTGGGGGGAGGGAGAAAGAAGCAGGTGTCCAGGGACAAGGTAAAGAAACTGGAGAAAAGGAAAGGAAAAGTATTGTGCATCCTATTCAATGCACTCTTGGGTCATTTAAGATCATCTTTTTGCAGACAAATTAACGACATGGGAAAATGTTCTTTATTTGAAGTTAAACAAGCAACAGAAAGGTAAAATGGGGCTTAAATATGTAGGATTACAGGTACTTTTAAATTTTCATTGGTGTATCTTTGTATTTCCCATTTTCCCCAAATATATCTTATATTTTTTAAAAAAGACACTATTCTGGAAGAAACAAAGAGTACTCACTGTTCTACTTTTTTTTTTTTTTTTGGGTGGGGCATCATCTCTGATTATTTCCTAGTAAGATAATTTGTTGTTTCAACAGTGATCTACTGCATATCCACTACATGTCAGGCTTTATGATGAGTCCTATAGATACATAGGAAACAGAGAGCTTCTCCAAGCGTTCACCCCCATTCTCACAATCCAGTAGCATAAGCAGGTAAACGGTGATAGCAGGCGAAAGCTCACCTGTTCATGGGTGGCCAATAAGAGCAAGACGTTGTGAGAACTCAGAGGAAGGGTCTCGAACTCAACCTTGCCACTCAGAGCAGGCTTCTCAGGGACTCTTGAAGCGTGATGGCACCGAGGAGAAGTGGGAGAAAAGCACCCTGAGCAGAGGAATCCTCTTAAGACTGGTGAGCCAGAGTGACAGGCAGGGGGAGAGGGGTGGAGGGAGTAGCTGAGCAGCAGAGGGACGGCCTGGAGAGGCCCAAAGAGCTCAGTCACAAGAGACTTTGTATGACACCCTACAGGTTGTTGAGAAGGCCATGCGAGCCGTAAAAGGTTTGACATAAAGGAATGATGGATTCAGATTTGCTGCCATAAGAAGCAGAAGTAAGAAGTTTCTCTGTGTTCGAGGACAACTGCAACATTTTTGTTTATGGCTAGAATTCTAGACAACTGGAACTGTTCCTTTTTCCTCCTGTTCTTTCTTTCCTTGTGCTTGTTGGCTGGATTCTGATGAGCTAAATGAACACAGTCCAGAGAGTCTCAATAAGGAGTGCTCCATTCCACACTCTCCTGTTGAGACTTTCAAGAAGACAAGAGTGGGCCTCCATGGTGGCGCAAGGGATTAAGTCGCAGCACTATGAAGCTATACAACCACATAAATAAATAGCAAAACAGCTGGATCCCTGGCCAGGAGCTGACCCACATGGCACAGCGGACCTCTCCTGTCTCACCTGTTGCTCCCCTTAGCAGTGTATTTCAGTGGATCTGCCTGCTCTGCTTCCTACTTTGTTTGTGGTGAATCCTCTCACTCCCCACATCTCTGGTCTATACCCCAGCTCTTGTATGCACAAATAAATAAAATAAATCTTAAAAAAAAAAACAAAGACAAGAGAACTGGATTTTAGTCAACTTCCTCATTATCAACCAGTCTTCAAAGTAACAAAATTGGGGCTTAATTGAGCTGTTTACATTTTTCAAGTTGATTTTTTGTTTTATTGTCCACGATTCCTTTTAGCCTTATCACCCTGTCTGGTCCTCTTAGGGGTGCAGTTAATGTTGGCAGTTGAGCCTGTGACAGATCATCACAGAAGTGCCATCCACCCATCTATCCATGCATCTGCCAAAACATTCAGCCATTTGTTTATCCAACAGACATGGCTGAGTACCTACTATGTGTCACATCCTGTGCCAAGAACTGTGCTAGGGAAATGATACAAAAAGAACCCAGCACATTTCAGTTTTCAAGGCTGGAAAGAAAGACACAAATAACGGCAATGAAGGAAAGCGAATGGAAAATTGGAGCTGTAACTGGTATGTTGAAGAGCACCCAAAGAGAGTGCTCTTCTGTGGCCAGTTCTACTGTGAAGGCAGAGCTGAAATCTGGAGCCAAAGTGGAAGATATTTGGGTCTTGGCGAGAAGGAAGAGCGAGGCTGGCAAGGAGAACGGCAAGGGGAAGGGAGGATGCACAAAGTCAAAGGCACAGAACCAGGAAACATGATGATGGCATACTTTTCCTGGGGTTTCAGCATCAAAATGGCAAAGACCACCTGTGACCTTTGCTGGGTGAAGAGAAAATCGGTTACCAAGTCACTCTGTATCTGCCGCCCCAAATTCATGTGCCAGTCAGCTCACTGAGGTTTGTTTGTTTAATCGAATCCGACGAGCACGCAAGCCAGCTTCCGATGGTTCAGCACTGTAGGGTGAACAAAATCCAGGTTGGAGCTACCTAATGCCTCAAATGTGGGTGGAGCGGAAACATTAGGTATCTAGAGATTTGGATATACCTAGTTTTCTATCTGTTTGGAAAAGACAGTCCTGAGAACAAATATATTGGTTTGATATAAAAACCTGGCCTCAGAGAGGGCCATTGGGCCTCCCTGGTGGTGCAGTGGGGTAAGCAACGCACCATGAAGCAAACCGCAGCCACTACAGCACGAGTTCGATCCTTGCTGCCGGCCAGGGAGGGGACCCACATGGCTCAGCAGACCTCTCCTGCTGTGCCCGCTGCTCCCCTCAGCAGTGTACTTCAGTTGATCTGCCTGCTCTGCTCCCAGCTCTCTGTGGTGAATCCTCTCACCCCCACCCCCACACACACACACCTCTGGCCTGTACCCCAGTGCATGTATGCATAAATAAATAAATCTTTAAAAAAAAAAAAGAGGGCCATTGATAGGGTTCTTTTGTGTGACCTGAACGTCACAGCCACCATTTTAATCAAGGAACTAGCATGTCCTGTTGCACATCCAGGTCGCCTTGGGTTGCCCAGTTCACTTTACTTCTGTCTCCTTCTTTAACTTCCCATCCTATTTCCTGCCATCTATAGTGAAATCAGATGTGATTAGCAAAATGGCTATTTAGATACAATCACTCTTCTTCAGATGATGTGGAAACACTATGGAAATGCTCATGCTCCACATTTTTCTTTGTTCCTTTAGGTTCAATATTCTAGACCAAGGAGTCCATATGGTCAATGTTAACATTATCTTTTTCTTACTTCTTTTTCCCTATTAAGAGTCTTCATCCCTTCGGGAGAGGGAAAAAGAAAACAATATAAAACTCTAACAGAAATTTTTGCTGAGCAGTAATTTCATTATGAAGTTGGCAGGGAGCAAGAACTTATTACCTTTAATTTCCCCATCCAATTTCTAGGAAGGACAATCCATATTCCCCCAGCTTTGTTCCCATTTAACCTTGTTCCAAAGCAAAGTTCTCTATCTAGGGAAAGGCCATCACACACCCTATTGCTTGCACCCAGTAACACCTGCTGGGCACCTGTATTAAACAGTAAAATCTTATCACTATTTTATTTCCTGAAAATTGATTCTGAGCTTTAGTGACCAGACAAAATATTAGAAATTCTGGCTGCTGCTAAGTTTCAAATTACATCTCATCGTCAATCGTTTCCTCAAGAGCAATAAATATAATAAACCACGTTGGCAATATGCAGAAGTGGAGGAGGCGCTAATGCTTTGCGTGTGGTCTGCTTGTGTGTGGTCATGGGAGGGAGACAAGAAGCTCTCTCTATGTCCAGTGCCACACTCATTCAGCCAGAAAACACGGAAGTGCACGTGACATACACACGTTTCCTTCTGCGTCTATAGTCTTAGGAGTATGAAGCTGAAGTCTGCATAAAAGAAACATTTCTCTATGCTTGCATTTTGTGCCCTGGCTCTGGCTGATTATGGGAATCAGAAATAACAAGGAAACACAGGCAGGACACTTATCCTATATTAAGACCGAAAGAAAATTGGGCTAGAATTGTCACGTTCTCTAGACCTGCACTATCCCTCTGGCAGCGCCCAACCACCTGCCCTTACTGCGCATCTCTGTTCCTCCATGGTCACATTTCAGCTGTCCAATACCCACCTGTAGCTATGACTAACGAAGAGCTCATGAAACGTTTCACATGGATTTCACGTTGAAATATTTTAGATATGATATAAAACACATGACGATGCTTCATTTCTGCTGCTTCTTTTTATGTCCTTAATGTGCTACCAGAAAAAATGAGATTATAAGAGGCCAGTGTGACACTTCCATTGGACAGATTTTCTAGATGGTCTTTGGTAATTTTCCCCCCAAAGCTGTGGGATATAAGCATCGTGAGGGAGGGTCTTCTTCCATCTTATTTAGGGTTATACTTCCAGTGCCAACAGAGTCCCTGGCACGGAGCTGGTGCTGAATAAATAGGAGCAGAATGAATAAAAGAATGAATGGTTCTTCTCAATGGCCGATGACAGGACTGGGGTCACAGAGCCTGGCTGATCCACCCCTGCTGAGTCACCTTGGGCCATACATTAAAACTCTGCGAGTCTTCATTTTCTTCTTTGTGAAAACGGACTCTCGGTTAAACCATAGGAAGTAATCAGGACAGTTTCACGGGCCTGACCTGACAGAGACCTGCTCCCAGGCTTTGTGGACAGGTCCAGCGAGTGCATGTGAAATGCCCAGCGCAAGGCCTACCTGGCAGGCGTTGCCTGCCAATAGTTCACACGCAGCTAGATTGCATGCATTTGCGTTTTTTTGTTAACTGTTTTCTACGTGCCATATTTCCTAACACCACATCCAAATGCAACCTGGTCTTTTGAAAGCTCTGCTTACCATGTCACTCCATACGCTCCTTTCTAGAGTCTCTTTGTCCTTCGTGCAGAGCCAACCACATAGAGGCTGAAGAAGGTCCTTTAACTAGTACTTAAAATGTCTCATTCCTCCAGACTCCCGACTGCTTTATCATTGTAAGTCTAATTTAACTTCCCCAAACTGATTATTTGAAATGTTCCCTAAACATTTATTCACCATTTCCCTCCAGACTTTAATTCTCTTACAGTTTCATAAATGCCAACATAACCCATTTAGGGTTTCTCAATTTTTGGTTAATTTTCCATCTGCTTTGCTATTTCCCAAGTTCCTCGGGCTGCTTCCTGCATCACCCCAAACCTTCCAGGCTCCTTGAAGAACTGCTTTGGGTGTCCCGGGTTATTTTCCCATTTGTCATTTCATTTATGTTTTTGAAAACAGAGTCACTGTTTTCTTAAGCATCTTTTCAGCTCTCAAGTCACTCTCAATTGTCAAATGTCTTTGCTCTTCCCAGCTTGCTCCGGGCAGCTGGAGAGCCTGTCGGCTCCATGTCTGTCTCAGCACCGCTCACCCTCTCCCCATCAGCCCTTGCCTTTGGGACACGATCCACTTCTCCCTCCCAGCCATCCCTGGTGCCAGCACCAGTTCCTAGTTCCCGCCTCCCAAAGCGTCCCTTCCTCCCCTGTGCCCTGCACCATTTCTTTGAAGGCTATCTCCCAGGGAGTGCTCTTTCCTCTCTGCCCTGGTGTTTAATTTCCTATACTCATCGATGGTTTCCTGTTTTCCCCAACTACCAAAGGCACTACCGCAGAGCCGAGACTTAAATGTCAGGGCAAACATTTCATAGCTCCAACACAGAGATCTGCATATTCTAGGCCAGTATCGTCCAAATGGGCTCAGGAACTATTAGGGAAAAAATTCTGTGCCTATATTACTCAGTCAAGCATACAAGCCAATTAAGAACAAAGAAGAAACCTGTTCCTCTCTGCTGCCACACAAACAGGATCCTGGTCTTTGTGCCAGGAGACCTATGATCTCGGGCAACCTCCTCAGCCATGTGAGTAATAACAACCACAGAAAGAAAGGAACTAAAAACGCTTTTGGCATCTAATATGTATTACATGTTGTAGAAGAGTCTTTTCAAATGTTACTTGAATTTTCAGCCAAGAACCATGAGTGACGAGCAGAGGCGCAGAGGTTTCTATGATGATGCTAAAGACTATAGAAGTTGTCAGACACCAGTTGTCCATCAACGGCTTCTCCCCTTTTCTGCCTTATTAACAGAAACCTCCACTTTCAGCTGCAGGCATAGTCTCCTATGTAAAGTTTATTCTCAGCCTTCCTTGTAGCTAGGCCTGGTCATGTAGACTGTGTTCTGGCCAACAGAAGCAGGGAAGACTTGAATGATTTACAGCCAGTGTCTTACAGGGAGGGGATGAGCCCTGCTTTGCTCCTTCCTTTTTCTTGTTAACTGCAATGTAGGCATGATGGTTGGAGCACTGGCAGCCATTCTGGACTATGAGGTGGAAGCTACTGCCTAAGGGTGGCAGATTCATAAGCAGAAGGAGCCTGGGCTCTCAACATCCAGGAACACCAGACAAGCTTTGGAGAGAAAACCTTCATGCTTGTCTTGTTTAAGCCACTTTCACAGAGGCAAGGGGAGGCTGGCACTGTAAACAAAATTAATCCTTACTGGTCCAAGTGGTAGAGTGATTATCTGAACCAAAGCAGATTCCAAAGCTCTTAAATGAAGCTGCACCAATTTCCATTTAACTTCTGCACTTCAGTTACAGTCTCTGAAAAATGTGGGCATTGTACCACGTATTTCTTTGTTGCCGTCCAGCTCTGTAATATTTGATTATATCTCTGGGTTTTTCTCCCCAAATGTAACATATCTGTGTATCTCTGAGTATACACTGTTTTCTCACCCAGAATGCCTTCGTTCCTGCCCGTCCTCAATCTGAACCCAATACTTTTCTGTGGGAACAGGCAAGGCTGATTTCAAGCTCCAGTTCTCCCTTGTGGCTGATCCTGATAAGCTTTCCGTTTCTTGGTTCTGTTTAATCCATACCTCTTATTATAACCCTGAGCAGTGCGCTGTCCCCTACTGCTCTGTAGGGATTTCACATTCACACACTCGGTCTCCCCAGAAGCAAAGATCAGGTCTTGGCTCCAGTCATTCGTGTTTATCTAGCACCATGCTGCTGGGCGCAGTGTGCTCAACTTGCATTGACTTGATTTGAAAAGCAGTGCATTTATCTTCACCTCAGGACCACTTAACACCAAGCCCAGGACTGGTGGGGAGGATAGTCCGGGCCACATGGCTTTGTCTACGCTCCTTTCTGCCGCTCTCATTCCTCTTCGCCCCAGGCATCATGTTTATCGACCACCCTTCACGAGCTCTCAAATAACACCTCCTCCACAGAGTCCCACCGGCACCCTCCATGAGACACGAGTCCAATCCCAGTTCTCACCCCTGTTTTCTGAGACTCCACTTTTAGGGTCTACCCACAGCCCCAAGCACTTGGAGAAGCGTTTAAAAGATGCCTCTTTCTACAGAGTCTTGTGCTTGTCAACCTTGTGACTGAGCCAAGGGCTGTCCAGAGAGCTGGTCAGACAGTGTCTGTGAGGTGTGTGAGGAAGAGCTGAGGGTGTGCACCAGTCGGGGACCGAGAAGGGTCTTCCTCAGCCACGCAGCCGGACGTCACCCAGTCCATGAATAGAACGACAACGAGGAGGGGCAGCTGTGCTCGCTCTGCTTGAGCTGGGATCCCGTCTCCTGCCCTCAGTGCTCCTGGCTCTCTGGTCTTTGACCTTGCACGGGGACTTCCACCGCTGCCCTCCTGGCTAAGGCCTTCGGTTTGGGATGCAATGACACGCTGACTTTCCCAAGCCTCCAGCTTGCGGAGGGGAGACTGTGGGATTCCTCAGCTTCCCTAGTCCTGTGAGCTGATGGTCACAATAACGCTCTGCACATCTCTCTCTCTGTCTCCTTGGTTCTGTTTCTCTGAAAGCCGCGTCTAATACAATCTTATGCTACCATCTGCCTGAAGAACTATGAAAATAAAACAAATCTTTGATGAATGTGATGAAAAGGGAACGCTGAGACGCATGTTATTTAGAGCCTGCACGGCGTTGTCACCTGCTGGCTTCTACCCCTTAAAGGCAGGAGAGCATCCGCCAGGGCCCTGGCCTCCGAGCGCTGTCAGGCAGAGAGCAGAGCCGTCCGGAGCAGGCTGTCTGGAGCGCAGTCGGCTCGGGGTGCTGGAATGTGCTGCAAGACTGGGTGGTAGAAATAGCAAGCCCTTATTTCTCACCGTTCCGGAGTCTGGGAAATCCAAGATCAGGTCCTGGCAGATTCGGTGTCTGGTACGGCTCTCTTCCTGGTTGCTAGAGAGCTGTGCCCCGGCTGGGCCCCTGGGCGGTGGACGGAGACACACTGCCCGTCTCTACCCCTGGTGAGGGCACCGGTGCCAGCACAAGGGCCTCACGACCATGACCTCTCACCTAAGCTGTGCCCCACCTCCAAACGCTAGCAGGCTGCAGGTAGGTTTTGCTGTGTGAATTTGTGGGGGGGACAGGTATTCAGTGACGAGAACAGCCAGGGGTTTCTGAGAGGCCTCTTGGCAGTTGAGCCGAGGGTTAGGGTCACACACAGCCCCTTGACTGACGTCCACACGTGCCGCGAACAACTATTCCAGTTTTCCCAGAACTGAGGGGGTCCCTGGAGTGTGGAACACTCAGGGTCAAGACCAGGACTGCAAGTTACGGACCATAAAGCTAAGACGCCATTTGTGTTTGGGCCCGGTTCTAGAAACGCCAGGTACTAGGTACACTCTGTCGTTCCAGTTGAATGACACCAGCAAATCCTTCGGTTTGGGTCTTGGTTTTCTTTAAGTTAATGAGAATTGATTTTCCATCACTTACAATCACAAAAGTCTCGGTGAGTACAGAATCGTGTTCTCCCCCAAATAGTCCCATGTTCAGACCTTCCAAGGCTGAAGTCACGTCTTTCCAAAAGAGTCACTGACCTTCCAACCTCCACCTGATGCTAGGAGCCTCCACCCTGCGTTCCCTCCTGAGAGGCCCCATCACTTCTTCTGGCTCTCCCTTTCTACCATGTGATGACAGTCTCTCTCTCTGTCTCTCTCTCTCTGTCTCTCTCTTTCTGTCTGTCTCTCTATCTGTCTGTCTCTCTCTTTGCCTCTCTCTCTCTTTCAGTCTCTCTCTCTCTCTGTCCCTCTCTCTATATATCTCTCTCTGTCTCTCTGTCTGTCTCTCTCTGTCTGTCTGTCTCTCTTTTTGCCTTTCTCTCTTTTGGCCTCTCTCTGTCTCTGTCTGTCTGTCTCTCTGTCTGTCTGTCTCTCTCTCTCTGTGTCTGTCTGTCTGTCTCTCTCTTTCTTTGCCTCTCTCTTTCGGTCTCTGTCTGTCTCTCTCTATATCTCTCTCTTGCTCTGCCTCTCTCTTTCTGTATCTCTCTCTCTCTGTCTGTCTATTTCTCTCTTTTGGTCTCTCTCTGTCTCTCTCTATTTATCTCTCTCTGTCTCTCTGTCTGTTTGTCTGTCTGTCTGTCTGTCTGTCTCTCTCTCTCTCACACACACACACACACAGTAAACTCTCAGGGAACAGGGACTGTGCCTGGGTGGTCGCCACAAGCCCAGCACTCAGAACACAGCATCCAGCATATGACAGGTAACCCGTGGCCATTTGCTAAACGAACAGGAGCAGATCTTCATCTGGCGGGGAGCTGGAGCCCCCAGCAGCAGGGGCACTGTCCAGGGGGAGGGTGATGCCTCAAAGCCAGCAGGACCGGGAAGGTGTGTCCTGGCCCAAGTAGCAGCCTCCACGCTGCCCCGTCTGGTAATGGGACCTGACAGTCCTGTGTAAATTCAGCGGATTTTGGTGTGGCCGTGTCCCCAGAAGACTCGGCTTTGCAGCAACGCCACCGCCCCGCTCTTCCTGGCTTCGCCCGTCAGCACGAAGAGCTGCCAGGAGCGAAGAGCTGCCAGGTCAAGGAGGGTAGCAGGATTCTTTCTGGGGAGTGATGGAAAGACTGTGGCTGTTTTATTACAGCTCCTCCAGGTAGCTCGCAGGGGTTAACTTCCGGAAAAATCAACGCAGGGCAAGTTGGAGCAAGTACAAGAAGAATCAGGAGGGAAGAGGAGGGAAGATGGAGCTGAGGAGAAGGAACAAGGAGAAGGAAAAGCCAGAAGCAGGGAGAGAAAGACACCAGGCCGGGAGGGGACAGGGAGAGATGGTGGGGAGGGGACTGGTGTCGCCTCACACTTGAGCCGCAAAGCAAAATGGAGCGTGAGGCAGAAGAGGCCCTTCAGGAAAGCTGGAGAGGGTGGTGTGGGAGCAGATCCTCAGGGCAGCAGGATGGAGTGGGAGAGAGAGGCAGGCGAGCAGCAGCAGGAAGGGGAGCGGCGGAGGGGACCCGCACTGTGGCTTGGCACCAGGCCTCCCTGGTGACGCGGGAAAGTAGGTCAGTTTCAGAGCTGACTGGGGGATGAAGGGTCAGCCAGGAACAGAGGCAGCGAGAGCGGGCGGGTGCTGCGTGGCAGCTGGGCGCTTTGGACGTCCCAGAGGCCCGGCCAGCGATGGGGATGCATCGCGTCTGCGATGCCAGGTTGGCAGCGCCTGTCATCTGTGGTTACTGCACACTCGGAAAGTGGGTAATGTGATGGAGGAACCGAATTAAAAATTGTATTTCCTTTTAACTGGCTCATATTGAAGTAGCCACACCTGCCTAGTGGCTGCCGTATTGGGCGGTGTGTGAACAGGAGCGACAGGAATCACAGTCTGGGTGGAGGTGGCTGCCAAGAGGAACTGGAAGGCTGTTTTCCAAAAGATGATCGGGGTACTTCGGGGGATGCACAGATAGATGCATTTAGATGGTGCATGGGTTAACTTTGTTATTACAATTTAATTTGTTTATCGTATTGTATATTTGCAAACCAGAACTGGTCTATTATTGCTTACGAAGAAAATATAGTGGAATTTTCTATCTCTAAAAAAGGGAATCAATGTAAAAAAATCACAGTTTATAGTATGAAAAAGATAATGAATGTGGGGCCTCCCTGGTGGCCCAGCGGGTTGAGCACCGCACTGTGAAGCATTCACGGAATAGCAGCATGAGTTCGATCCCCGGCCAGGGAGGGGACCCACATGGTGCAGCAGACCTCTCCTGCTGTGCCCGCTGCTCCCCTCAGCAGTGCATTTCAGTCCATCTGCCTGTTCTGCTCCCCGCTCTGTCTCTGGTGAATCCTCTCGCCTCCCACGACTCTGACCTGTATTCCTGGCTCTTGTGTGCAGAAATAAATAAATTTTTAAAAAAAGAGCTAATGAACGTATCTCACAGAAATGGAAACACAAACCACGTGGCCTTTGTGTCTGATCCCTTCTGCTCCGCGTGAGGTCCTGAAGGTGATCAGGTATCAGTACGTCATCCCATCACGGCTCAGTGACAGCCCACGTGTGGACATGCATTTTAAGTTCACACATTCATCTGCTGACAGACCTTTGAGTTATTTCTACCTCCTGGTTGCTACGATTAGTGCTGCTATGAACACTCACGCACAATGTTTTGTGTGACTGTTTTTAATTATTTTGGAAATATAGCTAAGAACGGAATTGTTCGGGGTAATGAAAAGCTCTGGAATGATATGGTAGTGATGGCTGGACAATAATGTGAATTACTGCCACCAAATGGTATGATTTAAAATGGTTAAAGTGGGAAATCTTGTATATTATACCACAATGAAAATTGATTCTAGAACATAATGGAGAAAATAAATAGAAAAAAAATACAGCAGTAGTTGAAATTGGGATCTGGAATTTATCAGGAGTCTCAGAAATTTTTAGATCTAGTCGCCTACCCAAGAATCATTTCTATAGTATCTCTGGCCGAAAGGCGAACCTAACCCAAAGCACAAGGAACAAAAACAAAAACAAACAAGAAGAACCACATTTAACTAAAAGCTTCTGCACAGCCAAAAGAAATAAAGTAAATTCAACAAAGCGACAACTTCAAGGATGGGAAACCAATTTTTTTCAAACCATATTATCAGATCTAGGAATGCAATCCAAAACATATAAGAAACTCCTAAAATGAGTAGCAACAACAAAACCCTGTTGAAAAATGGGCTAAGGACTTGCACAGAGATTTCTCCAGATACCAACAGATATAGAAAAAGCTACTCAATATCACTTATCACCAGGGAAATGCAAATAAAAACCATAATGAGATACCACCTCACACCTGTTAGCTATCACAACACACGCGCGTGCACACACACACACACACACACACACACCCCAAAGACAGCAAGTGTTGACAAGGATGTGAAGCAAAGAGAGCCCCTGTGCCCTGTTGGTGGGAATGCAAACTGATGAAGCCACTATGGAAAAAGAGTATGACAATTTTGCAAAAATATTAAAAACGGAAGAGCCCTATGATCCAGCAATTCCACTTCTGGAAAACTGAACAAAGGAACTGAAACCAGAACTTTAAAGAGACATGTGCACTTCCAAGTTCACCATAGCAGCGTTCACAGTAGCTGAACACAGAGACAGCCTGCGTGTCCATCTCCAGATGAATGGATAAGAAGATATCACACACACACCCCACATAGATATTATTCAGCTATAAAAGAAAGGAAAATGCTTTGATTTATGACAGCACAGATGGACCTTGAGGGCATTAGGCTAAGCGAAGTCAGTCAGAAGAGAAAGACAAATACTGTGTGATTCCATGTGGAGTCTGAAAACAAAATAAAGTAGAATGGTGGTACCACATCATAACGGGAGGTGGTGGCCGAAATGTGGACACATTGATCCAGTTATGAGATAAGTAAGTTCTGGATACTGGTACGTACATAATGATCCACATAACATATGGCACGGTGAGTACAGCTTTCAGCACCATGTGATAACCCTGAAAGTTGCTAACAGAGTGCATCTTAGATGTTCTCACTACAAATATAAAGGCAGTTATATTAGGCGATGCACGTGTTAACCGATCTATTGTGGTAGCCCTTTCACAATACACAGGTGCGGCAAACCACACACAAAGTCATATGATGATGATATCTTAGTAAAGCAGGCAGGAAGGAAAGATGGTCTTAGCACTTCTTTAAAGCAGCCTATGTTATTACTAGGTAGATAGACTTTTAGAAAGGACTTTTTAATTTTAAAGTAAAATCCCCTGTCCAGTAACTTCCAGTGCTTGTCGCAGCTCTTCTTGGAGTTACCCAAAACAATGTGGTCCTGCTATGCACTTGATTCTGTAACAGGATAATTGCGACTCAACATAGCAGTGAGACCAAGTTGTTAGTGGAGCTCAGTGATAGAGATTCCAAACTGGCTCCAAAATTAATGGGGAGAAGAGTGAAACAGTGAATCGGAGGCACACAACCTTGAGTATGAAGACTAACTAGTTAGCACAGAGTTAGGTAAGTACTCTCACCTTTCCTAGCCTCAGTGTCTTCACTAGGCCCTGCCAGTCCCTCAGCAAGGGATTTAAGATGGCAAGACGTTCTCTGCCCTGATGTCTTCATTCGAAGAATTGCCATCATTTTGCCCGATTTATAAAATGCAAGAGAGAGCCTCTCATACTATAAAGAGCCTCACAAGAGCCTCATCATCTGGGGATCTCTGGAGGACACCTGCACCCTTTCCACCCCCTTGGAGACACCACGTACAGAACCCGACCCTGAGCGAGATGCAAATAGATGTCTTCTAGAGCCTTCTAGAGTCAAGAGGTTGACCACTTTCCCACAGTCCAAAGTAAGGGAGACAGTAGGAAGAAGTGCTAACAAACAAGCTATGAACTTGTGGTCCTTGCTTCGTTCCTTAGGTATCTCAGTAATGCCATTTCTTAGGCGCATCTTTGAGTTCATCCCTTTGCCTCTCAGCTATTTGTTTTGAAATCTCTATAATAGGATAATAAAATGTTCATCGGGCGGACGGTATATTTAAAGAGCAATGCCAACAAAGCACTTTGCACAGAACCTGGAATCTAATAATTGAAGAATAAACATGAGTTATCTATTGCTGGCAGAAATGAGCACACCCAAACAGGCTTGTTCCTGAACTGGGGAACAAGCACTATTGAGTTCCATCTCTGGATGAGCTGTGCTGCTCACTGGAAGTGGACGGAAGCTTCTAAGGCAGAGAGACCAATGAACCCAAAGAGTGTCCACCTGCAGGGCGTTAAGGGCGTTCATCTAAACTGAGAGAGCGACTTCCCTCTGCGCTTGACCACCAGTCCGGAGGATGCCTTCTCACAGGCAGGTGGCCCTCCCCAAGGAGGCCCCGAGTGTTGAGTGACATCACTCACCTCCTGGGAGGGTGCCCCTCACAGTTCCAAGGGTTTAGTGAAGACTGCCTAGAGCGAGTCCCATGGGCCATTGACCCGCCGACGCTGCTTCTAACACTGTGAGCCAAGGAGACAAACTTCGTTCCTATTTCCAGGTGACAAGCCTTTAAAACTCTGAAGAGGACTCTTGCAGCCGCTGCACAGATGTCTCCTCTGTGGCCCCTCAACTCTTCCCCACTCTGTGGCCCCTCAACTCTTTCCCATGCAGACACGTCTTAGATATGGATGCTCCTGCTATTCAAAGACAGGCTTACAGATTTCTCTCTTTTCTCGAGACAGGATATGGAATTTTCAGAACATTTTTACATGAGAATGTGTCCCAGGGACCTTTTCGTGAAGATTTATAGGCCTTTGTCACAGTGAATTATGCAATCTTATCTATCAGGTCAATGAAGTAACCAAAGCAAGTGTCTTTATGTTTGACCTCTACGGAGGAATAATTCATAATATTATTAAACTGGGGCTGCAACACGTGCGAGGTCAGGGCTAGGTGTTCAACATCAGTTATCCCATTTCATATGTCAACGGCTCTGCAGCTAAGCAGCTAACACAATCAGTGGCGAGAGTGTCCACATGTTCCAGAAACTGGGCTTTGTATCCTGAAACAGAGCTATATTTTATGCTTCATTTGCACTTCACTCATAAAACACCCTTTGGTAAGAGCTATTTGATGTACAAGGTCCCTTTTTCCAGCTCTTGCCTTTAACTAAGAGCTCACGTTTTGCATTCTCTGACTCAATCCTCAAAGGCTATCAGCCTGCTTAGAATGTAAAAGAGCTGATGATGCTGGTATGTGCTGCAGTTTGGGACTTTTTTTTCCCATCTCACCTTAGGGGGGAAGATCGCATGTTATCCACAGGGTTCTTTCTACTTGTTGCTGATTTTCGAATGAAAAAAAGAAAGGAAGGAAAAAATTACAAAAATCTATCATGTGAGTGCTTTGGAATCAAGTGTGACAAAATAATTTAGAACAGAGGCTTTTGGGAATCTATGATTTCGAGAGAAATAGAAAATAATTCTTGGTCAAAATGATGATACACTTCCAATATCAAGCCAAAATCAGAGACTGGAAGATCAAAACATGCCAAGTCATCATTTAAAATGGCAAATCTCAGTATTTTCCTCCTTGACAGAAGCACCTAGAAAGACAATAAAACTTTACAGAACTGCCAGTTTCCAACATGCTGGCAGTCAAACCCAGCAGATGCACCAACGAGAAAGGCAGAGCTAAAAACCATCCTAGCAGGGGCGCCATTTGGCAAATGGACGGCCCGCCACCACACTGGTTTCTATTTCAGACAGCAAAATTGTCCAACACTGTCTAATAGAGTTAACTCAACCAGCTGTGTGGCTGACAGGTCTGCACCTGCTTTCCATAGCAGCTCTGGCTTCAGAACAGCACAGTCTGTGTGGGTTCTTCTGACTGTGTTGAACTGCAGTAGAAAATTCCCCCATGGACAAGGTGCAGAGCTGGTGCCAGGGCATGTGATCTGCTGTAGCTAGAAGTTCGGTTGATCAAAGATGGACACATAGAGCGGAAGGAGCTGAGCCTAAGGGCCCACAGACCAGATCTGGGGAGAAGGCGGAGGCTCGAACTTGGATCGAGGCTCAGACCCCATCAGCTCCATCTCTTGGACATGGCGCAGCAGTCAGCTCAGCCACGGAAGATGAAGAGCCGCCATTGGCAACTGAAGCATCATGCTGCAAAGGCAGCTCAGTGGCAGAAGAGCCAACAACATTGCCCACATGCAGGGAGCTGCATATGTTTCCATTTATTTGCATCCTATTGACTATGCAGATTCTTAATAAGGCAAGCAGAAGAAGTTGAAGCTGACAGCATAATACAAGTCAGGAAAATCAGAATCTGGCTGAGGAACACTTCATGATTGGGAGGGCTGAAACTGAGTCCACATATAACAGCAACCCCCTGCATCAGGAAGAATGGCACTGACCAGCACAACCATCCAAACATTCCGATTAAGACACAGAACACAAACGAACAATTCCTTCTATGATGGCAGCTTTTATAGTCTGATTATTTATCAAGGCGACTGCTCCAGTTACTTGTTTCTATTTGCCCATGAGGAAATAGACAGCATAAGGACATCCTGTCCCTAAAACTTTCATTTTTCATCAACAGCAAGAGGAGAAATTCACAAGCAGGAATATGCTCAAAGCAGCAAATTGTTGTGATCCCTGTAAAACAGGAGCATGTCATCAATAGAGCGAGTTTAAGGGATGACAACTTCTGGCTTCGGTGTTAAATTGTTAGGATTTGGGAACTGTCTCTGCAACTCGCTAGTTAAGTAAATGGGTAAGTTTCGCTTCACTTCTTTGAGCTCCAACTTCCTGTGTGTGAAATGGAGATGAAACAGCACCTACTTCATGGAACTGCTGTGAGCATCAAGTTGGTTACTAGGTGAAGGAACTTAGCACACTGTTCCAGACACACTTAATTTGCTAATTAAAACAGCGATGGTAATACCACTAGTTATTGCTATTATTCAACATCTTTACTTCCTTCCCGAGACTGCCGAGAGAGGTAGGACAATAAAACATCTTCCAATCCTTTGCAACCTTTATCATGAATTTGAAAGCATAAGAGTTGGACCAACGTCTTTGGTGATTTTAAGTTATATCATGTCAAGCCTATCAACTTTCTTATCTTTATCTGTTACATGGGAATCATTTTATGTGACTCACAGAATTGTGAGGATTAAGGTATATTTTGTACTGAATCTCAAAGGCTCATTATAATGTTATTAGAATCATTATCAAGTATGTCCACATAGAAAAAGAACCAGGCAAAATGATGGCCTATTAACCATAGATCCTCCCACAGAGGTCAAGTTTCTTTATGACATAAGTCATTGGAGAAAGTACAAAGAAATAGTTACACTAATGTCGCCCAATTTCTCAAGGGGACCACCAGAGACTGAGAGTGGGGGCTTTTCAAACACCCTGGTTTGCAGGCATTTATAATTCAAGGTCTTCTCATTCTTCTCTTGTTTTCAATGACATCTGTTAGGAATGACGATCTTAGGAAGAAAACCACATGGGACTAAAGTGGCAAGTTGAAGAGCCACTGCGATACCATGACAAGGATGAAGTGCCTTCTGCCGTGTGGACTAACAGAGACATCTAGCGTCCCAGTGGGGAGCTCTGACCAGGAGCTGACTGAAGTCAACAAGATCATCCACTCCCAACTGTTCTTCCACCGGCCTCCCTCTTCCAGTCTCTCAAGGCAGCCCTCTCTCGCCCACCACATCCAGAGGGAAGCTCTTCACATATCTCTTCAGCATACATAGGACAGGGATGGGATTGGTCTGACAATGTCCTGAAGGAGTCATCTTCTGAAGATTGTTAGTGATGTGAGGAGGCAACCAGCATTCCTCGATGGCCACTGCTCCATGGTTTTTCTTGCCCTTCAAACACTCAGCAGTCCTTTCTGCAGAGCCAGTGCAGCCCAATGGTCGGAAAGACCCGAAACAGCCAGCCAGGAGAACACTATGTTTTCATCTTCTCGTGAGCACCAAAGTCTTTCCTGTCTCAGAAACATTGCATGTCCTACCCCCTTCCGCATATGATGAGATGGTTCCTTTTGGGGTGAGTCCGTCATCCTTCAGTTATAGTTGAAATGTCTCCACCAAGACTCGCCCTCTCTTTACCCAACAGAGAGCTTTACTCCTCTTGTCCTTAAGGCTTCCCACCTTAAGCAGTCATAAGAAAGGGTAATTATTTCATTGATTTGATTCCCTTCTCATTTTCATCAGAACTCTCATTTTTATCAGAACTAGACTGTTACCGCAGGAAGACAGAGAGCATACCCCTATTTTTGCTGGTTACCCCCCACAGAACTTGACACTGGACAGTAGAAAGTTCTTCAAGTGAATGGACGAATGCAGCTGGGACTGCTGCCTACTAATGAGATGACCTGAAAAAGGTCACTTAACTCTTCCTGAGCCAATTTGCTCACATGTGACACAAGGCGTTCATTTGCTTCATAAGAAAGCAGTCTCTGCTCCAGCAACAGTAGACGCCCAACTCTTGTACTTTAACCTTTCAAACAAAGATCATTTTATAATTGCTACAGTCTTAGATTACCTAAGACATGGTAACATCTCACTCTTATGCAGGTCCAAGTTCTTCTTACATTAAAAAAAAAAAGTTCTTTGGAAGACAAGGTTGTGTGACCACATGTGAATCTTTATTGCATAGGGAGCAAGTTAATAGCCATCCCAATGCGTGCTACTCCACAATTTCACCATTGTCTCCCCCTCATTCCCTGCCTGGGGACTGTCTCCTCCCCATTCTCTTGGTTAATGAGACTGCCTTTCTAAATTTTAAAAATCTATTTTCCTCCAAAGCCCCAGGGAGTTCAAATAATGAAACACACCTAATGCAGCTGTGCAGAGCAATCCCACCATCTAGGTGGCATTTTTGGCCCCCTTTCCTTGGTCACTCCAAGCATGGTGTTCTTAGACAAGAATTAACATTCAGAGGTCGTGTACACATGCCAGGCACTGAACTAAGTGCTTTCCGTACTCACAAGCTTCCACTCTGTATGGGGACCAGCATTACCTCCATTTTGCAGGTGACAAGAACGAAGTTAAGGTGCATTTAGTTACTTGATCAAGGCCCCAGAGCTAATAAAGTGGCTGGATAAGTTAGAATCTGATTCTAAAGCCTGTAGATTTATAGACTGTAATCCTCCATGGGCTACACATACCCCAAGCATAGATTGGGCCTGTGGGGAGTCTTCTGTCACCAAACGTGTTTCATATAAAACAATCTTTTTCAAATGTTTACTTTTATCTCCTTGTTGGTCAAACTTGGCAACCATGTCCATTTAAAGGGTATAATACATCAACAGTTAGTATAATACCAGAGATTAACTGCCAAATATGTGTATCTGCCAGGGTTTATGTGGTTACAATTAGCAGAAGCCACTTGAAGCATCTTCAACCACTAAAGGAGTCTGGAGGTTAATATCTGAAAGGTCAGCAATAGGGTGGACTTCAGGAGTGGTTTGATCATGACTCTGGCTAATTTTCCATATGTACTTCTTGTAGTTCTGTCCCATGTGTGAGTCACCTTTATCCTTAGTCTGGTTTCTTCCATGGCAGAGAAATGCCAGCAGAAATTCCAATGTCTCATGTCTGTACACTTGCCATATATGAATGACTAAGCTTCTCTCTTATTTGACAAACTGAAATCACATGTCCATTCCTGAAGCAATTACTACCATGATGGATGGGATTTTCCTCATTGACTTTGACCAAACAGCGTCCACACAACACGACCTCCATAATGGGAGAGGGAAGGCATGAGAGCAACTATCTTATGTGCCACACTAAGCAATGCCTATTTCCAGCAGGAAATGAAATTGCACAGAGAAAAGAAAAAGCAAATGAGGTTTCAAATACCATTAGTGCAAGTTCAAGGGCCACTACAGTTCTCTACCTCACTGCCTTGTTGAGTCCAGTGGCTTCCCATAACAGTGAAACGGAACACAGAACTGTTATAGAGGCCTCTACCACCCTACAGACTCAGGTATGTCTCCCCAAATTGTCCTATTCACTCATTTGACTTCTGCTATTCTGGCCATCTTCATTTTTTCTCAAATCATCCAAGCAATTTCCCTTGCACTAGACCCTTGCACTTCCAGATCTCCCCATCTAGAACATTCTTTCCCAGATTTTCACAGCAATTTCTTATCCTCATTTCTTTCTTACTTCATTCAGACATTTGCTAAAACTTCACCTCCCCAAGTATCACATCTGAAATTACCCCTCTTCACTCTCTAGCTACTTATCTGGCCCCATTTTTCCTTTCCATCCACATCAATGTTGCTTTGTGTGTTTATTCGCTTGGTTTTGGTCTTCCTGGAGAGTAGAAGTGTCAGGCAGGAAAATTTCATCTGCTTTGCTTATTATATGTGTCTCATACCTACTACAGGTATGACATATGTTAAGTGTTGAATACATGAAAGGGTAAATGAATGAAAATAAAAGCATTCATGAATGAATGAATGAATGAGTGAGTTCTAAGCAATCGTGCCGGGACTGTTTTTATTCTGTTTTTTTTGCATCTAATTGGTTGAAGATCGTTTCTCCTAGTCCAGTATCCAGTGCTCAAAATCTAAGAAATGCTGTTTCAAAAGCAGAAGATTCATTAAACTCAAGATCTGCAAATAGTTCAAAAGCATGATGGCTTCCCCCTCCATCTCCCATACTGAGTGGAGGACAACAGTGAATGGTTTGCGCTCCCTATATATATATATATATACATATATATATATGTATGTATGTATGTATGTATGATGTATATGTATAGACTTTAAAAATCAAGGCATATAACCCATTTCTACATGGTTTGTAGCTCATATCAAAATTAAATATTGGTTTCTCTCTTCCTTTCTACCTTTTAATTCTTTCCTCTGCCTAGTAAGAATTACTGAGATTCTTTAGCTGACATTTTTGTTCAATTCTTTGTATCCAGCTAACACTTACAGCACTCCTTAGGGATGCACAGAGTCTGAGGGGACTCATCCTAGAACTAATTTTAAGGGAGTTGATGACTCTGCAATTGAGCTTTTGACTATTCTCATAAAAATTCTCCTAGGCAAGACCAGCTTTTGTTCTTTGTTCTCTACTCATGTTATCCTTGGCAATGCCAAACCTCGATGTCTAGGATGATGATGATGATAATGATGATGATGATGATGGCAATAGTGACATTAACATTTTCAGAAAGATTTCGTGAATTTTAAGATGAATTCTCTTTCATTATGCTTTTGTGATAAATTAACTCAAAAGGCAAGCACATTAACTCAAATTAACTCCTGCCCAAAATAGAGGATCTCTGTATGTGCTTTACAGCAATGGGAGACATCCTAGGGCTTCATGAAAACAGACCTGGAATCTCCTCTTCCTCTGAAAGGCTAGAGAATCAGATGCTCGGGTGCTGAAGTCAGAGAGGCAATCTTGATCTTGATTGTACCACTAGGTGGCCCTGGGAAAGTCATTTTTCTCTCACAGATTTTTCTTCTCATGTGAAAACAGGAATAATGATACCATCTATTTCATAGAGCTATTGTGAGCATAAAGATAACACACATAAAAATCCTTAACATCATACATAGATCAGACCAAATCCTGGGCTTTCAACTTTCAATGATCATTATTCATTCACTCAATACATATTTATTAAGTGTATACTATGTTAGGTATTGGTGTACAGAAAAATAGACAAGGTCCCCAGAGTTCTTTTCCATCATCATCACCAACAGTCATTATCATCTCACCATTCATCATCTTCACCAATTAGCATCAGTCATTATCCTCATCATCTGTCATTGTCATCCTCTTCATCACCTTCATCATATCATCAATCATCATTATCACCAACATTATCTTCATCATTATCACCAACATCTCATTACTACTATTAATCACAAAAGAACTGAAGGAATGAGAACTGGTATTGTAGAAGCAGCAAACCTAGGTGTTGAGAAAGCAAAATTCAGCTCTTAGCATGCCTTTGCCATTAACCATCTCTTGTTAGTGAAAAATGAACCCTGTGTCTCATAGGCCTCAATTTCCTCATCTGTAATAAAGCACAGAGAAGTAATTCACTCTTTTGATATAAAACCAGTTGAAAATAATTTGCTATAGCTAATAATATATTTTATGACTTTGAGCCAAATGGTATGAATTATTTAAAAATATAAATTAGAGCAGAGTCATTTGCATTCTACTGCTTTCTTCAATGGAAAAAAGAGTTGGAGTTACCACTCATACCCAAAGGGTTGTAATAATATTTTACAAGCACCCAGTAGTTTCTTTGTGTATAAAGAAGAAAAATATTTTTAAATGATTGGTCTAAATGATCTCCAAATCTCTTTCCTGCTCTTAATTCCAGAAGATTGTGTCCAACACCATCAATCCACAGATGAGAGAGCTGACATGCAGAAAAATCTAAGTCTTGCCAAGGACTATTTAGAAGAGCAATTCTTGGGTTAGAATCCATTGTCCTGAATCTTAGTTTGGGTTCTGTGATGGTTAATTTTACATGTCAATTTGATTGGACCATGAGGAACCCAGATGCCTGGTAAGACATTATTTTGGGGGTCTCTATCAGGGTGTTTTTAGGCAAGATTACCATCTGAACAGTAAATAGAGTAAAGCAGATTGCCCACCCCAATGTGGGTGAGCCTCATCCAATCAGTTGAAGACCTGAAAAGAACAAAAATGATGACCCTCTCATAAGTAAGGGGGATTTCTGTTGCTGACTGCTTTCAGAACTTAACCTCAAACAGCAGTTCTTCTTGGCTATCAAATCTTCCAGCTCAAATTGGAACTTAGACCATTAGCTCTGCTGGGTCTCCAGCTGGATGACATTCACTAGGGGCTTTTCATCCTCCATAACTGCATGAACCAATCTCTCTCTCCCTCTCTCCCCCTTCCTCCCTCTCTCCCCTCCCTCCCTCTCTCTCCCTCTGTCACTTGCTCTCTTTCTCCCCCTTCCTACCTCTTTCTCCATTCTACTTCCTTTCCCTCTATATATAAGATATAATTTTAAAAATATATATAATATATATATTTATATACACATAGCCTATTGGTTATGTTTCTTTGGAGAACCCTGACTAACACAAGTTCTATTTCTACCGTCACATAAAAATTTTGATGATGGCAAAGAATATGGCTTGCCTGAGAATTACACCCACACCCATCTGGACTTCACTTTCCATTCTTTCTGTCAGTAAATACATTCTTTGTGCCCTCACATTCCTGAACCTCTGGGTGGATGTCATTCCCAACCATCTTTGGTAACAACTAACTGAGCAAAGAGCCAGATGCCCCTGAGACTTTGTTCACTGAAGATGGACTTTGTGTTCAAATGAAGATCAGTTCCCACTACTGAAGCAAAAACCTTCTGCACTCAACTCAATGCCCCACAAATACTGAGGTCTTCCAGTTTGGCTGGTGGGAAGATACTATCTCCACGGTCCCATGAGAGTGACAAACACTGGGGATGTTTCGTTCCTCACCCACATGTGGTCATCAACATTCAACTTCAGACTCAAGGAGACTCCAGGAAGAATTCCAGGGTCTCCATTTGTAAAGATCACTTTTGTTAGGTGTCCTGTCCTGTGAACTCTTATGGCCCTTGTGTCCCTAACTCCCTGAGTTCTCCACCCTTAAGTTTCAGCCTGAAACTCTTTCAATGCCAGGGCTGGGATATTGGGCCAATCTAGTCTACTTCCTGTTTTCTTCTGTCCGATGTCCAGTGACTTGAAAAATCATCATTTCACATATTTTTGTTCATTTTTGGTAACTTGAAACATTACCATTTCACATGTTTGGCCCGTCTTTTGTGACTTGAACAATCACAATTTCACATGGTTTTTATCCTCTTTTGGTGGTTTCAGTGAGTAGGATATACCCAGTCTCTGTTACTCCATCTTGGTCACAGGTGGAATTCAATATGATGGAATTTTTTTAATGAAAATAATTAAGATTATTAAACCTGTCAAACACACTCCAAGTGGGATTTACAAGCCCAAAAGTTATTTTTACACCAAATACTAAAATCTCAGTTTTCATAAAGCTAAAAATCAGATTTCTACTACACAGTCTACTAGCTTTAAGTAATAAATAGATATTTTCAGCACTGACTCTCAACTAGTGAGAGTTGAGAGTCATAGGTCCTATCATACTCTGTCGTTCGCTGTTCATTTGATAAAATTCAGGATATTGCAGAAAAGCTGGACTCCCACATAACCCCACCCCCTACCAGAACAAATATTTTCTTCCAGCTTTAGAAGAACATCTACAAAATAGCCAATTAAATAAGGGGCAACTCTCCTTAGGCAATTTAGCAAGTTTATACTTACTATGGGTACAAATGACTCAAATTGTCATCTATAAGTTGAACAGAGAAGCAGTTTTATGACCTAGGACCATTTCAAGTGCGCATCTAGTCCCAAACTGAAACTTTAAAAATCAACTTTGTCTTAAGAAAATATGAATAAAATTACAGGCATCACCTAATCTTGTGGTACCTCTAGTCACTGAAAATCACAGACCAGCAGTTATGTAGATGATTTTACCAGAACATTTGACCAGTAAAGTTGCAAACACACAGAATGCAAGACATCTGAATGAGAGGGGTAGGTATAACTGTACTGATCTACATATAAAGATCTCTGGAAGTGGAATATCAAAAGTTCCTATCAACATGCATTCTGGTATCTACTACTCTTAAAGTTCATGCCATTCTTGTTATGGTGATGACTATATGTAATGACAATTGTAATAAAAGTTAAAGAAAGTTTTAAGATAAGGGTCCTTCCTGGTGGCTCACAGGTTAAAGTCTCAGCACTATTGAGCTATCACCAGCCTGAATTCCATCCCCGGCCAGGGAGCTGACCCACGTGGCGCAGCAGACCTCTCCTGTCTCCCTGCTGCTCCCCTCAGCAGTGTATTTTAGTGGATCCACCTAGTCTGCTTCTCTCTGTGTCTGGTGACTCCTCTCACACCCTGCTGTTCTTGGCCTATACCCTAGTTCTTCGACACATACGTAAATAAAAATAAACCTTTAAAAATAAAAAAAAAAAAGAAAGTTTCAAGATCTAACAGAGGAAGAAGCTGAGTCCAGGCAGGTAATATGAATGAGTGCCCCAGATGGAGACGAAGGAGAACTGGGCAGACCCTTATTGATCTAAACAAAGGCCACTACCCATGACCCTCTCTAAGCAGGAGGAGGAAGATTCTGTTCAAGATGGTGAAATAGTGTCTGAACCCCCAAGGACACACAAAATCAAGCTACACCAAGAGCTATTCCCTTCGAGAGAAACTGAGTAGCTAGTGAATAGGTAGCTTCTCCTGAAAAGGACTCCTACCCATCAGGGGAACAGAAAATTACCCACGTGGAAACGAACAGGACAAACTGGGACACATGCTCACCATAAACGCCACACCAGCATGACAACACGTAGTGGGAAGGAACTCCCAGCTCCCAGCTTTTCCTGGAGAGTGAAAGGTTTGGAGTCAGGAGCTAGTGCCCGAATTTCCAGGTAGGAATGTGGGATTATTAGCATCACCTTTCCATATTTTCCATTAGCTGAAGTTACAGGTTTTTTGTGTATGAAATCTTATGATTATTAAGCAATGGGTTTATTTAACTTTTGAAACCAGTAGAAACATTCTGTGAGTCTGGAGAAAAGCACCATGACTACAGGTCAAATCGAAGCTCAGAAAGTAGTAGTAGAGAGAGTTTAGATTCAAACAAAATTGCGATTGAATTTGGCTCCATTTTTTGTTAGCTGTATGACTTCTGTCTCAGTTTATATTAACTTTTCTGATCCTCAGTTTCCTCAGTTGTAATGTGAATTATTGTGTTTGACCAGCTGATCGTCTATCTAACTTCCACTTCTCTCTTTCTCATTCTTAACAGAAATCTCATAGACAGTCCATGCAATAGGATTGCAATCCAGGGATCTTGGGAGAAATTTACCATATTCCTAGCTCTAATTCCATTTGCCTTCTCAGTGTTTGGGTCAGGAGTCCAGAATTAAGCCAGTTAGTACATGGCACTTTTAAAATGGCTTCTATTGACCCAAGACAGCCACATAAACTAATTTGGCCACAAACGAATAACCTGTGCTAGGAGTTGCTGATAGCAAACTGGGGGTTATGAAGGAAGCAGCTTGAAAACAGTAACCATAACCTTCAAAAAGTAGAGGCAAGCAATCACATAGGAAAAAGAACCAGAACCTTTTGATCATATTGTACACATTACCTACTTCTGACATTCCAATCCAATGATCCAATTACATAACTGAATTTACTTGATCGTGACCTAGAGCAAAAACCTATCCTAAGGACTAGGTTAATTCACAACTAAAGATAACAGAAAATGTATTTAAAGTGGTTAGCACATAGGAGGTACTTGATACATGGTAGGTTATATAATTAGAGTACATTTCCATAATTACAACTTAAAATAGATAGACTGCCGTAATGTAACTTAGGAAACTTGAAGTTTCCCTTTCTCCCAGTACATACAGACATATTAATGAAATTTAAAATTTTGAAATTTCCCTTTATGAATGTTATAGGAATGAAAAGAAATGACCATAAGTTGGGAGAGCTGTTCTCTATCCTACAGGAAAGAGAGAGATGTGTGTTGATTCCAAATGTTTGGACAGGACTTGAGCAAACAAAGCAAATCCTCAGGAAGCCGGCTGTGGGGATCTGGGCAAGAGCACACCAGACCGCATCCTATCAGCAGGTTCATTCACCAAACTCTGGGGCCTGTGTGAAAATGGGGCTGGCTTCCCGTGCCCACGCAGAACCCAAGCGGCATCACCAGGCTGGGGCTGGGCAGTGACTGCTCCATCCCTGGGACCTGTGCCAGGCTTTGAGGCACCAGGAGCCCGCGTGGGCACTCAGTCACACCTGCAGGCAGGCAGGATCCAAATGGAAGCAAGAGGAAGGGGAAGCAGGGAAGCAAGGGGACAAGGCAGAGAACAGTTGGAGAGGCCCGTTCCGGCTGTCTGGCCCCACTTGGAAGGGCTGACAAGGAGGGCTCTGTCCTACATATGAGGAAGTACATAGACAGCCACTGTGCCAGGGCCGCACACGAAGGACAGCTTGTACGTGAAGCAGCCCCGAGCACTTGCCCTTCACACTGTGCCTCTGCTCGTCTCTTTCGGTAGAAGGAGTTTTTGACTTTGTTGCTTTGTAGGATAGCTGCTATTTCCCACATCACATCACGTATAAAAGAGAAGTGGAAGTTCCCCCTCCTCCCTTCTTAGGTCTCACCTTTGCATCCCTCCAGGCCCCACATTGGCTGGCCACCTCTCCGCACTCCAGCACGGCACAGTCCTGGTTTCTTTTGGTGCAAAAGAGTCACTGTCGGATGACTCGCCTGTCAGTTCATCCTGCGATGTATTTCACTTTTTTCGTGTATTGGTTAAAAGTGCTGCATGATTATTTAACTCCACTCGGTTACATAAACCCAGACAGGTGAGCAAGGACCACGGTTTGCAGATCTTTGGAAGGTCTGCAGCAGTTATCACGGTGTCCAGCACACAGCGGACACTGTCCAGACACCCACCCACAGCAAGATCAGGACTAGGGAGGCTCCCTGGCGGGCAAATGTAGCTAGAATTCACAGCTCGACTCTGTCTCCAGTGTCCTCCTTCCCCTCGGGGATTATGCACTAATTAGTACTGAAGTTCCCCATGGTTCGAACCCAGTTTCTCTTCCAAATTTTCATTTTCTAAGTGATTTCCCTGAGCCTGGGCTTTAACTGCCATCCATAAGCTCACCTGTGTGTTGTGTTTTCAGTCTGTGCTCAGACTTTTCTCTCCAGTTGCCTATTTGAGATTTCTGCTTGGGTGTCTCAAAAATGCGTTCCATTGAAAATTAGATGTGGTTCCTGATTCACTCTCCCTAAATGTGCTTCTTTCTTAGCTTTGTAAACGGCACTACTGTCTGTTCAACTGTATAAGTAAAAAAAAAAAAAAATCATTACTATATCTCTCTTCTTATTCATCACTTCATACCCATCAATCCAGTCTTAAGTTTATCTCCTCACTCAGAATCCACAGCCATTATTCTAATCAAGACAGCACTGTCTCTCCTGGTCACATCATAGTCTTCTGTTTCTTACCTGTACTTACCCACTAAGACTACATGCCTCTAGTATGCTGTCAGCAGGCACCAAAACTGATAAAGGCAGTTCTTTTGTTTGTTTCGTCTTTTCATGGAAGAGAATTGTGGCTGAGTTTTAGCCTATGTCACCAAATCAACAACTTCAAAATACTTTCTTAGTATCCAACCCAGGAGAAATTAAATCAAGAGATATTCTTGTTAGACATGTTGGTTCCAAAAATCCAAAGACTTATATTTGATCTACAGTAAACTAGAATATTGTTTATGGCTTATCTGTGACCCTCAAACAACCAAACCACCTTTCCCGCAAGGTAAAGAAACAGCCAATTTCTGGTCCTGCCAACTTACCAGCATTGGGTTTCCACCATTTGTCAAGCTATTCATTGGCTGCCAATTAGAAATGATTGACTTGCATTGCAGGTTGGCATACGGCACTTTTGACTGCCAGCCAAAAGAGAGAGCGCTGTGTTCCAGGAGAGATGGCACTAACAGATGATGCCGAAGAGAAGCTGTTGACTTAGCTTTCAGGCTGAATGCTCAGAGAGCACAGCTCACCAGCCTGGGTCCATGAGGACACCCGAGGTCCAGATCAAGCTGTGCTTCTGATTCAGGGGAGGTGGGGTCACCTGCATCCTAGGTGTCACCTGCATCCTAGCTATGCCACTAAGTATATTGCATGCATTTAAGTGTCACATAATCCTGCATGTTTGCAATTAGCTCTCTTTGCAAATGAGGAAAGGAAGACTCAAAGAATGAAGACACTTGCCAAGGATAATCCAGATAATGATAAGATTTGAACACAACACTGTTCAAACCCACATTCCACAGCGTCTCACAGCTTTGTGGTGTGTGCTTTGGGTTCTCGGTTTCACACACACCCGTAGACTGTCTCACTACCTATTTCTTGATGACCGACTTTGAGGTCTGTCTTGGCCCCTGTTCCTGAGTTCAGAATCCCAATCAGATTTCTAGCGCAGGCCCAGAAGACAGCTGGTTTCCTAGGTGCCTGGTGTCACTGTCAGAAATGTTTGTCGAGCATATGGTAATCCCACAGATAAATGTTTGCAAACTGCTATCAGGTTCACCCAGGGAAGTTCTGGTCAAGTTCAAGGAATTAACTGTGCAAGCTCTTTTACTGTCATGGAAAAAGAAACCAACAGTGATAATTCTGATCATCAAATGAAAATATGCCAACCAGGTTTCGTGCAGCCTCTGAGTAGATCATTAAACCGGGAGCTATCCCTGTGGTTATTTTAAAATGGCAATTGTAACTTGGATGTGAATTAAGCTTAATCACTTATAAATCTTCCTTCCATTCCCCATCCTGCTTGGGTAATAATTTACGATGCTGTTGCTTCTTAAAACAGAAATCTGACTTCATCAATCAAGAAGTTAATGTAAAACATGTAAGTGGTCAAGCTAGGTATCATTAATTAAAGCCAAATAACTTTTCATCAATACAAATTCATAACTCTCCCAGCTGAAGATGCTCTTTCCTCCCTCATTTGTGCTGTAGATCTGCTGGAGCACTTCTGTATGACTTCCAGTGCACTCACTCTCCTCCTCCTTCCCTGCCTGAAATGGGAGCCATAGGACATAGAGTCGTAATTCAATCATTAAAAAACAAGATTGAAATATATTTCCATTTCTATCTTCCCTGCCTGGATATGGCTTGCAGTCTAACAAGTACAAGTTAAATAATGGTGATGATTCTCATCATAAGAAGATGATCACAGCTTGACAGCTGCATGTGAAATACCTACTGTGTGCTAGACACAGTGATGATGTGTTGCATATGTACTTTTATCTAATTCTGCTATGATGATGATAGTGCTTGCACACAAGCACAAACATACACACACTCACTCTTTAGGAAAAACCTGCGTGGGGATTGGCTAGTGACACCTGCTAAGCATCTAGTTCATTCAAAACCAACCCAGCCCATGAATGCTTCTTCATGCCACACTTCCCTGCTGCCTGGGGCACGTGCCCCCCAAGGTAATCTTGGTCAAGAGCACTTGAGTCTAAAATTCATCCATCTTCTCCCTTCTGCCACCTCCTCCTTCAGGGTGGAAGATGAAACACACTTGAACACAAACACTTTGTTCAGCCACTTGGAGACGTCCTTCCATGCACCAGGCTCTCGGGTTGGAGCTCCACGGGACCAGACTTGGAGGAATTACGTGACTTGCCCAAAGTCTTAGCTCTATTCAGATTAGGGATCAAGCCAGGCAGCCTTGCTTCAGCACCCACACCCTGGACCGTGACACCGCCTGCCTGGTGGGGCTTCTCTACCAACGAGCGGGACAGATTCCGGGGCCAGAACTGGACAGACCTCCTACGTTCCACTCCAGTGGCCCAGGTGATGGTTTACCTTCCCGGTTCTGGGAGTTGTGCTCTGTGCTGGGTGAAGGAACAGATGTTTAATAACTTTGCAGTAGCAAGGAGGAGGTTACGTAACATGGCTGAGCTATTTTTGAACTTTGGAAAATGCTGACTGCTCATTTCAATGTGCCTCTGTAAAACCAGGAATATGAACCACAAAGAGCATTTTTCCCTCTTCCCCCACTTTTCTCTTCCTGAAATCCCAGGGACAGAAACAGGTCCTCAGTGAGGACACTGACGTGCCATCCTCGCGAGCGGTCTCTGCAGGCCCAGCGCCTGCGCAGAAAGTCATCGTCTCGATACCCTAACCCCACAGTTCTGCGCAGATTACACGCGACGCCTAAGGGGACCACCGAGGGACGGTGCAGCTCTTCCCAGATGCCCTCAGTCAGAGCTGGGCCTCGGGTCCCCCAGCAACTCACGTCATGTCACCATCAGGTGTGACTTCACCTGCACCCCTGCGGAAGCTACCTGCATCCTCCCTGCCTACCACAAAGTGGGGCTCAGGAGAGATACTGGTTTAATGGTGGCTTGTTCATCCACCAGGAAATGTTACTTTTTTTTTTTTTTTTAAACTGTGACACTGTGTTTACTGTTTTGTTTGGTTGGTTTTCAGTAGAAGAACGGGGATGGTGGACAGAGGTTGGGTGGGGGGGTGGTGAGAGGAGTCACCAGAGACAGAGTGGGGTACAGAACAGGTGAATCTACTGAAACACACTGAGGAGGGAGCAGCAGGGAGGCAGGAGAGGTCTGCTGCGCCATGTGGGTCAGCTCCCTGGCCGGGGATCGAACTCAGGCTATAGAGGTGGCTGTGCTGAGACTTACCCTAGGCCACCAGGAGGCTCTGTGCTTTAAGACTGCTCTAGTGAAGATTTCAATTCTCCCTACACTGATCTATCAATTTAACATAATTCCAATCAAAATCCCAGAAGGATTTTTTAGGAATAAATCACTGTTTCTTAGTTGTCTCTCCCTTTTTTCTTTTTCATGTTCTGACATCATTGTTCACTTTTGTACAGCACTTGGTTTCTCCCCTCAGGTGCAGGCCCCTCCGTTCTCACACCACCACGTCACCATGAACCATCCCCACAACCCCTTGTGTTCTTCCCTCCCCTGTTTTGACTGATAAGAAGACACAGATTAGCATCCTGGGTTAGAAAACAGAGTCCAACCTCCTGCTGCCTCCAGGGAACACACCTAAACTCTAAAGATGAACACAGGTTGAAAGTAAAGGATTGAAAACAACTCCACAAGCAAATGGCCCCAACAGAAGGCAGGGCAGCCGTCCCTATATCATACGAAATCGATTTCAAACTTAAAAAGGTGGCAGGAGACACCACTGGACACTACGTAATATCAAGGGAACAATGCACCTGTAAATGTCACAGTTTTAAAGCTTGAAGTGGGAACTGCCAACTCTACGGCCCTGAGCTCCCTCGACCAGGCTGGCGGGTCCACCCCAGGCTGCAGATACGCGTGTCCTCAGCTGTCAGCTGCCCAGGCTGAGGAACCCTGTCCATCACAATCTCATGTCCATCGAGGGGGTGATTAAAGCCAGAACATTTAGATGCCAGAATAGATAACAGCAAGTGAGATGAATACGCCGGATTGTAACGTCTGCACTGATCAGTGTGGCCGCGATAGAGAACGTGAGGTTGAGGTAGAGGAAAGAGCCGTGACCTGACCTAAGGTTTCGCACACATCCACATGGCAGCTGAACACACCCAGTTCGTCCTGGTGATTCTCCTACCCGTGGCTAGAAAGGGAGCGGCAGGGCTCGGAGAGGTGTATCAGAGGCTACGTTGTCAGTACACCTTATTTCTTTTAAAATAGACAAGTGTGATGTCAACCTTTGTTTTCCGGGGTGAGGGCTGGGGGATCATTGGACTGTGTTCTTCTGGACTGTTCCTCTTTTCGAAGCCATCGTGCTTTGCATAACCTCGGGGATACATTCTGAAAGACGCACTGTTAGGCGACTGTGATTTTGTGCAGACGTAATGGAGCACGTGACTGTCTGTTAAAGTTACACAAACCTGGGGGCCGAGCCTGTCGGGACCATGCGCCATCACAGCTGTGGTTGACCATTGGCAACATGTTGAGCCATGTATGACTTTTAAAGGAGGGTTTCTCGTCAAGTGAACTTGACTTTAGACATCTCCCCATCGTGCTCATCAGATTGTACAGCCTTTGAGAGGCAAGTTTATAACTTCATTCATCTTTGTGTTCCAGGGGTCACCATGAGACCCAGGAACAGCAGGACAGTGGGGTGGAGGACAGAAATATCGTGCCCTTGATCCTTGAGAATTTCTCAAGCTTTTGCACTGGCCTTGCCTGGAGGTCCCATTCTTTCACGGACAGCGGAGGGGACACTGGCCGTGGGAAGTATGGCAAGGCCCCCCGTTGCCCTCATCCAGCCCTGCACCTGGGGTGAGCACTGCCAGCGTCCTAGAGCAGAGGCTGAGGGCTTACCACACCGGAAGGGACTGCAGCACCACTGCCATCTGCCTTGAAGGCACACCTCCTGGGAGAAGCTCGATAGCACTTAGCAGAAGCAGGATTCTTCTTTTAAAGGAATGGTCACAAGTATCCCTCTCAAATTCCTTCTCCTGTATATGTCTCAATTGCCCTAAAATTGAGCTAGGTTTCCACCAAAATCATGCATTTCTGAATATTTCAAGTGCAGGGCACTGCACATTATGGGAAGTAAGAATTCATGTGCCCAACCCATCGTTCGGCTGGCAGCAACCCTGCTTCCTGTGAGGCTCCCAAGCCTCAAACCGACTGATCTGAGTTGTTTCCTAATATTTGGATAATTATTTAAAATGCTGAAAATGGGGGCCTCCCTGGTGGCGCAGTGGGTTAAGCAACGCACTATGAAGCAAACCACAACCACTGCAGCACGAGTTCGATCCCTGCCGCTGGCCAGGGAGGGG